>CAXKVI010000004.1:71630411-72143796 GCA_964058755.1 Campiglossa producta | reverse complement strand
GGGGGAACCGGAAAACGAGTTACCAGAAGAGGAAGCGGAGGATTCCGATGCGGAAAGCATGTTATCCGCCACGTCCCTTGGCGGTAGTGCTGTGAACAACTCGGAGATGGAGGACAGCCTACAGGACGAGGAAGTCCTCGACGTCACGGTGGTAACGCTGAGCGATTAACGTCTAACGCTACAGGCAGCAGGACTCCTGCAACGCCATATCGGGCAGTTAATCGGAACAACTCGTCGTTGATAGGCAACCTCCGGGATGGGGCAAACCTCGACGATATGGGGACGGCAGGGAAGTCTGTGCGCTCTCATGTTGGTGGTGTTTCAGATTAATCTGCACAAATCTAAAGTGGCTTCGGCTGCTTTAAATAGTCGTCTTTCTAAAGGCGACGTGGATGTGGTCCTCATCCAAGAACCCTGGGTCAATAGCTCGAGAACCTGCGGATTGGGGACTAAGGGCTTCAAGCTCATTCGAGCCAGCGAGGAGAGCAAAGTCAGAACGTGTATTTTGGTCAAGTCTGAGTTGAACTCCTTGCTCCTACCTAACTACACCAATGGTGATATTACCGCTATCAGTCTAACGGTCGACAGCACCCGCCTGACGGTGGCGTCGGTCTATATGCCCTACGACGCCGAAGAACCCCCACCACAAACGGAGGTGAAAGACCTGGTGTCAAATTTCTGCACGGGTAATCTTATTATTGGAGCGGACGCTAATGCTCACCATGTCCAATGGGGGAGCTCCGATATCAATGCCAGGGGCGAGTCTCTGATTGACTACCTACTAACAACTAACCTGGTGGTTTGTAACGTGGGTAACGAGCCTACTTTTATAACTAAGACCCGCAGGGAGGTCATAGACCTCAATATATGTAGTGAAGGCGCTTATGAGTGGGTCAGAAAATGGCGGGTTCTGGAAGAACATTCATTTTCCGACCACCGTTACATAGAAATGGTTCTAGACTTTATTGTAGAACAACCTATCAAGAAGCGCAATCCACGTAACACTAATTGGCAGAAGCGCAATCCACGTAACACTAATTGGCAGTTACACAATGAAATATTAGACAGAGACCTGCCAGTACTGCCCTCACAAGCCCCCTCATCAGTAGAGGAGCTGGAGGATCTTGTTACTACATTTACATCGGCGCTCTCAAATGCTCTAGGACAGGCTTGTCCAGTGCCAAAACCACGCGGTAAACACAGGCCACATTGGTGGTCCTACGATTTGGACTCGCTCCGCAAATCATGCCGGAAAGAATTTAACAAGGCCAAGACCCTCGGCTCTGAGCCTCACTGGTACGAATATAAAGCTAAACTAAGGGCCTACAAAACAGCTCTGAGACAGGCGAAGAGGACCTCGTGGAGAAATTTCTGCACTGGCGTCGAAAAGGTCGACGACACAGCGAGACTTAGACGAGTCCTCTCGAAAAGTCAAACAGCCATCAGCTATTTGCGAAAACCTGACGGATCCTGGACCAGCACAGAAGAGGAAACCCTTGAGCTGCTCTTGAATACACATTTTCTGGGGAATCTGCATGACGCACCACTAGCATCTGCAACAAACCTGGCAGTAAATATACCCATCACTGAGGAAAGGGTAAGGTGGGCAGTTAAGAGCTTTGAACCGTATAAGGCTGCCGGGCCGGACGGGATTATCCCCGCGCAACTTATAAACACGTTGGAGACATCAGCTAAATGGCTGGTATTTCTCTTCACAGCCTGTCTGGCTCTCAACCACATTCCGGGCTCCTGGAGAAGCGCCACGGTAGTGTTTATACCTAAGGCTGGGAAGGCATCCCACTACGAGCCAAAAGATTACAGACCGATCAGTCTCTCGTCCTTTGTACTCAAAACCTTTGGGAGGATACTAAGCGACTACCTCTCAACGACTATTGATAGCAACCTTATCTCTAGCTATCAGCATACATACACCAAGAGTAAATCAACAGAAACTGCTCTGCACAGCCTAGTATCTGTCATTGAGAGAAGGAAAATAGCTTCTTCACTTGGTACGGTTGAGTTATCACGCTATGTCACAAGGGGAACGCCCCAGGGTGGTGTTCTTTCCCCGCTTTTATGGAACCTCACAGTCAACTCGTTGCTACGTGACACAAGCTGGGGGCGGGAAGATAGTGGCATACGCAGACGATTTAGCTATTGCATTCAGAGGCAAGTTCCCACAAACTCTGTGTGACCTGATACAAGTAGCACTGCGAGAGGTTTCGAGGTGGTCCCCTCGCTGCGGACTTAGTATCAACCCGGGGAAAGTGGAACTTGTCCGCTTCACCAACCGGTACAAATTACCGCCACTAAGCCCACCAGAACTAGATGGCACGCGCCTGGGCTGGTCGGATAAGGCCAAGTTTCTAGGCATAGTTCTGGACAGGAAATTGAATTGGAAGGAGAATGTTCTTCAGCGCCAGAAGAAAGCTTGCATCGCTCTTTACACATGCAAAAGAGCCATTGGCAAAAAATGGGGGCTCAGCCCTAGAGTATGCAGTTGGATCTACACGGCCATCATTCGCCCAATCATGCTGTATGGAGTCGTCGTATGGTGGCCGGCGCTGAGCAAGGCAACATACCTGAATCTGTTGCGGAAAGTCCATAGATCCAATATGATCTGTATAAGCGGTGCGCTAAGGACAACGCCCAACGAAGCCCTCCAGGCCATTCTGGGCATTTTGCCACTTGATCTGGAAGGGTTTCGGTCAGCGGCGGCATCAGCTCTGCGCCTAAGAGAAACCTCCAGTTGGGGTGCGGGTACTATTGGACACTCCAGTATTCTGGAATCTTACAGCTTTCTCCCTCTAAGCCCAGATCGTTGTGCGACCACTACAGTCGGGGATAGCTGTTTCAAAATAAACATTCCCAGCAGAGAAGACTGGGAGAGGACGGATTGGTGTCCCGTAACAAATGGTGGCACTTCCATATACACCGACGGCTCGAAGTTGGACGGCAGAGTTGGAGGAGGGGTTTATTCAAGGGATTTGGACCTTGAGCTCTCCTTCAGACTACCTGATCATTGTAGCGTCTTCCAGGCGGAAGTCTCGGCAATCCTGGACCTGCGGCCTGGTTAAGCAAACGTGTTATCGGAGAAGATATGACTATTTTCAGCGATAGCATACACGTTCAACTCTGAACTGACGCTCAGCTGTCGTCGATCTCTTCAGGAGATGGCCTAACAGAACCGCGTAAACCTCATATGGGTCCCGGGACATAGGGACATTGAGGGAAACTGTAAGGCAGATGAGCTTGCCAGGCAGGGCACGACCAAGCAGGTTCTTCAGGATAAAGAGCGCGTAGGTATGCCGTTTGCCACATGCAAACTAATGCTGAAGGAGCACACACTCCGTCAAGTCAACGAAAGATGGCTGCAATCCCCAGGGTGTCGGATATCGAAACAAACCTCGCCAAAATGGGATCTTAAAAGGTCTAGATTTATGCCCTAACTAGGAGGGAAATCTGCATATTGATAGGGGTATTAACCGGTCACTGCCTCATTGGTAGGCATGCAGAAAGGCTAAGTGTGCCCTACCGACGATGCTGCAGGAGTTGCAAAGATGATGAGGAGGAGGAAACAGTGGAGCACCTCATCTGCAACTGTCCGGCTTTAAGCGGCGCGAGAACGCGCTTGTTGGGAGTTCCGTTCCTAGATAGCCTAAGCCAGATTACGGAACTGGACATAAAGGACTTGATGGGCTTCATAAAGTCATCTAAGTGGTTCGAGCAGGAGTAACGGTGTCGGTTTAGGAGTGTCAGTCCCGGGATTCTGCTATGTGAAAAATCCCAACAACTGAGGGATTTTCCATATGGCTTGGACTTTCCTTGTGTTGGTGGTATCACAACGGGCCTTTCAACCCTACCATGTCAAGCTCCGAGCTGTGAAGAATTCGACAAGAGTGGAGAGATGACCATTGATTTTAGAGCACAGCTCATCGACGAAGGTAACAATTGCTATTATCGTGCAATCGACTGAATAGAGTGGTCGATTTTTTGTGGTTCCACAGTGTAAATAGCAACTCGATTGACTCACACCTTGTATTTGAAGGTTGAATGAAAAGTCGACCCGTCCGCCTTAAGAAACTACCGAGACTCTCTCTGGTGGGGAAGGAAGTTTCGAAATATAAAAGTTAAACAACAGCGGGGAAATTGGGGGGGGGGGGGGGGGGGGTGAAATTACCCAAACGGCAATAACACAAACTTTGTGTTATTGCTAAACTGAATGTGAAATAACACAAAATGTAGCAAAGTTTTAAGGTTTGGTTTATTACCACTCGGAAAGAAGTCAAATTTTGTCTTATTGCTCAAATATAGTATTTCATTTCAGACAGTCGCAAGGGGCTCATATCAAACCTGCTTAAGTCGTTGGGGCCAAGCCACGCACGACCCGCTGCGACCGGTCGCCGCGATCAGGCACGCGCACCGCGCCGTGGCGCGCAGCGCCCGGTCGTCGCCCGCCTCCTCCCCCCCTCCGGCATTTTTATTTAACATCTTTTGTCCCTTTTAGCTTCAAACGCAATACTTGACATTTTTTGTTAACTTTGTGACAATCTATATTTAATATAAATTTGATTTAACAAAAATTTATAAACACAACATTAACTCACGAAATAAGCATAGTTATGTAAAGTTTAGTAAAATATAGAGAAGGCATCATTAACAACTGCTCGGCAAATCGGACAAATTATTTCTGTATTTCCTTCCTCAGCATTCTTTTTGATTTGCTGAAAACAGTCATTGCAAACTTTAAAATGTTTGCATGCAACAAACAAGAGTTGCCGTTCTTGTTCGCAGCATATAATACAGGTACAGTTTCGGATATTTCTTCATCACCCGAATCATCACTATCAGAGGTGAGCATTTCATTTAAAAAAACTTTTGAAACCATAGCCGAGTTCATATTTGAGAATTGAAGCAGAATTTCCTTTATGCTAATTTTTTTATTTCTTAATTGTTGTAGACGGTCTTTAATAAATTTGTCAGTTCACACACAGTTCAGTTCTACACAGAGCCAAAAATGCCTAATAAAATTAATAAGATTGTCTTTATGAACGGTTTTCAGGCTCAGGGGTAGTCAAGACGGCGGAAACGAAAAAAAAACCATACGCAAATCTATTTGGTTTAATGAGGAAATTCTTATTGATATTATCAAGTGCAATTTCTTCTTTTGTCTTTGCGATTTCTTTTTATATGTGTTATTAATAAGAAAATCTTCTCGAAATTTCTGTCAAAATATTGAAAAAAAGCTGAAAGAGAAAAACTTCTTATTTTAATAAGATGATCTTAGGGTTCCTAACAATAAGATTTGACTTATTAATGTTTTCAAAGGAAAATCTTGCAGAAAACGGACTGATTTCTTAGGGTTCTTTTTAATAAGATGATCTTAGGGTTCTTAACAAGAAGATTTGACTTATTAACTGATTTCTGTATAATTGTAGGTATTAATAAGATGATCTTAGGGTTCCTAACAAGAAGATCTGACTTATTAACTGATTTCCGCATAATTGTATGTGTTAATAAGACGATCTTAGGGTTCCTAACAAGAAGATCTGACTTATTAACTGATTTCCGCATAAATGTATGTGCTAATAAGACGATCTTAGGGTTCCTAACAAGAAGATCTGACTTATTAACTGATTTCCGCATAATTGTATGTGTTAATAAGACGATCTTGACGATCTTAGGGTTCCTAACAAGAAGATCTGACTTATTAACTGATTTCCGCATAATTGTATGTGTTAATAAGACGATCTTAGGGTTCCTAACAAGAAGATCTGACTTATTAACTGATTTCCGCATAATTGTATGTGTTAATAAGACGATCTTAGGGTTCCTAACAAGAAGATCTGACTTATTAACTGATTTCCGCATAATTGTATGTGTTAATAAGACGATCTTGACGATCTTAGGGTTCCTAACAAGAAGATCTGACTTATTAACTGATTTCCGCATAATTGTATGTGCTAATAAGACGATCTTAGGGTTCCTAACAAGAAGATCTGACTTATTAACAGATTTCCGCATAATTGTATGTGTTAATAAGACGATCTTAGGGTTCCTAACAAGAAGATTTGACTTATTAACAGATTTCCGCATAATTGTATGTGTTAATAAGACGATCTTAGGGTTCCTAACAAGAAGATTTGACTTATTAATGTTTTCAAAGGGAAAACATATTTCCGCATAATTGTATGTGTTAATAAGACGATCTTAGGGTTCTTAACAAGAAGATTTGACTTATTAACTGATTTCTGTATAATTGTTGGTATTAATAAGATGATCTTAGGGTTCCTAACAAGAAGATCTGACTTATTAACTGATTTCCGCATAATTGTATGTGTTAATAAGACGATCTTAGGGTTCCTAACAAGAAGATCTGACTTATTAACTGATTTCTGATTGTATGTGTTAATAAGACGATCTTAGGGTTCCTAACAAGAAGATTTGACTTATCAATGTTTTCAAAGGGAAAACATATTTCCGCATAATTGTATGTGTTAATAAGACGATCTTAGGGTTCCTAACAAGAAGATTTGACATATTAATGTTTTCAAAGGGAAAACATATTTCCGCATAATTGTATGTGTTAATAAGACGATCTTAGGGTTCCTAACAAGAAGATTTCACTTATTAATATTTTCAAAGGGAAATCTTGCATCATCATCAGCAGACATCATGTAGAACAATTATACGCTGAGAAGCAGAAGTACCCGATGGCTCGATGGTAAGCACCTGTGTTCAGCATTCAATATGTGGTTAGTTCGATTCGCGGTGGAGGCAATATGGCTAGTGTGGAAAGCAATGTAAGGAAGAGTGCGGTGAGATGGCTTGAAGGAAATATAAAAAGGCAACATAAGAAGGTAAAGGCAATACAAGAGAAATCTAAAACTGAATCGTAACTGATAATCTGAAGTTCTCGAAGACAATATTAAGAACTCTGAAATATAATTTTTATTTTCTTCTCAATAATATGTGATTTCATTTTGAAAACATTAATAAGTCGAATCTTCTTGTTAGGAACCCTAAGAAATCAGTTCATTTTCTGCAAGATTTCCCTTTGAAAACATTAATAAGTCAAATCTTATTAACACATACAATTATGCGGAAATCTGTTAATAAGTCAAATCTTCTTGTTAGGAACCCTAAGATCGTCTTATTAACACATACAATTATGCGGAAATATGTTTTCCCTTTGAAAACATTAATAAGTCAAATCTTCTTGTTAGGAACCCTAAGATCGTCTTATTAACACATACAATTATGCGGAAATATGTTAATAAGTCAAATCTTCTTGTTAGGAACCCTAAGATCGTCTTATTAACACATACAATTATGCGGAAATCTGTTAATAAGTCAAATCTTCTTGTTAGGAACCCTAAGATCGTCTTATTAACACATACAATTACGCGGAAATATGTTTTCCCTTTGAAAACATTAATAAGTCGAATCTTCTTGTTAGGAACCCTAAGAAATCAGTACGTTTTTTGCAAGATTTCTCTTTGTAAAGATTAATAAGATTTTCTCTTCAAAAATAAAAAGAACTTCTTCTTGAAGAAAATCTATAGAGATATCATATGACTTTTGTTCTATTTTATTAGGCAGTGTTGGCTCTGTGTATGCGAACTGTGTTAGTCTTCGACGCAGAGAACGAAGTGTGTTAGTCTTCGAAGCAGAGAACGAAGTGTGTTAGTCTTCGACGCAGAAAACTGAAGTGTGTTAGTCTTCGACGCAAAGAACGAAGTGTGTTAGTCTTCCACGCAGAAAACTGAAGTGTGTTAGTCTTCGACGCAGAGAACGAAGTGTGTTAGTATTCGACGCAGAAAACTGAAGTGTGTTAGTCTTCGACGCAGAAAACTGAAGTGTGTTAGTCTTCGACGCAGAAAACTGAACCGTGTTAGTCTTCGACGCAGATAACGAAGTGTGTTAGTCTTCGACGCAGATAACGAAGTGTGTTAGTCTTCGACGATTGACGGGGGAGTGACGAGTCGTCCAAATCAGAAACCAGCTGCGCGCGATTGACTGTGTGAGACAGATTAAGGGCAACTAGGACCGTCCTGTCATTGGGCCTTTTCTGGTTGAGTCCGTCGACTATCGGAGTGTTAATGGCATTGAGGGCGGGGTGGCTTTGCGTAATTCGATATCGAGCACAAACGAGTGTAAAATCGTCGTTTTCTCTTTCCGTAGCACAAACTGTCGATTTTTTTATATGGAATCCGATACCGAATTCAAAAAAACGAGAATCGACTGTCGAATAACGGAAATCCACCCCCTCATTGTCAAAAAGCCATGTTGGTGCTCGGCTAAGCCTAAGTTTGATGTGTAGAGAGGGAGTAAGACCGCCTCCAGTGTCTTTACTACTGGCGAGAAGAGCGATATCGGGCGATACGACTCCCCTACGTTAGCTGGCTTGTCAGGCTTTAGTAGCGGCTAGGCCAGACGGGATGGGAAGAGGACCAAAGAACGGTTTTCGGTATCAATTCTATAATTCTTCAGGATTATTGCGGCAGTCTTTTCGGGTCTTTCGCGGTATAATTTTAAAACTTCGGAACTGTGGGATATTTTTTTATTTTTTTCGGCTTCATTTCGGTATTTTTGTGATCATTTCGTGACGTTTTTGGGATAATTTAGGTACTTTCACCAACATTTTGGGCAATTCTATAAATCTTCAGGATTATTGCGGCAGTATTTTCGGGTCTTTCGCGGTATAATTTTAAGACTTCGGAACTGTGGGATATTTTTTGATTTTTTCGGCTTCATTTCGGTATTTTTTGTGATCATTTCGTGACGTTTTTGGGATAATTTCGGTACTTTCACCAACATTTTGGGATCGTTTTCGAACCTTTCCGAGATGGTGTTCGGATATATCTCGGCATCATTTTGGGCCTTTTTGAGACCATTCACGAATGTTTAAGGATCATTTCGGATTTTTTTTGGGACTTTTAGGGTCGTTTTAGGGCTATTTCTGAACTCTCAACGGGTGGAGTAGACATCATCATGGTTCAAGAGCCATGGATCACTGGCAATAAGATCTGTGGCTTGAGGACCCCAGCGTATAAGCTGTACAGCACACAGGATAAAGGTAAGCCTCGTACGTGTATTTTAGCTTAATCGAATATTCATGCGTTTCTCTTACCCCAGTTTAGTGACTGGAATCTGACAGCGATTAGCGTCGAGGGGCTGGGTAGAAGTTGTAGGTTTGCTTCCTTCTATCTGGCTCACGATCATGAAGGTTCACTACCACCGCAAAACTTCAAAGAGTACGTGAGTTCCACTAGACCGCGAGGTGCTTGGAGGCGATACAAATGCTCATCACACTCTATGGAGCAGCACTGATACAAACGACCGAGGTGAGTCACTATATAACTACTTACTAGGCACTAACTTATGTATATGCAACAGGGGAAATGACCCCACTTTCATAACAAGGAACCGTGAGGAAGTCCTTGACATAACACTGGTCACCGATACTTTCGTCAACCTCATAAAATCATGGAGGGTTTTAAAAGAACACTCCTTTTCAGACCATAGATATATAAGTTTCTCGATATTAGATATGCACACAACCCCAAAATACGTACAAAATATAAAGAGAACAAATTGGGGCTACTACAAGAAGCTTATTGATAAAAATTTATCGAAAGAAGTAGTTGCACCTAGAAATGATACTGAGCTAGACGAGCTAGTCAATATCTTCATTCAGCAAAATACTTCATAGTCCATATCTCTAGAAGTATTTAGGTTAGACCACTGAAATTTTGTGAGGAGTTATATAAGATCAATCCCGGACACCTCCAGAAAAAACTGGGGATAAGGAAAAAGGGGCCGTGGTTTCTCATATATGAAGGAAACATTTCATAGCCCATATCTCTGCAAGTATTTATGTTAGACCACTGAAATTTGGTGAGGGTTTATATGTGATCGATCCCTAATACCTCCCAAAAAACTCGAGTTAACGATAAAGGGGGCGTGGCACCTCCCATACGAATAAAATACTTCATAGTCCATATCTGTAGAAGTATTTAGGTTCGACCACTGAAATTTTGGAGTGGTTTCTCCTATATGAAGGAGATAGGGATATGGTTTAAATAGATATAGGGATCGGGTTAGAGAAACAGACAGGGAAATAAATTTGTGGCAGGACAACCTCTGCCGGGTCAGCTAGTTTTTGTATAAAAATATGTAAACACACTTGATTGAATGCAAACAGTTTGCAACAACTGCAAGTCACTTACTTGCTTCCAAAATTCTAAAACGCCCAAATCGCAACGTGAAGTGCTTGCAAAATATTTTTAATTTTTTTTTTTTAATAATTTTTCTTATTTTACCATTATATGTATCTACAAATACATAAGAAAATATGTGTTAACATATATCGACGGCTGAGTGGAAGATCACTCCGTTTCAAAAACGTCCTACATAGGTTGTTTTTAAATCGAATTCTTAGAAACAAAATATTTTGAAGTAGGGCGATCTGCCACTCATTCGTCGATACATACCTTATAACAAAGTACAAAATACAGTTTTATATTTTTTTCGTGCGTGTCGTGTCGTCTCGTGTTTTGGTATTTTTTCCCCGTGCGTGTTAGTGCCAACTTTTGAAAATCAGTTTCGTGACCGTGTCGTGTCGTGTTGCAAAAATCATGCACGCGCCCATCTCTAATCAGAACCCATTACCACTAATAATTTTTACAAGCAAAAATTACGTAAGAAAGATGATAATCCCGTTTATGTAAAAAATTACCGAATCCCAAAAGCTCATAAAAACGAAATTAGTAAACAAGTTGATAAGTTAATTAAAGATGACATAATGAGCCGTGTATGTCAGAATATAATAGCCCAATTTTGTTGGTACCCAAAAAATCTCTACCAGGAAATAATGATAAAAGATGGAGATTAGTAGTCGATTACCGACAAGTAAATAATAAATTCCCATTGCCACGGATAGATGATATACTGGATCAATTGGGTAGAGCTAAATATTTTTCATGCTTGGATTTGATGTCCGGTTTTCATCAAATTGAGTTACATAAAGACTCTAGAGACATCACATCGTTTACGGCAGACGATGGCACATATCGTTTTAAAAGATTGCCGTACGGCTTAAAGGTAGCCAACTCATTTCAAAGAATGATGACTCTGGCATTTGCAGGTCTCAAACCATCACAAGCATTTCTGTATATGGATGATTTAGTGGTGTTGGGTTGTTCCGAAAAACACATGATTACAAATTTGAGAGATGTATTTTCAACTTGCCGAAAATACAATTTAAAGTTACACCCCGATAAATGTTTATTTTTTAACCAAGAAGTTACTTATCTTGGCCACAAGTGCACAAATAAAGGCGTTTTGCCGGATCCTAGTAAATTTGAAGTTGTTTTAAATTATCCAACCCCAAAAAATGCAGATGAAGTTAAAAGATTTGTAGCATTTTGTAACTATTACCGGAGATTTGTTCCAAATTTTGCAGAACATTCCAGAATTTTAACAAGGTTATGTAATAAGAACGTTTCCTTCGATTGTACAGAAGAATGTCAAAAAGCTTTTGTCTACTTGAAGGAGGCATTAATAAACCCAAATATTTTGCAATATCCAGATTTCAGTAAAGAATTTTGTATAGCAACAGATGCCAGTGGATTTGCCTCCGGCGCAGTTCTTAGTCAAGAATATGAAGGCAAACAATTACCAATTGCCTATGCGTCAAGAGCTTTCACAAAAGGTGAAAGTAACAAAGCAACAATTGAAAAAGATTTGGCAGCAATCCATTGGGCTATAACTTATTTCAGACCATACGTTTATGGCAGAAAATTTTTAATTAAACAGACCATCGCCCCTTAACATATTTATTCTCGATGAAAAACCCTTCATCAAAATTAACTAGAGTTCGATTGGAGTTGGAGGAATACGACTTTGAGGTGGAGTACATAGCTGGAAGAGGAAATTACGTTGCGGATGCATTATCACTCATAAATATAAATGACTTGAAAGACATGTCAGTAAAAGCATGTCAGATAATGAAGGTTACGACTCGATCGGAAACCAATAAAAATGTCAATAATAAAAATTCCAATAATAAAAATAATGAAGAAAAATGTCACAATGAGAACCCAAAAATATATGAAGCGCTTAATAAATGTGAAGTTAAAAGGCTAGCCCAGCTCGTTTTCGATCCTCCGAAATCATATTTCAGGAAGGGAAAGAAAATTTGTAGCGAAATAAATATTAATAATATGATTGTTGAGGCGAAGGTTGACTCAGGTCAATCCTTTGCCAGGCTTCCAACAGAAGCCGGCAATCCAAATATTGATAATTCAATTGTTGAGGAGAAAATTGATTTAGGTCAATTCTTTGTCAGGCTAATGAAAGAAGCCAACAATTTGAAAATAAATAAAATACAGTTGTCCTTAGGAGACAAATTGTTTAAAGATAAATATACTCGAGTAAGCACATTTAAAGAAATTGGTACCAAAGTTCTCAAAAACTTAACAATTGCATTAACTCCGGAGGTTGTGCATGTGACTAATAAAGAAATAATCAAAAATATCTTGCTAAAATATCACGATGATCCTGTTAATGGTGGCCACCCAGGAATCAATCGAACGACAAACAAAATAAAACAGAAATATTATTGGAAAAATATGAAAAATGACATAAGAAATGCAGTAAAAGTAAAAAAAATACAAATTTAAAGGAACCAATGACTATCACTGAAACTCCAACGAAAGCTTTCGATATAGTACAGATTGACATAATCGGTCCATTACCAAGATCGATAAATGGAAATGAATACGCGGTAACAATTGTATGTGATTTGACAAAGTATCTGATCGCAATTCCGATTGCTAGCAAACACGCGATAGCAGTGGCCAAAGCAATTTTTGAAAATTTTATCCTAATTTATGGTTGTATGAAAACAATCATAACTGATATGGGTACTGAATACAAAAATAACGTCTTCGAAGAATTGTGTAAACTTTTAAAGATTAAACACAAGACTTCTACCCCATATCACCATCAAACTTTGGGCACTGTTGAACGTAGTCACAGAACTTTCAACCAATACATTCTTCTTATATATCCATTGACAAAGATGATTGGGATGAGTATATGATATACTGTATATCAAATATTTTGCATACTGTTACAATACAACACCATCCACGGTTCATGGTTATTCTCCATTTGAGTTGGTTTTTGGAAAAATAACCCTTACGTACGAATTTTTTAAAGAAAATACAACTAGCCCAGTTTATAACTATGAGGCATATGAGAAAGAAATAAAATATAGATTGCAAGTAGCTCAACAAAGAGCGTATAAATTGGTAAAAGAAGCCAAAGAAAAACAAAAAATATATTATGACAAAAATATTCAGTATAAAGAAATAAATTTAGGAGATTTAGTTTTAGTTAAGAATGAATCAGGTCATATGTTAGATAGTAGATACAAAGGGCCCTATAGAGTAGTAAATATCGATAATAAAAATAATTATAGTTTATTTCCATACAATATAGAAAACATAGATATAAATAATAGTAACACCTTAAGCAAAGAAAATAAGAATATCATAGTTCATAAAAATAGACTTAAGCTATTTGAATAAATTAATTTCATTTTGCCTAAAATTTTAGCTCATAAATTTACAAATATAACTTTTTTTTACGACCTATAAAACTTTGTTTAGGTTTTAAGTAATTAGCATCATAAGCAAAAACCGACACTTATACAAATTGTACAAAAGAAAACAAATTGCAAATAAAGAAAATGTATCAGATGAATAAGTAAACAAACATCTAAAAACATGAGTTATTCAAGTGGACAACACTTGAAAATAAAATAAACAAAATTGAAAAACATTGTAACATAATTACCAGGCACAACAGAAAATTTTGTAAACAAACGACAAGCAATAAAAATCTAAAAAGTAGCAAATGAAACACTCATAAATTAATTTCAGAAATGTACAAGAAAAAGAAAAAAAAAACCACTTAAATATATCACAGCTATAAATTCAACAACAGCAAAGCCACACGGCGACTTCTAAATGTTTGGCTGTGGAATGTAAACATTTTGCAGAGTCAACGTATTCATAATTACGTTCACTTTCTGACGCGCCCCAAATATATAAGCGGCACTAGTTATAGAGTTTCATATCACGACCATAGATATTGACATGCCGTTCAAACATATTAGTATTCTATCCATAAATATAAAAATAGTACATCATATCGAGATGGTTGACATGTCAATTTACTTTTTATTGGGAGCAAATAATATTTGATAACTCGCTCATTCTGAATGAATATTGCATCAAATTCGGCGCTATCAATAGTGATAATGTCACAACATTCAATGCATTTCTCTCAGTGTGATAATGTCAAATATTTAGGAGTTATTCTAGACAGGAAGCTACTCTTTAGTGCGAATATAACAGAACGAGTTAAAAAGGCAACGTGCGCGTTGTTCACTTGCAAGAGAGCAATAGGTGCTTCGTGGGGGTTTTCTCCCAGAGTGCTAGTCTGGTGGCCTGCACTTACGAAGAGTACGTACCTCAAGCAACTACTGAAAATACAAAGGAGTTCGGAACTCTGCATAACTGGGGCCCTTGGGTCCACCCCGACGGAAGCTCTCAACACTATGCTGTATCTACCACCGCTTGATCTGGTGGCGAAGGAAATATCCGTGATCAAAGCTCTGCGAATAAGGGAGACCGGCGTCTGGAAAGACGGACAAAGTGGGCACACCTTAATCTTGGGCACTCACGCTCCGGTTAACATACCACCACATACTGACTACTGCGCGTCAAACAACGTGTTTGTCAGGAACTACGAGGTGACAATACCAACAAAACACGAATGGAACAACAGACCACATACGGTCCGTGGCGCCATCAACTTTGTCACTGATGGTTCCAAGCTTGAAGTTAAAGCCCTGAACTCATGCGTCGACAATGCAAAGTCGTTAACTGAATGTCGCAGATCTCTCAACGAGATGCCTCAGCACTTCATTATTAGCCTTATTTGGGTACCTGGACACAAGAATATTGAAGGTAACTGCAAAGCGGACGAACTGGCCAGACGAGGTACCACCACCCATCTCCTTCCAGAAAACAGTCTGGTAGGCATACCCATGGTCTCTTTTAAATTTAGTGTCTGCACAAATACAATTAAAGCAGCAAACAAGCTCTGGATGGAGCTCTCGACTTGCGAGATATCCAGGCTAACCTGGCCTTCCTATAACAAAGGACGTACAAATTCCATGCTGTCCCTCAACAAATCTCAACCCTGGTAAGGGTCCTAACAGGGCACTGTCTTATAGGCAAGCACGGTGCAAGAATGGGCATAATTTCGAATGATTATTGTCGTAGCTGCAGATGTATTGAGGAGGAGGAAAGTGTTCAGTATCTGCTGTGCCAATGCGCTTAGCAGGCGACGGTTGGCTATCCTCGGCCAACCGTTTCTCGAAAACCTCGCTGAGGTATCAAAAGTAGAAATAAAGGCGTTATCCAGGTTCATGGACTCCACGAAGTGGTTCGATCCCCTGCCCTGGGTGTGAGTTGGCTTTTTCCTTGGCGTCGACGGCGGCCCGACCACGTGAGTCGAGTGGTCCCTTCCAGCCCTCTAGAGATCATTGTACTCGTTTAGAGGTGCTATTTTAGAGCACCACGCCGAGTGCTCTGATCTCGTTTAGGGATGTCGGATCGGCTGACTATACGCGGTCGGGCTGTTGGTGGCGCTAAGGAAAAACCCTCCGCTCGCACCTCTGAGGCATAGAGGTGGGTAGAGACCGTATAGGGTATCACAACGGGCCTTCTTAATTGGCCTAAATGTCGGGCAGGGTCCAGGTGCTCTGTCCTGCCCTTGCAACCTAACCTAACCTAACCTACACCAACTATTTCAAATACATATTAAAATTTCTCACTTTGAAAAAAAATTATTTTTTGGAAAATTTGCCATGTTTGTGTATGGATAATTCCCAACTGAAAAACGATAGAAACCTGAAAATTGGGTCAGAAGTGTAGAATTTTTTAGGGAACAATACTGCGTTTATATTTTTTTATTTTACTCATTTATTTAAAAACTGAATTTTGAAAACGCTCGGCCCCAGTGTGCGGCACTACACTACTACGCAACGGGCTCATTTTTGAGAGATGTTGGTCAAGACTTTGTTTTTTCGTTAAGCAAAACAATGGTTTGTCGCTGCATAACGGAACTTACATACATTATAGAAGGCAAGTTGATGCACAAGTATATTGAATTCCCAACATCTTTAGAGGAGCAAAACAAAATTAAAATGAAGTAAATATAAAAGATTTTTTTGGTTCGTTGAACTTCTTTTATTTTGCTCCTCCTTTTAATTTTAGCTTTTTTCTGCTACTCGCTTTTCCGGCTGTATTGGTGCTATTGATTGTACCCAAATAAAAATTAAAAAGCCAGCAATAAACTTTGAGAGTTGCTATATAAATAGAAAGGGATACTTTTCGAAAAATGTGCAGCCAGTTTGCGACTACAATCTTCAAATACTGTCCGGTAATGCTCGTTATGGTGGTAGTACACATGACGCGTTTATATGGGAGAACAGCGCATGCAAGTAATTTTTGGAAACTCAATGTAGCCGCGAGGAAACACTTGTTGGTTAATAGGCGACTCTGGATATCCCCTGCAGCCATGGCTAATGACTCCACACCGAAATCCTGAAACAACTGGCCAAAATAACTTGAATTTCTCCCACATTAGAGCTCGAAATTGTGTGGAAAGGCTGAACGGGGTCCTGAAAAAAGCATTTGCTTGCCTGTCACATGAACGTGGAGTTCTAGTCAACCCAGGGTATTCTGGGTCAATAATTAATGCTTGACTAACGTTGCATAACTTTACACTGAAACATAACTTGCCTCTTCCTGATATTTCTGATGTTTCGATTAGGGAAGCGGAGTTGTTCGATTCATTTCAGTCTAACGACAGTACTTTGAATCAAAGCAGAAGAGTTCAGGAAAATTTTGTAAGAAGATATTTCAATTGATGCTTAATGACTACGTGCGGCAATAAAGCCCCTCACACAGTTCCGTGCGAACGTAAGCGTGAATGAGTAGAGACTTTCTATTGAGTACGCAAAGGAAAAGAATTCCAAATCAATTCTTTTGTGCGTTCACGCACATCTGTCAAGTGAGTTCAACCCTCAAAAAAATTTAAAAAAATTACAGTTTGGAGTGGTATACCACCAATTATAATTGCCAAATTTCAGCACTCACTTGCGAAGGGTTTGTGTCACTTTGCGTTCGCATCCAATTCACTGTGAGATAGTAAAATAAGCATTTCAAAGCATATTTAACACTTTCACTTAAGTTTAAATGCACTAATATCAAAGATATTTTAGTTGTTTATCCACTTACGCATGTTTTTTTTTTTTTTGGAAAAGTGGAGTAATATCAACATTAGGGCGGGTCGATTTAAAAATCGTCCATTGCTCTGTGAAAATCGTATTCTAGGGATCAAACTAAGAAACTTTGCCGAAGGAACCATACCTCTAAAACGAATTCTGATGTCCCCCAATTTGGGTCGAACTTTTGGGTAGGGGCGAATTTTGAAAAATCCCACTTTGAACCATTTAGAGCAGGGGCGCAGCCAGAAGAAAATGTTTGGGGTGGCTTTTAATTTTTTTCTTTTAAATATTTTCCTAGCACAACTATTTACAAAATTATTTTATAGCGCCAGTCAGGAGTAGCGTAAAGAAAGCATTTAAAAAAGATAATTATACATTAGACTGGGCCAAAAATTCAAAATTTCGTTTTTTTCAAAAATTATATTGATTTTCTTTTTTAAAAAGTAATGATTGGTCGTGCCTTGAGCCCACGAAGTTTGCTAAAAATGCTATGGCTCGCTTAAATTGTTCTTAACTTCAGTAATATTTATTTTATTGAAAAACTTTATTCACAAATATTCATGTCCCTAGAACAATGAACAATGTTGCTCTATATAATTTTTTTGTAACATGAATATTTAATCTAGAAAAAACCAAATTAAAAAATAACAGCGAAATTTTCACATACACTGATAAAAATGATTTCCTAAAAGTAAGGAAACCTCCATACAAATTCAAGTAAATGAAGGGAACAATATTGCACCAAGGCCGCACTGCCTTAAAAGAAAGAAGTTGTTATACTTAAATTTACTTTTAAGTAGGGCTTGTACTTAAATGTTAGTTAAGTAATTTTAAACTTAAAAAAAAATTATTTTACACAGTTCTTATATTGCCTTCAACGAGAATCGAACTCACAACTTTTCGAATGGTAAACTCAGATGTCTAACATGAAGCTATTGAATACTTACGCTTGACAGCGTCTAATTGCACCTTTGTTCTGTTTATGGAATTTCACCACTCTTACTCACGTTGCCTCTCAACATAAGGATATATTGACTTATTTTAAATTTTTAGGATAGTTGTATACTTAATATGTAATAAAATTCTTTAAAAATTACGCGGGCAGAACGTTTTTGGAGGCGACAGCGAAAATAAGTAAATATGGTCCCAAATTAAGTTAAACACTGCCTTGATATCACTGGAAAAAATGTGTTCAGCATAAGGAAATATTTACTTATTTTGAACTTAAGGACAGTTTTATACTTAATAAACTTGTAAATTGATTGAAACTAGTAAAAATGTCTTTAATACTGAAATGAGTACATTGATTTACTTATGGCAAGTAGAAATGTTCCTTTAAACTAAGTAGATTTGTCCCTAAAACAGAGTTTTTTCCTTAAAAATAGGAAAAATATTTTTTTTTAAGCCAAGTAGTACGTTTCCTCAATTTTAGGACAATTATTTTTATCAGTGTATCTTCGCATTCTTTGCCTGATGATTACAGTAGCTTACAAATATTTAATATGAAAAATATCAAGATATTCATGTATATCGGTGAATTGGCACTGGTTTGACGAGCTGTGAACATATTTTTAAAAATTTTTGTATTGGCAGGTTTTCGAGATATCGGTAATTTTGTGTTTTTTCGATATCACTTCATTCAAAAATTCGTTTTGGGCAATGATACAAAAGTGATGGACGCAAGCGATACCTTGTTCGAAGGAAAATTAAAATACGCTTCCAACGACGTATAATATGTAGGGGTGGACCAAACCATCGCTGAGCAACAGCTGGTCAAAGTCGAAATTTAGTCGAATTTTTACGATTTTTAAGCATAATAATATCAAGATCTAGGAAAAACTGTATTTTTGGCGATTTTTTGTTTGTAAATTTCAACATTTCTTAATTTAACTAAATTGTATCAGGTCGATGTCTGTATAAGGCATATATTCAAAAAAATTCGTGGTGTCAATCATTACCAAGCAAATAGAGTCCAAACCAACCGTTTTTATAACTAACCGTTTTTATAACTTTGCGGCCGCCGTGGTGTAGCGGTTAAGTGTTCGGCCTTCTACACCAAGTCGTGGCGGTTCGATGCCCGGCAAAAGTAACATCAAAAATTATTTAGAAACCAATTTTTCTAAGCGGGGTCGCCCCTCGGCAGTAGTTTGGCAAACTCTCCGGGTGTATTTCTGCCATGAGAAGCTTCTCAGCAAAAAATTCATTTGCTTTGCAAGTGCCGTTCGGAGTCGGCAAAAAACTGTAGGTCCCGCCAACTTGTAGGAAAAACTCAAAAGCAACACACCACAAGTTGGAAAGAGAAGCTCGGCTAAAAATCTCGTTAGAGGTTATGATAACCTGTTGGTATATCGCCGCCATTAGTTTTTTTTTTTTTTTTTATAACTACGGCGGCCGCCGTTCATAAGATATGTCCCTAGAATATTTGTGAATAAAGTTTTATAATAAAATAAATATTACTGAAGTTAAGAACAATTTAAGCGAGCAAACTTTGTGGGCTCAAGGCACGACCAATCATTATGCAAACGATCTAAAATTTTGCATACATAGTTTTTTTTTAATTTGGAACAAATCTAAGGGGTTTCCCATTTGAAAATACGAAAAAAAATGTTTCCATATAACGTGCGGCCACACTAGTGTACACCCGTGGTACCCGGGTAACCAAATGGTTTTATTTTAAGTTTTTCTGCTATAAGATGTTGTCAAATAAGTTCGATACTCCTTATATGCCTTAAGCTGGCTAATTTGCTCATAAAACGCTTAAAAAATATTATTTATTTAATATTTTCTTTATTTTTTTAGCCGCTTTTTATTTCCCCCCTCTAAGTGTGCACCCGTGGTACCCGGCTACCTATACATTTAGGGCCGCTGGCATAAAAGCCGATAACGACTAATCGGAGTTTAATTGACGTATTTTGTATGGTTAGCTGTCAAGTATATCACCGATTAGCCGTTATCGGCTTTTATGCAAGTGGCCCTTAGTATGAGCGTTTAAGATTAACTTTTGCTGGTTTCTGTGAAAAATATTAAAGAACGATAAATCCAACAGATAACTATTATTAAATTTAATTTATTTACATTTAAATGGATTTTTTTTATTAAATATCACAATTTTTACACTCGAAACTGCCATCAAAACATTAGATGAATTAAAGAAAATAACTAGTTAAAATTAATTGGTAAACGACCTGTCGAATTTCTATAGCATCAATTATGCAGTCATAAATTGACTCGTCTGTCGTATAACTGTATTGACCATATATTGGCAGAGTTCACGCTGATCGACGCTTTCTGCTGCAAAATATTATGCGTACTAGTCTTAGCGTGAAGTATAGCATTTTCAGGTCGAATGAAACCTTTTCAGGTCAACTGAAACCTTTTTCAAATGAAGTGAAACCTATTTCAAGTGAAAATAAACTTTTTTCAAGTCACTTCATTTGAAAAAAGATTAACTTAATTTGAAAAAGGTTTCACTACATTTGAAAAAAGTTTAATTTTACTTGAAAAAGGTTTCATTCGACCTGAAAATGCTATATATGGTTAACACATTGACTGCCTGGTACAATGTTTTCGCCCGACACAAAAATTTGTGAGGTATCTCACGAAATCTACACTTGACGTTGACATGCTTTTCTATAGTTTCTTAATAATTTCGTTGATATCTACGTCCTGTCTGATATGACCTAAGCCACTCGTACAGCGTGGCAAAAAAAACTTTCTGAAATCGAAAATAACGTGCAAAACTTTTGGGAACTTTACAGAAGTGAATATATCCCTGATTGGTACCACTTTATAACGAAAATCCTGCTTGGAGCCCTGCGAAGGTTTTCATCAATGTGTTGATCTTCCAAGCTTTCTTTTCCTTCAATACATCATATTTGAGCCCCTGTCATCTGACTACTTGAGTTATATTAAGTCACATTTTTGACATGCAAAGTAATTTCATAAATTTATCGAAAATTGCTTATTGGTATACTTACACAGGTCATTAAAATAACAAAAAATTACAACTAAGGAATCTATATTCACCTTTATCCACCTAATTATTATCGAGAACGAAATCAAACACTGAAGATGGCGGATCGCCGAACCCGGTTTGTTACAAAACCAAAATTGACAAGGGATGACGAGAAATCGTTCCAATATACATCAATTATTATCTTTTCTAAGCCTTACGAATTGTATCTTCATTGTTCAGCTCAATCTCATTGTTGTATGGTACCCGGGTACCACGGGTGTACATGAGTGTAAGACTTTTTCTTTGAACACATAAAGGTTAAGTGAGTTATAGAAAAGAAACTAAAAAAAAAAATTATTGTTTGAAGTATTTTTTTTTGAGTGAACCCAATTCTGAATTGATTGGTTACGTAAGACTGGAACATGAAACCGCTGAATACAAAAAAACCAAATTAAATGGTTTTTTCAACGATAAAAATATATCACTGGATGCACTAATTGGAATATGCACTGACGGTGAGCCAATAAACACTGGCCCACACGATGGAATTGTACGACGATTCGAATTGCTGTTAAAAAGACCATTGCATTGGTTCGTTTGCCTTCTACACTTCAACGAACTTCCGTTTCGGCATTTGTTTGAAGCTTTGGATAAATCAACCAGCACTGGATCAAGATCGGCAACCGGAAAACTGAGCCGTCAAATCGAAACTTGTGAGGTATTGCTATCACTCACTTATTATAATTGTCAACCATTTTTAATTATTTTATTATTATATGGATGAAAACACAAAAGTAGTACAACTTGATGTCATCAGTCAATCAATCGGAAAGTTTTAAAGTGACTTGATATAATACAACAGATTATGAAAATTTAGAACCCTATTTATATATCCCCTCAATTTCAATTACATATTATATAAGCTAGTTTGTAAAATTATGGAATAAACCCTCATAACATCAGTCCCCTGGCGTGTCACAATTCCTTGAACGCTTAATAAAGTTGTCGTAAAACCAAATATCCTATATTTATTCCAATATTTCTTGTTTCTATTCATTATTTAATATCTGTTTAAGACATATTTAATAGATTTACTAATATGATCTATAATAATCTGATTAAAAAAGTGAATAAACTTTGTCATCATTTTTGGCCGTCATTCTCCTGGGCCAGGTTAAAATGTGAAATTCTCGCGAAATATTGCCGGACGTTGAATAATTCATTGTGCAGCCATTATGATATCAGTTCTAGCGTAACTTTTACCCAGTCTATTTATACGGTTCCACTCAAATCGTCATTCTCCTGGCTAGCTCCTATTTTCTTTAGTGGCTATATTTCGTTTAAATTTATACATGGTTAAATGAGAGTCGTATGGACATATTATCTTAAATATTTAAGGTTTAGCTAGGACGTTAACTTTAGATGTAGTCTCATATTTATGTCCAATTCGTCATTCTCCTGACTTTTGTACTGATGTTCGATATGGTGCCCCCCATAAATTCAGACATCAAAAATTCAGAAACTTATTTTTTCAGAAAGTCCGAATTCATAATATATCATGGCATACGTATACCTACAGGTAATATAATCTCAGCAGCTGATTCGATTTTTTTTTATTTTCAGAGTTATTGAGGGTCAAAGTTCATTTAAAGCGTTTTTTGAAATCAAAATTTCTCAAAAACTAATGAACCGATTTTCAAATTTTGTTTCCATTGGGTAGGTAATTGAATTACCTTTTATTTGATGTATTATTGTTTTGGGTGCAAAACCGTGAAAGTGCAAAATTTAAAGTAATTTTTAAAATCAGAAGGCCGCTTACGCAGAAGGGTGTTCTATGCAGAAGGACTTGGCATGGTGTAGACCAATTTTGCACATACGCGGTTTCGCACCGGTTTTGATAGAACCAAGGATATTATATAGTATTTCAAATGAAAGCATAAATTATCTTTACACATAGTTAATATAGCAATTAAATTTAAAAAAATTAAGTTCTTAAAAATTGGAGATATTTCAAATGAAAGGAATTAATTACCTTTCCAGCGACGCCAAAATCTTCGAAATCGGCTCAGTACTTTAGGTGTAGTTTAGATTTAAAAAAATTATTTGTATGAACTTTGACCTTGAATAACTTTTGTTGTTGTTTGTCCCACAAAAGAAATACACAGTTATGTTCGTTATAAAAATACCAATTGATCCCAATATTTTTTTTTTAGAGAGTGCGGTACAGCTCCGCATTTGTTCCGAAAAATGAACCAATGCTTCGTGAACGAGTTTTTCACTTATTTCAAAGCCATTATCTCCTATCTAAACATTCAGAAAGTAAAAATTCAGAAAAATCTTGCGCAAAATTTAATTTTTTTCAGCCGTCTCATTACTTCCTAAATTTTTAGATCTGAACTTCACTTTCTGATTTTTTACTTTCTGAATTTTTACTTTCTGAATTTTTACTTTTTGAATTTTTACTTTCTGAATTTTTACTTTCTGAATTTTTACTTTCTGAATTTTGACTTCTGCATTTTGACTTCTGAATTTTGGCTTTCTGAAAAGAGATTTCTGAAGAAAAATTTCTGAAAAAATGTGTTTCTGAATTTATGGGGGAACCGTTCGATATACATATAAGATTTTTTTTTGAGTATGTAGTTTTGTCCCTGTTGTTGTTGTTGTTGTTAACAATGCATTGCCCTGTCTAGAGTGTATGATCATTCCGAAGATCTTCATCAAGCTCTTCTAAGGGGAGTCCAAGGAAACGTGCAGTTTCAACAGGGTTTGTCCAGAGGGACAGAGGGGTTAGAAGAGTAGGTTCAAATGAACAATTGAAGAGATGTAGAGTATCATGGGGGGTCCTACCACATGCAGGGCATGTGTTTGAGATTGTGTCATTAAGTCTGGACAAGTAGGAGTTTAACCTTACACTATATCCAGACCTAAGCTGTGCCAGGGTAACTCTTGTCTCCCTTGGTAAGGTGCGTTCTTCTTCAGCAATATCCGGTGGAGGACTGTTCAGAACGGGGTTCACAGGTAGAGATCCTACAAAAGTATCTACCGACTCGGTGTGGATGTCGGTTAGAGCCCGCTTATGATTCTGCAGATCAAACGGCAAGGTAATATGATGCCGGATCTCATCATAATGTTTACGGAGATGTTTCCTTATGTCTCTCGGGGGCGGATCTATGTCCAAAAGATGACGGTTTGGATGTGCTGGCTTGTGGCAGTTCAGAAGGAATTGCTTGCTCAGCATTTCCGCATGCTCTTTTACATTGAGCAGTTTTGCCTCCTGATGGAGGTGAGACTCGGAAGACATGAGGAGACATCCCGTAGCAGTTCTGATGGCAGTATTTTGGCAGACTTGTAACTTCGTCCAGTTGGTGTTATGTACATTAGGCGACCAT
Organism: Campiglossa producta; assembly: GCA_964058755.1. Lineage (NCBI taxonomy): Eukaryota > Metazoa > Arthropoda > Insecta > Diptera > Tephritidae > Campiglossa > Campiglossa producta. The sequence goes on along the minus strand of CAXKVI010000004.1, from coordinate 72,119,078 downwards.
ATGGGTGCAGCATAGTCAAAGACTGGTCGGCCAATGGCCTTATATGTAGTCAACAACGTTTCTTTGTCTTTTCCCCAAGTACTGCCGGCAAGTGACTTGAGGATCTTGTTGCGACCACGTACCTTTGAGACCATTGCAGACACATGACCAGCAAATGAGAAAGTATTATCCAATGTCATCCCTAATAACTTTGGGTGGCTGACAGTTGGTAGCTTAGTGCCGTCAACGAAAATGTCTAATTCATTTCTCACCTGGTGCGTCCACGTCGTAAAAAGCGTCGCCGTTGATTTAGTCGGAGATATCGTCAGATCTCGCTCTGTGAAAAACCTGGAAAGGTCGCAGAGGTAACCGTTGATTTTATTACAGAGTTCATCAGTATAGGGGCCCTTCCCCGTCGCCATTATTGTACAGTCGTCAGCATAAGAAACGACGGAGACACCCTCTGGTGGTGGGGGCATCTTCGATAGATAGAAATTAAACAGTGTCGGGGATAGGACACCACCCTGTGGCACCCCCTGTCTAATTCGTCTTGGTTTTGATGTTGCGTTTCTAAAGTTGACCGACGCCTGCCGCCCATTCAAGTAATTAGCGGTCCATCTCTTTAACCCATCAGGTATTTGTGTTTCTAATAGATCTTGTATGAGAGTGGCATGGTTGACTGTGTCAAAAGCTTTCGACAAGTCAAGTGCCACTAACACAGTCCTGTGATTTGGTTGGTTTTGATTTAGACCGCTATTTATTTGCGTTGTAATGGCATTGAGTGCGGTGGTGGTGCTGTGCAGCTTACGGAAGCCATGTTGATGATTAGCCAGGTGCAGATTTGCGGTGTAATACGGGAGCAAAATGGACTCTAGCGTCTTCACTACCGGCGACAAAAGTGATATAGGGCGATATGAATCGCCTATGTTTGCCGGCTTTCTAGGTTTTAATAATGGAACCACTCTCGCCTTTTTCCATATTTCAGGAATGACGAAAGTGTTCAGTGAAAGATTGAATAGAGCCGCTAAGTATTTGTGTCCCTCCTGGCCTAGATGTTTCAGCATCTTCATGGCAATGCCGTCGGGGCCGATGGATTTTGAGGGCTTAGCCTGTCTGATGGCTTCCTTGACCTCTGAGGCAGTGATGACAATGGGCGTGTTTTGGTTTTTGTATTTACGCGCCTGTCGCATGGTTCTACGTTTAGCTCTATCGGGTGGGGAATGTAGTACAAATTGTCTACAGAAGGAGTTCGCACATCCCCTAGGGTCCTTCTTCACCCTGTCACCGAAAGTAATATCTACTTTATCCTTGTGTTGTGTTGGATTAGATAGAGCTTTGACCGTAGTCCATAATTTGCCAACACCGTCAGAGAGGTTGCATTGCTCTAGGTGTTGTTTCCATTTGGCCAGTTTGTGTTTATCGACCAACCTACGAATTTCCGCGTTTTGTCCCTCGTGAAGGGTGGATACCTTGAGGCGGTACGAGGGCTTAGTCGATAGCCACGGGGCTACGTTGCCCTTGTGATCATAGCTCCGCATGGCACTACATACATCACGAGAGCAGCCTAGCCTCGCTGGCGCGATGACAAAGATCTTCCCCCTCCCAATCCAGGGTGTTACGCGATACCGTGCCCATTGGACGTTTGCAGCCGGGAGGCAAATCGTGGCTGTAGTCGAACGGTGCCTCTCTGATACCGGACCGCCTCAGAGAGTAACCATGGTCTTACCGCGGTATGGGGCTCTGCCGTGGCGGACGACACATTCCCCTTAATCCACCCTTGACCCCAAGCTGGCCGTGTCCGGCGAGGGGTCGTACGAACAAGATGAATACAACTCAAAATTCAAAACAATCAATAACTTCGTTTACTCCGCAGCAGAGGAGAACTATGCTGGAGCAAGAGAAATCACAACGCCGGAGGACAAACTCTATTTCAAAGTCAACTGGGGGACCGACAACGATTGTAACTAAGGGGCCGGTCATCCTCGAAACTACTAGCAAGTAAGATTGACTTGATGAAAGCCAGCACCAGTGCGGCTGCATACGCAGGTAAGCAGAAAACTGCGGATGCTAAACTTCCATCAAGCGCCGGCACGAACATCAACCTCTCAATGTCTGTGGCAATGGTCTCGGGACCTGGCCTCAGTGATCCGAAAGAGAAGGAAGACGCAACTAAGCTTCTATCAAAGGGAGAGACCGCGATGGCAACTACGGGTCTGAACTCCTCCCAAAAGACATCTCCCCGACGCTTTGCGTACTGGGATAAAAGGAAGGCTGCAAGGATCCTGAAGAAATATGAGGGAGCATCGCAGGATACACTATCGCTGAATGAAAGGAAGATGGTGGAGAAAGCGAAAGCTCTGATACCAAATTTCCAAAGGCCCTATGCGCCTAAAAGGCTGAACGGGAATCCCTTCAAACGCCAGAGATCGGACGGAGAGGTGGATCCCCATCCGAAGCGGCATCAGAACATCCCAGTAGTGGGCAAACCCAGCTTTGCTGAAGTGACCAAGGACAGGATCCTTATAGGTGTCATTGATCGAGGCAACGACCGTTGGTCCATCCCTAGAGACCGGTGGCTGTATGTCCGGAACGAAATTGGCAGGGCCCTTCTCGACATATGGCGTGAGTCTCCGGGTAGTCCGCCGCGGGGTACAGACGCGGGTTGGCACCAGGGTCAGATTAAAGTTTTCGCGTGTGAGGATGCAAGAACTGTTGCACTGTACAAGGCAGCAGTTGCAAGACTGGGTGAAGTCTACCCAGGGGCAAAAATCGAGGTCGTCGACTGGAGGGACATTCCGGCCCGGCCAAGGGCAAGGGCGTGGATTCCTGCCATCCCTGCTGAACCGGAGAATATTCTTGAGATGCTGCAGGCCTGGAATCCGTCTCTCCCGACGCTGGACTGGAGTGTCAATCTGGTCGAGGGTGAGGTTGGGCCTCATAGACAGGTGGTTTTAACTTTGAATAAGGAGGCACTCGAGCCCCTTAAACGGTGCAACGGACGAGTGCATTATGGAATGGGTCAGATCGTGATCCACGTATACCGTGGCGATGCACAACGCGCTGCCATTGCGGCCGCTTCGAAGGACTCGGAAATCGAAGGACCAGAAGAGGAGGCAGGGGGGTCAGACGCGGAAAGTATGGTATCCGCCACGTCAAATTGCGAGGAAGCCGTGAACGACTCGGCGATGGAAGATAGCCTAACGGACGCGGAAGACCTCGACCGCACGGTGGTGGAGGGCAATCCGGTGCACACTAACGTTGATGCCGCTTCAGACAGCAGAGATTCCGCCACGCCAAATCGTGCAGATAAATTGTCGTTGAGAGATAGGCCCCGGGACGGGGTAGACCTCCACGACGGTACGACGGTACAAATCTAAAGCAGCCTCAGCTGCCCTAAGCAGTCGTCTTTATAAAGGCGACGTAGACGTGGTCCTTATCCAAGAACCCTGGGTTAATAGCTCAAGGATCTGTGGATTGGGGGCTAAGGGGTACAAGCTCATCCGAGCTAATGAGGAGGGCAAGGTCAGAACCTGTATCTTGGTCAAGTCTGAGCTGAACACCTTTCTCTTACCCAACTATTCAAATGGTGACGTTACAGCTGCCAGCTTAACGGTCGGCAGCACCAGCCTGACGATGGCGTCGGTCTACATGCCCTATGACGCCGAAGAACCTCCTCCACAAAAGGAGGTGAAAGATCTGGTGGAAAATTTCTGCACGGGTCATCTTATTATTGGAGCTGAGGCTAATGCTCATCACGTCCAGTGGGGAAGCTCCGATATTAACGCTAGGGGCGAGTCTCTGTTTGACTACCTACTAACAACTAACCTGGTGGTTTGTAACGTGGGTAACGAGCCTACTTTTATCACTAAAGCCCGTAGGGAGGTCATAGACCTCACTATTTGTAGCGAAGGCGCTTATGAGTGGGTTAGGAAATGGCGTGTTCTTGAGGAGCACTCATTTTCCGACCACCGGTACATAGAAATTGCCTTAGATTTTTCTGTTGAGCAGCCAGTTATGAAACGCAATCCACGCAACACTAATTGGCAGCTACATAATCAAATATTAGTTAGGGACCTACCAGTGTTACCCCCACAAGCTCCATCATCAGTAGGAGAACTGGATGATCTGGTTGCAATTTAATAGGGCCAGGAGCCTCGGTACGGAGCCTGAATGGCTCGAATATAAAGTTAAACTGAGGGCCTATAAAAGGGCCCTAAGGCAGGCGAAGAGAACTTCGTGGAGAGATTTCTGCACCGGGGTCGAAAAGGTCGATGATACGGCGAGACTTAGACGAGTGCTCCCAAAAACTCAAACAGCCATTAGCTATTTGCGGAAGCCTGACGGATCGTGGACTAGCACGGAAGGGGAAACCCTGGAGCTGCTATTGAATACACACTTTCCGGGGAACTTGCATGAAGCACCTTTAGCATCTGCAACAAACATGGCAGTGAATATACCCATCACGGAGGAAAGGGTAAGGTGGGCGATCAAAAGCTTTGATCCGTTCAAGGCTGCTGGGCCAGACGGGATTTTCCCCGCACAACTCATAAACACGTTGGAAACATCGGCTAAATGGCTGGTATTTCTCTTTTCAGCCTGCCTGGCTCTCAACTACATTCCGCACTCCTGGAGAAGCGCCAAGGTAGTCTTTATTCCTAAGGCTGGGAAGGCCTCACACTATGAGCCTTTGCACTCAAAACCTTCGAGAGGATAATTAGCGATTATCTCTCCTCTACTATTGATAGCAACCTTATCTCTAGCTATCAACATGCATAGACCAAAGGTAAATCAACGGAAACTGCGCTTCACAGCCTTGTCTCTGTTATTGAAAAATCGTTGTATGAAAAAGATTACTGTCTCGTGGCCTTCCTAGACATTGAACGTGCCTTCAACAATATAAGCCCGGAGGCTATTAACACCGCTCTAACTAATCTGGGCATAAGCAGGTCTCTTATTGGACTAATTTATAAGCTACTAAAGGGAAGGAAAATAGTTTCTACACTGGGCACAGTTGATTTCTCACGCTATGTCACAAGAGGAACGCCTCAGGGTGGTGTTCTCTCTCCGCTCTTATGGAACCTCACTGTAAACTCGTTGCTACGAGACACAAGCTGGGGGGGCGGGAGGATAGTTGCATATGCAGACGATTTAGCTATTGCATACAGGGGCAAATTCCCACAAACCCTGTGTGACTTGATGCAAGTAGCACGGCGAGCAGTTTCCTCGTGGTCATCTCGCTGCGGACTTAATATCAACCCGGGAAAAGTGGAGCTTGTCCTTTATACTAACCGGTACAAAATACCAACGCTAAGCCTACCAGAACTAAATGGCGTGCGCCTGAACTTGGCTGACAAAGCCAAATTCCTAGGCATAGTTCTGGATAGAAAGCTCAACTGGAACGAGAATGTCATCCAGCGCCAGAGGAAAGCGTGCATTGCACTTTACACCTGTAAAAGAGCCATTGGCAAAAAATGGGGGCTCAGTCCCAAAATCTGCAGATGGGTTTACACTGCGATAATCCGGCCAATTATGCTGTATGGAGTCGTGGTATGGTGGCCTGCGCTGAGCAAGGCAGCCAACCTAAACCTGTTAGGTAAAGTCCACAGATCTAGCATGATCTGTATAAGCGGCGCGTTGAGAACAACGCCCAACGAAGCTCTCCAGGCCATTCTTGGCATTTTGCCACTCGATCTGGAAGGGTACCGGGCAGCAGCAGCATCGGCTCTGCGTCAAAGGGAAACTTCCGGCTGGGGCGCAGGCACTACTGGACACTCCGGTATTCTGGATTCTTACAGCTTTCTCCCTCCGAACACGGACCGTTGTGCAACCACAACAGTCGGAGATAGCTGGTTCAGAATAAACATTCCCAGCAGGGAAGACTGGGAGAGGACGGATCGGTGTCCTGCTACTTATGGCGGCATTTCCATATACACCGACGGTTCGAAGTTGGACGGCAGAGTTGGAGGAGGGATTTATTCCAAGGATCTGGACCTTGAGCTTTCCTTCAGACTGCCTGATCATTGCAGCGTCTTCCAGGCTGAGGTCTCAGCAATCATGGACGCCGCGGCTTGGATATGGCAACACGCTATCGGACAGAATATCGTTATTTTCAGCGATAGCCAAGCGGCAGTCAAATCCCTTGGCTCTTACTTGTTCAACTCTGAACTGACGCTCAGCTGTCATCGATCTCTTCAGGAGATGGCCCAACAGAACCGCGTGAGCCTCACATGGGTCCCGGGACACAGGGACATTGAGGGAAACTGTAGGGCAGACGAACTTGCTAGGCAGGGCACGACCAAGCAGGTTCTTCAGGATAAAGAACGCTTAGGTATGCCCTTTGCCACATGCAAGCTAATGCTGAAGGAGCATACACTCCGACAAGCCAATGAAAGATGGCTTTTATCGCCAGGGTGCCGAGTATCCAAACAATCCTGGCCAAAATGGGATATTAAAAGATCTAAATATATTTACACCCTAAGAAGAAGGGATATATCTATATTAATAGGGGTTTTAACCGGGCACTGCCTTATTGGAAGGCACGCAGCAAGGCTGGGTGTACCCTACCGACGATGCTGTAGGAGTTGCAAAGATGATGAGGAGGAGGAAACGGTGGAGCATCTCATCTGCAACTGCCCGCTTTAAGCGGCGCGAGAAGGCGCTTTTTCGGAGTTCCCTTCCTGGATAGCCTACGCCAGGTAGCGGAGCTGGACATAAAGGCTTTCATCAAGTCATCTAAATGGTTCGAGGAGGTGTAACGGTGTCGGTTTTAGGAGTGTCAGCCCCGGGATTCTGCTATGTGGAGAGTCCCAATAGCACTGGGATTTTCCATATGGCCGGGTCCCGGGACTGACTTTCCTAGTGTAGATGGTATCACAACGGGCCTTTTAATACTGGCCTAGGTGTGCCTTTGCGGCAGCCACTTCTACCTAACCTAACCTATGTAGTTTTGTAGCTCTCTGAGTTTTAATATATGAGGTACAAGTTTTAAGCCGATTAGAAAGTTCCCTGATTTTTGCGAATTTTTTTGCAAAAATGCAGAATACCACAAACTCCCAAACTTAAAAACCAAATATAGGGATAGATGCATATAGTTAAGGAGAGTATAACCTATTTTTTTGTAGCGGGGGAAACAACAACAACAAAAGTTATTTAAGGTCAAACTTCATATGAAGCATTTTTTAAATTGCAATTACTCGAAAAGTACCAAACCGATTTTCAATATTTTTATACCATTCTATAGGTACTTTGATTACCGTGAGTTCGTTGCTGTTATTCGCGAAAAAATTAAAAAAAATGCAAAAACTCACGAAAGAGTTAAAAAGTGTCCGGCCCTGCATAGGATAGTGTAATAAGAAGGTAAGAAGTGCATACCGCGCAGCGTATATGTAAAATGTGGAAAAAATTATGTTTTCAAAAGAAGCCCCAAAATTGTATCACTTTCGTATTTTCACCCATATATTTTCAGGTGGTGGACGGCTTCCAGAAAATTGAGTTGCAAAATATGCCTCCTGCTCTAGAAAAAATTGAATTTTCCACCGATTCGAAGTACTTATACGACATGGCACATGTCAAATTACATAAGAATTTAAAAATTTTCACACATTCTATTCGGAGGTGAAATGCCAGAACTTGCCTGATAAACTTTAATTGCACAAGTTATACGAAAATGATCAATTTGAATGATATAGATATCGTATTTTAACCACCATTCACGCGAAGCATTCCGTACGATACATTGAAAGAATATTTAAATCAAGATCATCCACCGTTTAATGATCCAAAAATTCCATCACACATACAAGGAACGGAACGACATGTTCACTTGCTAGCTAGCGTTTCCAAACGGGTTATACCGGAAAATGTAGAGACTGTTATGGCGGCGACATTAGAGAGCTGTGCGAAATTGCCCAGACTTGAGAGTAAAAAAGACTTCAAACAATACTTTTTTTAGTTTCTTTTCTATAACTCACTTAAATAAATTTTTTCATTTACATATGTTCTGACTAAATAAATTTCTTAAGAGAATAAATAGATATTATTATAAATAAATAATAAATATTATTATAAATAAATAAATAAAAATAAAGAAAAAACATAGGCATTTCGCTGATTTTTTCATGTAAAGTGCAAAACCGGCGATGTTTTGAAATGTTTGTATGGTGAACCCCCGGGGGTGGTTCCAGGGGGTGTGCCACTGGCATCGGTGGGTCGGGCCTCCAAAGTTAGTGGGGATCGGTCATACATTTGGACTCGATTGGAGCACTCTAAATGGGTCAAAGTGGGATTTTTCAAAATTTGCTCCTACCCAAAAGTTCGACCCAAATTGGGGGACATCAGAACTCGTTTTAGAGGTATGGTTCCTTCGGCAAAGTTTCTTATTTTGATCCCTAGAATACGATTTTCACAGAGAAATGAGAGATTTTTAAATTAGTTGACATACTAGTTCATATATGCATCAGAATCTTACCAGTTGACATACTAGTTCAAATATATATCAGAATCATACCAGTTGACATACTACTCAGTCTATACGCCAGGACAAACGAATCATTATGCACGTTCAAATCGTCCCACTTATCATACTAGGCCACGAATTTGACATTCATTCCAGTTGGTATACTAGTCGGTCTATGCTTCACTATCATAGTCAGCCTCTACATCAGCAATATACCAGTTTATTCTTTAGAAAGCAGCGACTATTTGTATTTACCCAAACACGAAAAAGTATTTGTGAATTACAAGATAAAAAAATAAGCAGTTACAAGAGAAAAATATAAGCAATTGTCCTCTTCTGCATCACACTTTACCAATTGGTATACTAGTCAGCTTTTGCATCAGCAATATACCAGTTGATATACTAGTTCATGCACAGACAAAAATGAGCTTAAGGTTCTGGTTCGATTCTCGGTGAAGTCAACACAAATGTTTTTTATATTTTTTAAATTAACTATGTAGTTTATACACGTTTATTATATTTTTAATTTAATTATAAGCAGATTATACTAGTTGATGAAAAGTTCTTAGGTTAAATAGAATTAATCCATTATAGTTAACGCTAGATAAATATATTTTATTGTGTGAAGTGTGAAAATTCGCGTACTAACTAGAGAGAACTGAACTGCACTTTTTGGATTCAACTTGCAATAGCTCCTTTCAAGTTGCGCGCTCGTCAAGTTTTTTTTAAATAAGTAAAGACCCAATTACATTCAACTTTTTTGGATCCATTTTCATACAAAGCTTGTGGATAGTTTCACAAAGTTTTATGTAATTGGGGCTTTAGGGTTGCATGTTTTTACATACTTAAAATAGCCTTTAACCGCCTAGGCGATTTTGGCTGTCCATGTTTAGGCAAGGTAAATTAAGTATACTTACCCTGTAGGGAAAATCTCTAGTTCAGAGCTAGTTCGCTTCTAGTGCGTTCCGAACCAGTACTAGCTCGCGAACTATCTTTTTTACATGAAATCAACTGGCGAATTTAACATGGCGATGTCCTAGGCTGGAACTAGTACAAAATTCGATAGTTTGGATCTAGTTCGTTTATTGGCACTATTTCTATAGTTCTAAATATAAATTACCCTGCAGGGAACTCAGGCACTAGTGACACAAATTTCTGGTTCAGAACTAGATATAAAGTGGCCAATAAGAACTAGTACGTTGGTGATTACATTTTCACTAGTTCGAAACCAGCGTTTGAGGAGTCATTAAAAGGCATTTGGATTCGTATTTGAATTTAAGTTATTGTACTTAATTTATATTTAGAACTATAGAAATAGTGCCAATAAACGAACTAGATCCAAACTATCGAATTTTGTACTAGTTCCAGCCTAGGACATCGCCATGTTAAATTCGCCAGTTGATTTCATGTAAAAAAGATAGTTCGCGAACTAGTACTGGTTCGGAACGCACTAGAAGCGAACTAGCTCTGAACTAGAGATTTTCCCTACAGGGCCCTGCAGGGAACTCAGGCACTAGTGACACAAATTTCTGGTTCAGAACTAGATATAAAGTGGCCAATAAGAACTAGTACGTTAGTGAAAACATTTTCACTAGTTCGAAACCAGCGTTTGAGGAGTCATTAAAAGGCATTTGGATTCGTATTTGAATTTAAGTTTTTGTACTTAATTTATATTTAGAACTATAGAAATACTGCCAATAAACGAACTAAATCCAAACTATCGAATTTTGTACTAGTTCCAGCCTAGGACATCGCCATGTTAAATTCGCCAGTTGATTTCATGTAAAAAAGTTAGTTCGCGAACTAGTACTGGTTCGGAACGCACTAGAAGCGAACTAGCTCTGAACTAGAGATTTTCCCTACAGGGTAAGTACAAAAACTTAAATTCAAATACGAATCCAAATGCCTTTTAATGACTCCTCAAACGCTGGTTTCGAACTAGTGAAAATGTAATCACTAACGTACTAGTTCTTATTGGCCACTTTATATCTAGTTCTGAACCTGAAATTTGTTCACTAGTGCCTGAGTTCCCTTCAGGGAACTAGTGAAAATGTAATCACTAACGTACTAGTTCTTATTGGCCACTTTATATCTAGTTCTGAACCAGAAATTTGTGTCACTAGTGCCTGAGTTCCCTGCAGGGTAAGGTTAAGTTAGCCGTCAACTGCGGATTTCCCGTCCCACATATGTATATATATAGATAAAAGTAAGTGTTATTTTGACACCAAAAAGAGTCAAAGTAAGACTGCTTTCATGCTGGGCCATAAACTCGAGTTAAAGAGGCATTGTTAGAGTTAATTCATATTGCTGTTGTGAATAAACTCGAGCTTTTGCCTCAACGTAAACGTTAAAAATTATTTTTCAGAAATCTGACCTTGATATCACCGGGAATCGAACTCAGGGGTCTTGAACGCTCAGCCCAGGTGTCTACGATGACGCCATCGTATACTTATGATTGCCAGCGTCTAGTTACTGCTTTGTTCTAAACAACATTACACTTCTCACGTTGCTTTGTTGCCCTCAAAGAGAGTTGAACTAACAATATTTGACTTCTGAACGCAGGTGTCTACCATGATGCCATTATGTACTCCTGCTTGTCGGCGTCTAATTACAGCCTTGTTCTATGACAGTAATAGCAGTCTTCGCTGGTGTATCACCTGAAAACTCCGTCAGTTTACCAAATTTTGGTAATTAAAAATTGACGAATTTAAGACTGGTCAATCAACAGTTGAATGCAGTTATTAAACAAAAATTTTCGTTCAAACACCCAAAATTTGGTCAATTTAACAGAATTTGGTCAACTTCAGGATAACAGTACGAGATTGTTGATTTTACCATTGCATTTTTTCTGTGTATATACACAAGAAATATAGCAGTTGACATACTTGATCATATATTCATCAGCATCATATTTGTATTTACACAAACACGAAAGAGCATCTGTGAATTACAAGAGAAAAAAAGAAGCAGACCAAAAATTTCAAATAATGTTTGCATAGTACCATGTAGTACAATAGATCATACTAATGGTCGCGGTGTAATAAGGCCTTATTATAATAATGTAGTATGAAATGGAATTATTCCAATTAGTATTTTTTCTAAAATAGATTGGACTTTTTCTGACTACACCTTTTTCAGTTTATATTCAGAAAGTTACAATTTATATTCATAAAATTACAATTCATATTCAGAATTTCTATTTGATATTCAGAAAAATAGAATTAACATATAGAAAATTACAATTAATATTCAGAAAGCCGAATTTATATGAAAAAATTACAAATGCGAAGTACAAAGAAATTTTCTGAATATGAATTGTAACTTTCTGAGTATAAATTAAAAAAGATGTAGTATGATTTCAACCCGAAATTCATACTTGCATACTAGTATGAACTGGGATTGTTCTGACTAGTATGATTTCGCCCAGCAAATTATAGTTGTATACACTGAGAGAAATGCATTGAATGTTGTGACATTATCACTTTGATAGCGCCGAATTTGATGCAATATTCATTCAGAATGAGCGAGTTATCAAATATTATTTGCTCCCAATAAAAATTAAAATGACATGTCAACCATTTCGATATGATGTACTATGTTTTATATTTATGGATAGAATACTAATATGTTTGAACGGCATGTCAATATATATGGTCGTGATATGAATTTCTATTATCGGTATATCCATATCCATATTTGCTACATAGTAATGATGGTAGAGACAGCGTATTAATATATATGGACGAAATGTAAATTTTTCTGGGACGCATAATCATAATAGTTCAACAATTTTTACTATGGATTTTCTAACAATATTCCAACTTGTTGGAGCGGTTTTTTTAAATTCAAAATTTTTTGCATTTCTTATGATTGAACATTTTTCTAAAAATTTTATAATATGCCGTAGCCGAATGGTAGAATACTGGGCTAACGTGCCAGAGGAGCATGGTTCGAGTCTCATTGAAATCAGATGTCAAATTATATACAATTTTGTTTTTTTTAAACTATTTAGAATTTATCAATAGTTTATATGGATACCATTTCAATAGTGATTTATCAAAAAAGCATTGATGAAACATCCATATTCATTGATGGGACAGAAATATCGATTTTTATTTAATGTGATATCAATAATTATGGATGTTCGATCCATAGATTTCCTTCCGTGTACTAGTATGTTTTCTGATTAGATTGGCATTAATTGGTTTAAGGGTAATCAGCAATGAACTAGTATGAATACACCACAAAATGTATAGTCGAAGAACTATAAGGTTGCCTGGTTTAAAGGTAATCAGAAATTAACTGGTATGAATACACCACAAAATGTATAGTCAATGAACTATATATTTTTCTGAGTAGTTTGGAACTGACTGTTTTAAAGGTAATCAGAAATGTATGAATAGTATGAATATACCACAAAATATATAATCAATGAACTAGAATTTTCGCTGAGTAGTTTGGCATTGACTGGTTTAACCCTAGTTCGGCCGACGAGTCACCCGGGTGACTATTTCACATTTGAGGCACGAAAAGACCAATTTTTAATCAACTCAGTTAGCTTATTTTCCCTGACATCTAAGAATAATGAATTTCAAGTAGAAAAAATACAAAACAAAGTTTAAAGAATTTATTTATAGCCAAATATTAGAAGTTGAACATTTTTTTTCTTGTTCTGGCCGACGTAGTCACCTGGGTGACCAAATCAGGAGCTATACAGATATGAATATATATATGCGTATATATAACAGCTGATAAGGTTACCAGATGCTGATAATGTTACAATATACTCAACTGCACTATTTCCGCATACTTGTTTTTACCTGTTGTTCATTTACATCTGACTTTGCATTTTATTAAATACAGTCACCCGGGTGAGCCACATTGAAAAGCATTTTATGGAGAAAATCCTTAAAAACTTATTTACCAACTTTTGAATAAAATAAAGTGAAGTGTGGCTTCCTGGCTAAGCATTGGATATGATACGATGGAGAAGGAAGTCTTTACTTTTAGCGACAGCCATGCCGCCATACACTTCCTTTGCTCTTACCCATTCCATTCTGAACTAAGGCTAAACTGTCTCCAAACTCTCCAAGAGATGGCCAAGTAGAATCATGCTAACCGCACATGGGCCCCGTGACAAAGGTACATTGAGAGAAACTGTAAGGCAGATGATCTTTTTAGGCAAGACCCGCCCAAGCAGACTCTTCCTGAAAAATAACGCTTAGGGTTAGGTAGCCTCTCGCCATGTGCAGGCTAATCCTAAACGAACACATCTGGAGACAAACCGCAAAAATGTAAAAAAAGCAGGTTTGTGTTTTCCTTTTCCATCTGTATAGCTATTACCCCGCAGAAACCGCAAATATTCCGATCAATCATGTGGTGACTACTCCATAAGGAGTACTGGAAGACTCAAAAAAAAAAAAAAATCCAAATTGATATGAAAAAAATTCCAATTTATGTGGCGATGCCCTAGGAGCTAGTAACCTAATCCATCTGTTTGCTTCTGGGTTCCCAATGCACCTACATGAAAGATGGAGAAGGAACGTCATCTACCTGCTGATGAGGAACGTCATCTACCTCGAGAGACAAGGATCACTCTGGCTCAATTACATTGTGGATATTGTAGCAGGTTAAACTCCTACTTATCCAGATTGAACCCCGACGTGCCAAATGAATGTCCGGCATGCGGCTCGTCTGCCCATAACACCAACCACGTATTCACCTGCTCTTCGGAGCCCCCTCATCTAACACCCCTTTCCATTTGGTCCAGCCTTGTAGAAACTGCTAGTTTCCTAGGGCTCCCTTTAGAAGACATTGATGACAATTTAGGTTAAGGAAAAGTACACGTTTAGGCAGGGCTACACTTCATTGCAACAACAACAACATAGAGGAGTATGTAGCTGACTATGAAAGGAATGTTTACTTCTGCTCCTGTAGTATTTTATTATTTTTTTATAAGTAGTTCGGGTACTCCTACGTTTTTGCAGGGTGGAACTGTAATAAGAATTTACTTACCAATTATACAGCATGCTCGTTAGCTTTTAAATAATGCAGAGCATAAAATGTTCACGCCTTTGGCTTGTATACAACTCCTGCACCAGCACCGGAACGCTTCGAGTCAACTATTTTTTCAACTCCTTGCGGTAGTTTGACCCCAAGGAGTTGATTTTTTTTTTATGCATCCTTTACCGTGCTGTCTGGGTAGATATTTTTCATAATTAAGAGCAGCTTTTCGTATCCAGTCGATCTTTTGGTTTTGTTTGCATAATTTTTAGAGAATGCATCCTATAACGCTGGCAGGCTTTCCAAAGTTAAAATAAACTCTTTCCAAATTTTCTGTTCAAAGTTGCAGATACTGATTTCCTCTGGGTTTTCACTATCAGACATTATTGATAGCAATTTTAATTTTTTTTCACAATGAATTTTTATTTACGATTAATCCGTTTACACCACTCTTTGAACCGCTCTACCGAAAATACAAGCCGTACTGACGGATTGCAAAAATGATGCTACACGTTCAATACGGATGTAACGTCCATGAATGTAACATCTGGATTTCAAAATTTCTAAATATTTTGCGATATGGATCGCGATCCAAGAATTTTTCATGCTAAACGTTGGATCGCGATCTATGGATGTTCAATATGGATCGTCTGTATGACACCACTCTATAAGAAAATTGGCTAACTTCATTCGTAGTTCTGCGGGTAGAAAATCAGTTCCCTTGAATTACAATCAACATTTGTATGAAAAATCGAAAATGCTGGAATACATTTATAAAGGGGGTTTCTACGAGTTCGAAACAACCAACGATTTAATTAAGAAAAGGCCAGTTGTGTATGCTACTGACCCAGAACTCTTAGCCGCATAATCATAGTCCTGAGTTAGTGTACACTTTAGTAAGAGTAATATTAAAAAATTGAAGTGCACTTCTTTTTTAAGTATATCATAGTCAGTTTAGCGCCATGCTCTACCGAGTACCAATGGTAACGCAGTTCTATATAAAAATGGTAATGCAGTGCGCCACAGTAGCCTAGCGCTTAAGACGTCGCGGTACTAAGCGGGAGGTTCGAGTTCGACTCTTGGTAATTTCTTTGATTTTTTATATTTATTTTTTATTTAATTTATGTTTTTAAATAATTAATTTAAATAAATTGCTGTAAAACATGTGTTTGGACGTTGGAGAAACAAAAAAATTGCGAATATGCATGTTAAATAGGATAAAATAAGGTAGAATAAAAAAATAATAAAAAATAAAATGAAGTGAGATGAAATAAAATATTACAAAAATAAATTAAATTAAACAAAATTAAATAATACAAAATGAGCCATAAATGACTTCCATGAGTCATAAATGACTTTTCCTTGAGTAATGAATGACTCTTCCATGAATAGTAAATGACTACCGAAAGTTATAAATGACTCTTCCAGAAGTTATAAATGACTCTTCCAGAAGCCATAAATGACTCTTCAATGAATCATAGATGACTCTTTCATGAGTCATAAATGACTCTTTCATGAGTCATAAATGACTCTTTCATGAGTCATAAATGACTCTTTCATGAGTCTTAAATGACTCTTTCATTGGTCATAAATGACTCTTTCATGAGTCATAAATGACTCGTTAATGAGTCATAAATGACTCGTTAATGAGTCATAAATGATTTTTCATGAGTCATAAATGACTCTTTCATGAGTTATAAGTGACGTTCATGAGTTATAAGTGACGTTCATGAGTCATAAATGACTCTTTTATGAGTCATAAATGACTCTTTCATGAGTCATAAATGACTCTTTCATGAGTCATAAATGACTCTTCCGTTAGTCATATACCACTTTTATAGGCATCTGTGGCTTTTTTGAGTCAAATAGGACGCGCGTACTGCATGAGCAAAAAAAATATTTGGCGGAGTCGTTTTTTTTTTTCTATTTGTTTGTAGCAGTTGTTGATATTTAAAAAAAAATGGCACAGTATGAAAAATAAAAGTATTTTTTTTTTAAGTAAGATTATTATTTATTATTTATACCAAATTTTAGCAAAATCTAAAGAACAAAACGCTATATATGAGAGATTTTTTCAACTTCAGTATATTTAGCAGCGGCTTTAGTGACAGCTATTCGCCGCTCTGACTTTAGCAATGGCTCTAACTGAAAAAGTCGACTTTAACTCGACTATGAATAAGATGAAGTATACTTTTCTTTAAAGTATGCTCTAATTTTATTTAACGCATACTTTAAGTTGACTATGATTATGCGCCATAGATTTTATCTTTGAAAAACGAATCATTGAACATATTGGACAAGCAAATTTAAAAATAATGGCAGATGGAGGAAAAGATTTCTTCAAAATCTCTCTTTATCTAAGGCGTTTGATTTGGTAGATCATGAACTCCTTTGTAAAAAGCTTAAATATTATTTTGGATTTTCGGACAGCTCCCTTGAACTTATGATTAGCTACCTCGCTAGAAGAACTCGGCAAGTGACCTGCAAAACCTTATCTTCTATGTCTAGTACTCGTGAAGGGTGGACACCTTGCCGCGGTACGAGGGCTTAAGTCGATAGCCACAGGGCTACGCTGCCCTTGTGATCATAGCGCCGCCGGTACTACATCACGAGAGAAGCCAAGCCTCTATGACGCGACGACTAAGATCTTCCCCCTCCCAATTCAGGGTGTTATGCGACCACGTGCCCATTGGACGTTTGCAGCCGGGAGGCAAATCGTGGCTGTAATCGAACGGAGCCTCTCTGATACCGGGCCGCCTCGGAGAGTAACTATGGCCTTACCGCGGTAAGGGGCTCTGCCGCGGTGGACGATACATTCCCCTTACTCTTCCTTTGACTCTAAACTGGCCTTGTCCGGCGAGGGGTCGTGCGAACAAGATGAAAGATAGTAACAAAAACCCTAAAACTAAAGATACAACAATGTATACTGCACAGAGGAGGAAAATGCTGGAGCAAGCAAGAACGCAACGTCGGAGGACAAACTCCATTTATTTATCAGCCGGGAGATCGACAGCGATGGCAACTACGAGTCGATTAGCTCTGGATAACAAGGGGGCAATCCCCAAAGTAAGTACCGGTACAAACATGGTGAAGCCAACAACGGCTGATGCTAAAGCCCCAGTAAGTGCCGGTACCGAAACCAAGACTTTAACGTCTGTGGCAGTGGTCTCACGACCTGGCCCCAGAGATCCAAATAAGGGTATGACCGCGATGGCAACTACGGGTCGAAATTTACCCCAAAAGACATCTCCCAGTCGCTCTGAGTGCTTGGACAAAAGAGCGGCCGCAAGGATTTTGAAGAAATACGAGGGTATTTCACAAGAGACGCTATCGCCGAATGCTAGAAAGACGGTGGAGATGGCTGAAGCTATCTTACCGAACTTCCAAAGCGATTACGCGCCAAAGAAGGTTAATGGAAACCCATTCAAACGCCAGAGATCGGACGTGGATTTAAACCCCACCCGAAGCGGCAGCAGAACGCCCCCGTAGTGGGTAAACTCAGCTTTGCTGAAGTGACCAAGGATAGGATCCTCATAGGCGTCATTGACCGAGGAAATGAAAGCTGGGCCATCCCTAGGGACCAGTGGCGGTACGTCCGGAATGCTATCGGTAATGCCCTTCTCGACATTATGGATGAGTCTCCGGGTGCCACTCCGATGGGTTCTGATGCGAGATGGCACCAGGGCCGAATCAAGGTATTCGCATGCGAGGATGCAAAAACTGTTGCACTGTACAAGGCAGCAGCTGCAAGACTAGGTGAGATCTACCAAGGGGCAAGAATCGAGGTTGTCGACTGGAAGGACATCCCGGCTCGGCCAAGGGCAAGAGCGTGGATTCCTGCTATCCCTGCTGAACCTGAGAGAATTCTCAGGATGCTGAGGATCATGAACCCGTCTCTCCCGACGAAGGCCTGGGGTGTCAATCTGGTCGAGGATGCGGTAGGGCCTGATAGGCAAGTGATCTTCACCTTGAATAAGGAGGCACTCGAGCCCCTTAAACGGTGCAACGGACGAGTGCACTACGGTATGGGTCAGATCGTGATTCACGTATACCGCGGCGATGCACAGCGCGCTGCTATTTCGGCTGCACCGGAGGACTCGGACATCGCAGTGCCGGAAGGGGAGTCGGAGATGTCCGACTCGGAAAGTATGGTATCTGCCACGTCAAATGGCGAAGGAGCAGTGGACAGCTCGGATATGGGGGACAGCCTGCTGGACGGGGAAGACCTCAACGTCACAGTGATAGCAGCTAGTCCTGAGCGCACCAACGTTGACACTGCCTCAGTTAGTAGGATCTCTGCCACGCCAAACCGTGGTCTGAACAAATCGTCGTTGAAAGATAAGCCTCCAGACGAGGCGGAACTCGACGATACGGCGGTGGCAGGGAAGTCTGAGCGCTCTCATGTTGGTGGTGATTCAGATAAACCTGCACAAATCTAAAGCATGCCTTTCTCTTGCCCAACTATACCAATGGTGACGTTACAGCTTCCAGTTTAACAGTCGACAGTACCAGTCTGACGATGGCGTCGGTCGATATGCCCTACGACGCCGAAGAACCTCCGCCACAGAGGGAGGTCTTTTACCTGGTGGCAAATTTTTCCATGGGTCATCTTATTATCGGAACTGACGCCAATGCTCATCACGTCCAGTGGGGAAGCTCCGATATCAATGCTAGAGGAGAGTCGTTGTTTGACTATTTGTTAACAACTAACCTGGTAGTTTGCAACGTGGGTAACGAACCTACGTTTATTACTAAAACCCGTAGGGAGGTCATAGATCTCACTATTTGCAGCGAATGCGCTTATGAGTGGGTAAGAAAATGGCGCGTTCTCGATGAGCACTCATTCTCCGACCACCGGTACGTAGAAATAGTTCTAGACTTTTCTGTTGAGCAGCCGGTTATGAAACGCAACCCTGGTAACACTAACTGGCAGCTACACAATGAAACACTATCTAGGGACTTGCCAGCACTGCCCCCACAAGTCTCCTCATCAGTAGGGGAGTTGGAGGATCTGGTAAAGGCCTTTACAACGGCGCTCTCGAATGCCTTAGAGCAGGCTTGCCCAGTGCCAAAACCACGCGGTAAACATAGGCCGCATTGGTGGTCCTACGACCTGGACTCGCTCCGAAAATCATGTAGGACACAATTTAATAAGGCAAGAGCCTTGGCACGGAGACTCAATGGCTCGAATATAAAGTTAAACTCAGGGCCTACAAAAAGCTCTGAGGCAGGCGAAGAGAGTATCGTGGAGGAATTTCTGCACTGGGGTCGAAAATGTCGACGATACAGCGAGACTTAGACGAGTGCCCTCAAAAACTCAAACAGCCACAAGCTATTTGCGCAAACCTGACGGATCCTGGACCAGCACGGAGAGGGAAACCCTAGAGCTGCTCTTTTATACGCACTTCCCAGGGAACTTGCATGAGGAACCCGTAGCACCTACAACAAACCTGGCTGTATACATACCCATCATGGAGGAAAAGGTTAGGTGGGCGGTTAAAAGCTTCGAACCGTTCAAGGCTGCCGGGCCAGACGGGATTATTCCCGCACAACTCATAAACACGCTGGGGACATCAGCCAAATGGCTGGTATTTCTCTATACAGCCTGCCTTTCTCTTAGCTACATTCCGTGCTCCTGGAGAAGTGCCACGGTAGTGTTTATTCCTAAGGCGGGGAAGGCGTCTCATTACGAGCCCAAGGACTACAGGCCGATCAGTCTCTCATCCTTTGTGCTCAAAACCTTCGAGAGGATAATAAATGACTACCTCTCCTCTACTATTGATAGCAACCTGATCTGTAGCTATCAGCATGCATACACCAAAGGGAAATCTATAGAAACTGCGCTTCACAGCCTAGTTTCTGTTATTGAAAAATCGCTGTATGAGAAGGAGTACCGTCTTGCGGCCTTTTTAGATATTGAAGGAGCCTTCAACAACATAAGCCCTGATGCTATAAACACCGCTATAACAAGTCTGGGCATAAGCAGGTCTCTTAATGGACTTATTGATCAACTACTAAAGGGTAGACGAATAGTTTCATCACTGGGCTCGGTAGACTTATCACGCTATGTCACAAGGGTAACGCCTCAGGGTGGTGTTCTCTCCCCGCTTCTATGGAACCTCACTGTCAACTCGATGCTGCGAGACACAAGCTGGGGGGGCGGGAAGGTAGTGGCATATGCAGACGACTTAGCTATAGTATATAAGGGCAAATTCCCACAAACCCTGTGCGACTTGATGCAAGTAGCACTGCGAGAGGTTTCCTCATGGTGCTTGCGCTGCGGACTGAGCATCAACCCGGGAAAAGTAGAACTGGTTCTCTTTACCAACCGCTATAAGATAACACCGCTAATACTACCAAAACTGAATGACGTGCACCTGAACTTGGCTGACAAAGCCAAGTTCTTGGGCACAGTTCTGGATAGGAAACTAACCTGGAAGGAGAATGTTCTTCAGCGCCAGAAGAAAGCGTGTATTGCACTCTACACGTGCAAAAGAGCCATTGGAAAGAAATGGGGGCTCAGCCCCAAAATATGCAAATGGATCTACACTGCAATCATTCGACCAATCATGCTCTATGGAGTTGTGGTATGGTGGCCTCCGCTGAGCAAGGCAACATACCTGAATCTGTTGCGGAAAGTCCATAGATCCAATATGATCTGTATAAGCGGTGCGTTAAGAACAACGACCAATGAAGCACTCTAGGCCATTCTTGGCATTTTGCCACTCGATCTGGAAGGGCACCGGGTGGCAGCAGCATCGGCTCTGCGTCTAAGGGAAACGTCCGGCTGGGGCGCAAGCACTACTGGACACGCCTGTATTTTGGGATCCTATAGCTTTCTTCCGCTGAGCACAGATCGTTGTGCGACCACAACAGTCGGAGATAGCGGTTTTAGCACGGATCGGAGTCCCGCCACTCATGGCGGCACTTCCATTTATACTGATGGCTCGAAGTTAGACGGCAGAGTTGGAGGAGGGGTTTATTCAAAGGATCTGAACCTTGAGCTCTCCTTCATACTACCTGATCACTGCAGTGTCTTCCAGGCTGAAGTTTCAGCAATCATGGACGCCGCGGCTTGGATAGGCCAACACACTATCGGACAGGACATTTTTATATTCAGCGACAGCCAGGCGGCCATCAAATCCCTTGGCTCTTATTCGTTCAACTCTGAACTGACGCTCAGCTGTCGTCGATCTCTACAAGAGATGACCCATCAGAATCGCGTGAACCTCACATGGGTCCCGGGGCATAGGGACATTGAGGGAAATTGTAGGGCAGACGAACTTGCGAGGCAGGGCACGACCAAGCAGGTTCTTCGGGATAAAGAGCGCTTAGGTATGCCGTTTGCCACATGCAAGCTTATGCTGAAGGAGTACACACTCCGCCAAGCCAACGAAAGATGGCTGCAATCTCCAGGATGCCGGATATCCAAAGAAACCTGGCCGAAATGGGATCATAGAAGATGAAGACAAATTTATGCCCTAAGGAGAAGAGAAATCTCCATATTAATAGGCGTATTAACTGGGCACTGCCTCTCATTGGTAGGCACGCAGAAAGACTAGGTTGCCCTACCGACGATGCTGTAGGAGTTGTAAGGATGATGAGGAGGAGGAAACGGTGGAGCACCTCATTTGCAACTGCCCGGCTTTAAGTGGCGCGAGAATGCGCTTTTTGGGAGTTCCCTTCCTGGTTAGCCTACGCCAGGTCACGGAGCTGGACATAAAGGACCTGATGGCCTTCATCAAGTCATCTAAATGGTTCGAGGAGGAGTAACGGTGTCGGTATAGGAACGTCAGTCTCGGGATTCTGCTATGTGGAGAATTTCGTTAATACCGGGATTTTCCATATGGCAGGATCCCGGAACTGACTTTCCTAGTGGTGGTGGTATCACAACGGGCCTTTTAATACTGGCCTAAGTGTGCCTCTGCGGCAGCCACTCGAACCTAACCTAACCTATGCCTAGTACTGTTACTTCTGTACTGGAATTCAGTACGCTATTTTAACAAGAGTTGTCATTGTTATGTTGACTTAACAACAATTTTATCGATTTTGCTATTCACTACAAGTTTATTTGACAACATTTGTTATCGAAATGTCAGCTGTTATTGTTAACGCGAAATAATTGTCGACCTCTAATTTGGTGTTGTTTGTTAAAACAACCAATAGGTACTTTTCTTATATATTTTAGCTGAGACACTTCTATGTTTTGTTATGTGTTATCTGAGACAATCACCTTTTGTTTCTATGCTTAGCTGAGAATCTGCTACGTTTTGCTATGTTTACCTGAGACAATCACCTATTGGTAGTTCTTAAGGAATATTGGTTCTATGCTTAGCTAAGAATCAGCTTCTTTTTGCTATAATTCACCTCAGACAATCACCTATTGTGCTATAATTCACCTGAGACAATCGCCTATTGTCAATTGTTAAGGAAGAGCTACTGAATCACCGAATCGATAGTGCAAACAACGAAATTGTTAAGCTAACAACACGTTTCATAGTATTGTTTAAAGTTACTGAATTCCACTACTGGTGTGCCCCAAGGATCTGTTCTTGGCCCTCTGTTGTTTAGCCTTTTTGTTAATTATGTATTTTCTGTATGTCAGTATGTTAAATTCCACGCTTATGCTGATGGCATTCAACTGTATTTGTCAAGCCATGTTGGTTTTGATGAGGACTTGTGATATAAAATTATCTGTGATTTGTCGGCCATTTCAAAGTGGGCCTTTGAAAACTGTCTTTGTCTAAATGCCGGGAAGTCATATGTTATGCCCATTAGTAACAGTGTAGTGCATGTTGAAGATTGTGAATTCTACATTGAGTTGTAATAAAGTTTTTAGTATCCTATATGTCATTTTGCGTAGATTACGAATGTCAGCCTCATTTACACTATTAGAGACCAGAAAAACGTTGTCCATTCAATTAATTTTGCCTCACATCACGTATTCTGAAATTGTTTATAGCAAATAGGATTCTGTTTCGTCTCACAAAATTGAGGTTGCCTTCAATAATATAACGCGTTGTGTTTATGGCGTTGGAAGATACCACCATATATCTGAATGGCGAACTAAAATCCTGGGGTGTACAATTACTGAATATCTGGCCGCCAGAAATTGTATATTCATGTGTAAGCTACTTGAATATCAGACTCCTAAGTATCTTTATGAGAAATTAACGTTAGCTAGATCTCAAAGGCGTCGAAACCTGATTATACCTAAATATTACTATGAATTTCCTGTCGAAAATGTATTTTCAAAACACTCTAGTCTTACAAATGCGTCCATATGTAAAAAATTACAAATATACAAATATCAATTCCAGAGGACGACTTAAATAAATGTAAAAACGTTTCAACTTACTCTCCTGGTGGAAGTATGGCAAATGAACGCAAATCGACTACCCTGCTAGACAGTGCTATGACATTCAGTCAGCTTTGTAATGTTGCCTTTGAAAACGTAAATATAAAACAGCTTTTATTTACATCATTTTTCTATCACGTTTTCAAAGTGTGTTCAAACTGTTTTTATTAGGCATAGTGCCTCAAATTAAAGAGAGCTATGATAATTTAAAAATTTTGTTTGAGGTAATAAAACTCAATGAGATACCCTTTAAATTTCTTGGAGATTTAAAGGTGGTTCTATTGGTCAATGGGCAGCAAACTGCAACGTCTACCTACCCTTGCCCTTATTTCTTCGTCACATTAAATGAATTCAAACGTTATGATAAAATTACTGCGGAAAATGATACAAGCAAAATTCTTGGTTTAAAAACTTACAAACATTTAAAGGATGGCTACTTTAAATTCAAAAGCTTGGAAAACGACAAAAAAAAAATCTAAGGAATGTCGCAGTATTGTTCATCACCCTTTGTTCATTGAAAAGGGTACTACTGACGATAATAACTTGTACGTACTTCAGAAACGAAGGAAAAACTGTAGGGAAATCTCTTTGGTTTTAAGAAGAAATTCTTATTAAAAAGACTATACATTTAGTACAAAGGCGTAGTTAGACGCTGGCAATTATTAGTATACGATGGCCGGATGGTTAGCAGCTGGGTTTAACATTCGAAAAATTGTAAGTTCGATTCTCTCTCTTTTTTTCCTAATTAGAAATGTTAAAAAGAAATCTTCTCAATTATATTTATGTGATTTTCCTTTGAAACATTAACAACTATACACATATCAGTAATTAGACGCTAGCAATCAAAAGTAAGCGATGGCCTGATGGTTAACAGCTGGGTTTATCATTCCGAAAATTGTAAGTTCGATTCTCGGTGAGCGCAATATCATTATACCCAGCTGTACTTGTACACAGGGTATTATAACTTTGTTAGGATAACGGTTGGTTGTACAGGTATAAAGGAATCGAGATAGATATAGACTTCCATATATCAATATGATCAGGATCGAAAAAAAATTTGATTGAGCCATGTCCGTCCGTCTGTCCGTCCGTCCGTCCGTCTGTCCGTTAACACGATAACTTGAGCAAATAATGAGATATCTTCACCAAATTTGGCATGCGTACTTATTTGGGTTCAGAATAGATTGCTATTGAAAATGGGTAAAATCGGACCATAACCACGCCCCTTTTTCGATATCGAAAATTTCGAAAAACGTATCAAATGGGTTAATTCAATATTAGAAGCAGCTACAATGATAAAATTTGCAATATGTATTGATTTAGATGTTCTAAGGCCGATTTTAAAAAAATTTTTGAAAAGGAGGCGTGGTACCGCCCACGTATATTTGAAGAAATTTTAAAATTTTGACTCTTAATAACTTCAGAACAGTTTATGCTAGTATAACGAAATTTCGTAGAGGACATACTATTGTTGTGGTAAATTCAGCTATAGAAAATAAACGAAATCGCTTCGCGACCACGCCTACTTTTTCATAAAAGTTATATTGAAAGGAGGTGGAAATATTGAAAAGTCCATATCTAATTAACTGATTTCGCTATAATAATATAATTTGGTACATACATCAACTTTCATATTCTTTACATAATTTTTTCAAAATTTTGGAAAGTGGGCGTGCCACCGCCCTCCTCTGAGTCAAGCAATTTTTAAATTCGACTGCTAACAACTTCAGAACGGTGTGAGATAGATTTACGAAACTAGGTACCAGGCATGTTATGTTTATGTAGAGTACTACCAGAGACAATAAGAAAAATCGGCGAACGACCACGCCCACTAACACCATTAACTATACAAAACAAAGAATAACAGCATTTTATGTGCACAGCTGGGTATGTAATGTTCGGTTTCACCCGAACTTAGACTTCCTTACTTGTTTTATTTTTCATTTAAAATATTAAGAAGAAAATCTTCTTAATAACATTAAAAATACTGTCTCTACACTGAGAGACATGCCTTGAATGTTGCGACAATATCACTATTGATAGCGACTAGTTTGATTCAACATTCATTCAGAATGAGCATTCTATCAAATATTATTTGCTTCCAATAAAAAATCAAATTACATGTCAACCATTTCGATATGATGTACTGTTTTTTATAGGTTTGTTTACTGACCAAAAAAAAGTTCAGAGCAGGTTAGAGCAGAGCAGGGCAGGGCAGCTGTCAAAATAGAAATAGAGCAACTTAGAGCAACTCAGAGCAGAAATGCCATGAAACACTTGAATCTCGATAGTTTCTTTTTATTTGGTTTTTTTGTTTAAATCTTCAAAATTAATGCAAATTCACGTATACAAAAATATTGATTTTCTTGCAAGCTAATTTTTTTGAAGTTTTCAAAAATTTATTTTTTCGTGACTGACAATTGCTTCTCTGCTCTAACTTAGGCTGTCCGCAGACGAGGCGCATCGTCATAGACGCGCACATGTCAATTGACTGAGCACCAATTTCCCTGTGTGCAGACACGTATCGACATCAAAACACGCAAAGAAATGTCAAAATTCAAATATTAATTAAAGTACACAGATCTTGCATGATCTGTATAAGCGGTGCGTTAAGAACAACGACCAATGAAGCACTCTAGGCCATTCTTGGCATTTTGCCACTCGATCTGGAAGGGCACCGGGTGGCAGCAGCATCGGCTCTGCGTCTAAGGGAAACGTCCGGCTGGGGCGCAAGCACTACTGGACACGCCTGTATTTTGGGATCCTATAGCTTTCTTCCGCTGAGCACAGATCGTTGTGCGACCACAACAGTCGGAGATAGCGGTTTTAGCACGGATCGGAGTCCCGCCACTCATGGCGGCACTTCCATTTTTACTGATGGCTCGAAGTTTGACGGCAGAGTTGGAGGAGGGGTTTATTCAAAGGATCTGAACCTTGAGCTCTCCTTCATACTACCTGATCACTGCAGTGTCTTCCAGGCTGAAGTTTCAGCAATCATGGACGCCGCGGCTTGGATAGGCCAACACACTATCGGACAGGACATTTTTATATTCAGCGACAGCCAGGCGGCCATCAAATCCCTTGGCTCTTATTCGTTCAACTCTGAACTGACGCTCAGCTGTCGTCGATCTCTACAAGAGATGACCCATCAGAATCGCGTGAACCTCACATGGGTCCCGGGGCATAGGGACATTGAGGGAAATTGTAGGGCAGACGAACTTGCGAGGCAGGGCACGACCAAGCAGGTTCTTCGGGATAAAGAGCGCTTAGGTATGCCGTTTGCACCATGCAAGCTTATGCTGAAGGAGTACACACTCCGCCAAGCCAACGAAAGATGGCTGCAATCTCCAGGATGCCGGATATCCAAAGAAACCTGGCCGAAATGGGATCATAGAAGATGAAGACAAATTTATGCCCTAAGGAGAAGAGAAATCTCCATATTAATAGGCGTATTAACTGGGCACTGCCTCTCATTGGTAGGCACGCAGAAAGACTAGGTTGCCCTACCGACGATGCTGTAGGAGTTGTAAGGATGATGAGGAGGAGGAAACGGTGGAGCACCTCATTTGCAACTGCCCGGCTTTAAGTGGCGCGAGAATGCGCTTTTTGGGAGTTCCCTTCCTGGTTAGCCTACGCCAGGTCACGGAGCTGGACATAAAGGACCTGATGGCCTTCATCAAGTCATCTAAATGGTTCGAGGAGGAGTAACGGTGTCGGTATAGGAACGTCAGTCTCGGGATTCTGCTATGTGGAGAATTCCGTTAATACCGGGATTTTCCATATGGCAGGATCCCGGAACTGACTTTCCTAGTGGTGGTGGTATCACAACGGGCCTTTTAATACTGGCCTAAGTGTGCCTCTGCGGCAGCCACTCGAACCTAACCTAACCTATGCCTAGTACTGTTACTTCTGTACTGGAATTCAGTACGCTATTTTAACAAGAGTTGTAATTGTTATGTTGACTTAACAACAATTTTATCGATTTTGCTATTCACTACAAGTTTATTTGACAACATTTGTTTGGCGGCCGCCGTGGTGTAGCGGTTAAGTGTTCGGCCTTCTACACCAAGTCGTGGCGGTTCGATGCCCGGCAAAAGTAACATCAAAAATTATTTAGAAAAAGAATTTTTCTAAAACGGGGTCGCCCCTCGGCAGTAGTCTGGCAAACTCTCCGGGTGTATTTCTGCCATGAGAAGCTTCTCAGCAAAAAATTCATTTGCTTTGCAAGTGCCGTTCGGAGTCGGCAAAAAACTGTAGGTCCCGCCAACTTGTAGGAAAAACTCAAAAAAAGCAACACACCACAACGCGAAATAATTGTCGACCTCTAATTTGGTGTTGTTTGTTAAAACAACCAATAGGTACTTTTCTTATATATTTTAGCTGAGACAATTCTATGTTTTGTTATGTGTTATCTAAGACAATCACCTTTTGTTTCTATGCTTAGCTGAGAATCTGCTACGTTTTGCTATGTTTACCTGAGACAATCACCTATTGGTAGTTCTTAAGGAATATTGGTTCTATGCTTAGCTAAGAATCAGCTTCTTTTTGCTATAATTCACCTCAGACAATCACCTATTGTGCTATAATTCACCTGAGACAATCGCCTATTGTCAATTGTTAAGGAAGAGCTACTGAATCACCGAATCGATAGTGCAAACAACGAAATTGTTAAGCTAACAACACGTTTCATAGTATTGTTTAAAGTTACTGAATTCCACTACTGGTGTGCCCCAAGGATCTGTTCTTGGCCCTCTGTTGTTTAGCCTTTTTGTTAATGATGTATTTTCTGTATGCTAGTATGTTAAATTCCACGCTTATGCTGATGGCATTCAACTGTATTTGTCAAGCCATGTTGGTTTTGATGAGGACTTGTGATATAAAATTATCTGTGATTTGTCGGCCATTTCAAAGTGGGCCTTTGAAAACTGTCTTTGTCTAAATGCCGGGAAGTCATATGTTATGCCCATTAGTAACAGTGTAGTGCATGTTGAAGATTGTGAATTCTACATTGAGTTGTAATAAAGTTTTTAGTATCCTATATGTCATTTTGCGTAGATTACGAATGTCAGCCTCATTTACACCATTAGAGACTAGAAAAACGTTGTCCATTCAATTAATTTTGCCTCACATCACGTATTCTGAAATTGTTTATAGCAAATAGGATTCTGTTTCGTCTCACAAAATTGAGGTTGCCTTCAATAATATAACGCGTTGTGTTTATGGCGTTGGAAGATACCACCATATATCTGAATGGCGAACTAAAATCCTGGGGTGTACAATTACTGAATATCTGGCCGCCAGAAATTGTATATTCATGTGTAAGCTACTTGAATATCAGACTCCTAAGTATCTTTATGAGAAATTAACGTTAGCTAGATCTCAAAGGCGTCGAAACCTGATTATACCTAAATATTACTATGAATTTCCTGTCGAAAATGTATTTTCAAAACACTCTAGTCTTACAAATGCGTCCATATGTAAAAAATTACAAATATACAAATATCAATTCCAGAGGACGACTTAAATAAATGTAAAAACGTTTCAACTTACTCTCCTGGTGGAAGTATGGCAAATGAACGCAAATCGACTACCCTGCTAGACAGTGCTGTGACATTCAGTCAGCTTTGTAATGTTGCCTTTGAAAACGTAAATATAAAACAGCTTTTATTTACATCATTTTTCTATCACGTTTTCAAAGTGTGTTCAAACTGTTTTTTTTAGGCATAGTGCCTCAAATTAAAGAGAGCTATGATAATTTAAAAATTTTGTTTGAGGTAATAAAACTCAATGAGATACCCTTTAAATTTCTTGGAGATTTAAAGGTGGTTCTATTGGTCAATGGGCAGCAAACTGCAACGTCTACCTACCCTTGCCCTTATTTCTTCGTCACATTAAATGAATTCAAACGTTATGATAAAATTACTGCGGAAAATGATACAAGCAAAATTCTTGGTTTAAAAACTTACAAACATTTAAAGGATGGCTACTTTAAATTCAAAAGCTTGGAAAACGACAAAAAAAAATCTAAGGAATGTCGCAGTATTGTTCATCACCCTTTGTTCATTGAAAAGGGTACTACTGACGATAATAACTTGTACGTACTTCAGAAACGAAGAAAAAACTGTAGGGAAATCTCTTTGGTTTTAAGAAGAAATTCTTATTAAAAAGACTATACATTTAGTACAAAGGTGTAGTTAGACGCTGGCAATTATTAGTATACGATGGCCGGATGGTTAGCAGCTGGGTTTAACATTCGAAAAATTGTAAGTTCGATTCTCTCTCTTTTTTTCCTAATTAGAAATGTTAAAAAGAAATCTTCTCAATTATATTTATGTGATTTTCCTTTGAAACATTAACAACTATACACATATCAGTAATTAGACGCTAGCAATCAAAAGTGAGCGATGGCCTGATGGTTAACAGCTGGGTTTATCATTCCGAAAATTGTAAGTTCGATTCTCGGTGAGCGCAATATCATTTTATTTTTCATTTAAAAATACTGTCTCTACACTGAGAGACATGCCTTGAATGTTGCGACAATATCACTATTGATAGCGACTAGTTTGATTCAACATTCATTCAGAATGAGCAATCTATCAAATATTATTTGCTTCCAATAAAAAATTAAATTGCATGTCAACCATTTCGATATGATGTACTGTTTTTTATAGGTTTGTTTACTGACCAAAAAAAAGTTCAGAGCAGGTTAGAGCAGAGCAGGGCAGGGCAGCTGTCAAAATAGAAATAGAGCAACTTAGAGCAACTCAGAGCAGAAATGCCATGAAACACTTGAATCTCGATAGTTTCTTTTTATTTGGTTTTTTTGTTTAAATCTTCAAAATTAATGCAAATTCACGTATACAAAAATATTGATTTTCTTGCAAGCTAATTTTTTTGAAGTTTTCAAAAATTTATTTTTTCGTGACTGACAATTGCTTTTCTGCTCTAACTTAGGCTGTCCGCAGACGAGGCGCATCGTCATAGACGCGCACATGTCAATTGACTGAGCACCAATTTCCCTGTGTGCAGACACGTATCGACATCAAGCATCAAAACACGCAAAGAAATGTCAAAATTCAAATATTAATTAATACATTTACCTAAGTTATGGCCGTCCATCTTTCCACAAATTAAAAAAATTTTGAGAATTTTTCATCTTCCATTTAAAAGCAACAATTAATTTTTTTTTTAAAAAGAAAGCAAAGGCACGGCAAACAAAAATCGAAAATGAAAAATGTAAAAAAATGCTTCTTCTTCCTCTTTTCTAAGCGTACGTTCGCCTAGCGACCAGCATTGTCATACGCTGAGCAGCATGTAGCTTTTATGCTATGCCACTTTCGTGCAGCTGACGATTCGTGTGCGTCTCTTCAATTAAATATATGTGTTCAGCAACAAAGCGTACAAATATCGAATGTAGCGTTTAATACGCGTCTATGACGATTCGCTGCGTGTGCGGACTCGCTTACTCCATAAAAAAAGTTAGAGCAGAAATTTGTGATCTGGATTACTCTAGTTTTGTTTTGAGCGTACTCATGAAACAAAAGTTAGAGCAACCTAGAGCAAGAAAAGTGTTCGTTAAACACAATTTTGTGAAATATCTCAATCTGGCGTAAGCTAGAGCAGCCCAATAAACAAACCTTATATTTATGGATATAATACTAATATATTTGAACGGCATGTCAATATCTATGGTTGTAATATCCCTGCAGTCAACTTAACTAGTTTTATACTAATCAAATACCAGTCAGCCGGGCGGCCTCAACTAGTTCGAGTTCTGTAATTTTTCCATATTAGCAACTGGTATTTTTAACACGGCGATGTCCTACGAGATGGCAATTGTCCTTCTCTGCATCAGCACCATACCAATTGGCTGACTAGTCAGCCTCTGCATCAGGAATATACCAGTTGATATACTTGTTTTTATATACATCAGTATCATACCATTTAAGATACTAGTTCGTATATGCGTCAGGATCGTACCAGTTGGCAGACTAGTTCATATATACATCAGAATAATACCAGTTGGCAGACTAGTTCATATATACATCAGAATCATACTAGTTGAAAGACTAGTTCATATATGCATCAGAATCAGACCAGTTAACAGACTAGTTCATATATGCATCAGAATCATAACAGTTGGCAGACTAGTTCATATATGCATCAGAATCATACATGTTGACAGACTACTTCTTATTTGCATCAGAATCATACCAGTTGACAGACTAGTTCATATATGCATCAGAATCAACCAATTAACAGACTAGTTAAAAAAATCATCGGAATCATACCAGTTGTCATAGTAGTTCATATATGCGTCAGAATCATACCAGTTGATATAGTAGTTCATTTATGCATCAGAATCATACCAGTTCACATACCAGTTCACTTATGCATCATAATCATATCAGTTCACATACTAGTTCAAATTTGCATCAGAAATATACCATTTGACATACTAGTTCATATATGCATCAGAATATTACCAGTTGATATACTAGTTCATATATACATCAGAATCATACCAGTTGACATACTGCTCAGTCTATGCGGCAGGACATACTAATCATTATGCCCATTCAGATCGTACCACTTGTCATACTAGTCCACGAATTTGACATTCATTCCAGTTGGTATACTAGTCGGTCTATGCACCAGTATCATAGTCAGCCTCTACATCAGCAATATACCACTTTATTCTTTAGAAAGCAGCGACTATTTGTATTTACCCAAACACGAAAAAGCATCTGTGAATTACAAGGTAAAAAAGAAGCAGTTACAAGAGAAAAAGAAAAGCAATTGTCCTCTTCTGCATCAGCACCATACCAATTGGTATACTAGTCAGCCTCTGCATCAGCATTATACCAGTTTATATACTAGTTCATACACAGCCAAAAATGAGCTAAAGGCTCTTAGTTCGATTCTCGGTAAAGTTGACACAAGTTTTTTTTTTCTATATTTTTTAAATTATGTTGTTTATTGTACTTTTAATTTAATTATTGAATTCAACTTGCAATGGGTCCTTTCAAATTCCGCGTTCGTCAAGTTTGATTATATAGGTGAAGGCCCAATTGTATTCAACTTTGTAGGATCCACTTTCATTCAAAATTTTTTAAACGTAAAGCGAAGCGAATTTTTTGCAAATGCTCAAAAACGAGGCGCGCATTTGTCAAAGTTTTATGTAATTGGGGCTTTGGTGTTGTATTTTTAGGTAAGGTAAATTAAGGTTACTCAAGGTTAAGTTTGTCGTCCACTGCGGAGTTCCGGTCCCACATATGTATATATAGATAAAAGTAAGTCTTATTTTTACATCAAAAAGAGTCAAAGTAAGACTGCTTTCATGCTGGGCCATACACTCGAGTTAAAGGAGCATTGTTAGAGTCAATTTATATTGTTGTTGTCAATATACTCAAGTTTATGCCGCAACGTAAAAAAATGGCGGTTATATACCAACAGGTTGTCATAACCTCTAACGAGACTTTTGCCGAACTTCTCTTCCAACTTATAGTGTGCTGCTTTGATTTTTGTTGGGATTTTCCACATAGTAGTATCCCGGGACTGACACTCCTAAACCGACACCGTTACTCCTCCTCGAACCACTTAGATGACTTTATGAAGGCCATCAAGTCCTTTATGTCCAGTTCAGCGGTCTGGTTTAGGCTATCCAGGAAGGGAACTCCCAAAAAGCGCGTTCTCGCGCCGCTTAAGACCGGGCAGTTGCAGATGAGGTGCTTCACCGTTTCCTCTTCCTCATCATCTTTGCAGCTCCTACAGCATCGTCGGTAGGGCACACCTTCTGCGTGCCTACCAATAAGGCAGTGCCCAGTTAGAACACCTATTAATATGGAGATTTCTCTCCTTCTTAGGGCGTGAATGCCTCTAGATCTTTTATGATCACATTTCGGCCAGGTTTGTTTGGATGTCCGGCACCTTGGGGATTGTTGCCACATTTCGTTGGCTTGGAGTACACACTCCGTCAAGCCAACGAAAGGTAGCAACAATCCCAAGGGTGCCGGACATCCAAACAAACCTGGCCAAAATGGGATTATAAAAGATCTAGAGGGATCATAAAAGATCTGAATACAGTTACTTCAACAAAAAATACCGTTCAAACAACCAAAATTTGGTCAAACTCAGGATAACAGCACGAGATTGTAGATTTTACCAGTGCCTTTTTTCTGTGTATATAAGTACACAAGAAATATAGCAGTTGACATACTAGATCATATATACATCAGCATCATATTTGTATTTAGCCAAACACGAAAAAGCATCTGTGAATTACAAAAGAAAAAAGAAGCAAACCAAAAATTTCAAATAATGTTTGCATAGTACCATGTACTACAATAGATCGTACTAATGGTTGCGGTGTAATAAGGCCTTATAATAATAATGTAGTATGAAATAGAATTTTTCTAATTACTATTTTTCTAAAATAGATTAGGCTTTTTCTGACTACACCTTTTCAGTTTATATTCAGAAAGTAACAACTTATATTTAGAAAATTACAATTCATATTCAGGATTTCCATTTGATATTCAGAAAAATACAATTGACATTCAGAAAATTACAATTGATATTCAGAAAACTTTCTAAATAAAAACTGAAAAAGATGTAGTATAATTTCAACCCCAGATTCATACATACTTGTATACTAGTACGAACCAGGATTTTTGTGACTAGTATGATTTCGCCCAGCAAATTATAGTTGTATACTAGTATGTTTTCTGATTAGATTGGCATTTATTGGTTTAAGGGTAATCAGCAAAGAACTAGTATAAAAACATCCATAAAATGTATAGTAAACGAGCTAGGTGTCTGCTGAGTAGTGTGGAATTGATTAGTTTGAAGGTATTCAGAAATTAACTGGTATGAATACACCACAAAATGTATGGTCAATGAACTATATTATTTGCTGAGTAGTTCGACATTGACTGGTTTAAAGGTGATCAGAAATGAACTAGTATGAATACACCACAAAATGTATAGTCAATGAACTATATTGTTTGCTGAGTAGTTTGGCCTTGACTGGTTTGAAGCTAATCAGCAATGAACTAGTATAAATACACCACAAAATGTATAGTCAATGAACTATATTGTTTGCTGAGTAGTTGGACATTGACTGGTTTAAAGGTGATCAGAAATGAACTAGTATGAATACACCACAAAATGTATAGTCAGTGAACTATATTGGTTGCTGAGTAGATCGACATTGACTGGTTTAAAGGTGATCAGAAGTGAACTAGTATGAATACACCACAAAATGTTTAGTCATTGAACTATATTGTTTGCTGAGTAGTTCGACATTGACTGGTTTAAAGGTGATCAGAAATGAACTAGTATGAATACACCACAAAATGTATAGTCAATGAACTATATTGTTTGCTGAGTAGTTTGACCTTGACTGGTTTGAAGCTAACCAGCAATGAACTAGTATAAATACACCACAAAATGTATAGTCAATGAACTAGAATTTTCGCTGAGTAGTTTGGCATTGACTGGTTTTAAAACTAATCAACAATGAACTGGTATGCATAAGCCACAAAATGGTTAGTCAATGAACTAGTATGTTTGCTGAGTAGTTCGGAATTTGACTGCAGGGATGAATTGCTATTGTTGCTATATCCATATCTATATTTTCTGCATAGTAATAATGGTAGAGATAGCGTATCAATATATATGGACGAAATGTAAATTTTTCTGGAACGCATAATCATAATAGTTCAACAATTTTTACTATGGATTTCCTAACAATATTACAACTTGTTGTAAGGTTTTTTTGGATTCAAAATTTTTTGAATTTCTTATGATGGTAAATTTTTCTAAAAATTGTATAATATGCCGTAGCCGAATGCTAGAACACTGGGCTAACGTAACAGAGGAGCAGTGTTCGAGTCCCACTGAAACCAGATGTCAAGTTGTATGCAATTTTGTTTTTTAAACCAAGTATTTAGAATTTATCAATAGTTATATGGATACCACTTCAATAGTGATTTATCAAAAATGTATTGATGGAACATCCATATTCATTGATGGGACAGGATTATAAATTTTTATTTAATGTTGTATCAATAATTATGGATGTTCCATCCATAGATTTCCCTCCGTGTACAATAATAAGAAGCACATCTTCTTGAAGAAAAATTATACAGATATCTTATCATTTTTGTACTGTTTTATTAGGTACCTTTGGCTCTGTGTTCCTCCTGAACTACATCACCTATTACAAGGGTTTGTGAACCATCTTTTCTGGGACGGCATTGTTAAAATTGAGGAAATTGGAAAAGGTAGAGCTTTATTGTGGCCGAATAAATTAGGTATACCTCATAAGAACTATCAAGGAGATATTTTTGAAGGTAGTCAATGTCGAAAATTACTTAAAGCGGCTGATAAACTGCAGGATCCTGACATTTATGAGCTTGCAGGAACATTACGTTTACAGCCTTATATTTTATAAAAGTCGTCACATTTTCATCTCAGCATATATATACCATAAATCGAAAAATCATCTTAAAAAAAGAACAAGAAAACGAGGTACAAAGTACCTTGGAAACGATGAAAATCGGCAAGAAACTTACTTGAAATTCTTTATTACTGCAAATCATAATACAAATTAAAACGAGATTACACTTTTGGTATTATTTCCAAAAAAAATTCCCGATATGAAATGTAAAAATATGTATAACTTTTGAAAAGGATAAGATCGGATTTTAATTTCAACGCACTGAGAAAAATGCATTGAATGTTGTGACAATATCACTATTGATAGCGCCGAGTTTGATGCAATATTCATTCAGAATGAGCGAGTTATCAAATATTATTTGCTCCCAATAAAAAGTAAAATGACATGTCAACCATTTCGATATGATGTACTATTTTTTATATTTATGGATAGAATACTAATATATTTGAACGGCATGTCAATATCTATGGTCGTGATATGAATTTCTATTGTCGGTATATCCATACCCATATTTACTGCATAGTAATAATGGTAGAGACAGCGTATTAATATATATGGACGAAATGTAAATTTTTCTGGGACGCATAATCATAATAGTTCAACAATTTTTACTATGGATTTTCTAACAATATTACAACTTGTTGGAGCGGTTTTTTTAAATTCAAAATTTTTTGAATTTCTTATCATTGAACATTTTTCTAAAAATTTTATAATATACCGTAGCTGAATGGTAGAATACTGGGCTAACGTGCCAGAGGAGCATGGTTCGAGTCTCACTGAAACCAGATGTCAAATTATATAAAATTTTGTTTTTTTAAACTATTTAGAATTTATCAATAGTTTATATGGATACCTTTTCAATAGTGATTTATCAAAAAAGCATTGATGAAACATCCATATTCATTGATGGGACAGAAATATCAATTTTTATTTAATGTGATATCAATAATTATGGATGTTCGATCCATAGATTTCCCTCCGTGCGGATTTTGAACCTATAAACATCAACAAATACAACCCTGTATGCAGTTCCCGTCGACAATTTTGTGCAACCCATCGATGCTTCCGGCCTACCGTGGTCAATTAATGACAATTGTCAGTATTTTTGTCAAGACATTATCAGCATTGACAATTTATAGTGTGAGTGTGTTAGTAAAAATATCAGAACGTCTTATAGGGTATAAGCCAGTAGAGCGATTTTTGGAAGTCGGGAACACCGAAACAAGGGTATTACTTAATAGTTGCAAAACAAACAAAAAAATTTATGAATTGTTAAATTGGTTGTGATGCATTTGTTTTAGAAACTATTATAATTTTTATATAGAAACCTCAGCTTAGAAAACCACTATAAATAAAAATTCAAAAATGAGGTATACCTCACTATAGTGAAAGCGATTTTGCAAAGGGCATTTCCGAAGCACAGAGGCGAAAAGTCCTGATATTTTTTTCCTTGGATTTTTTTTTCTATTACATGCAAGTGGAAAAATAAACACACGAGATTTAGGTTTAACTCAAATTGTATGACCTTTAATTCACTTCAAGTGCTTAAACAATAATGATTTTTTAATAATGAGCTTACTTATACATCACCCACGCTTCGAGCTCCTATCTCTGAGTATAAGAGACGAAATGTGAGAGAGGCGTTTAGAATTAGAGTTACATATTTAGTCGACATATATACCTAATATATATGTCACTCCTCCAACCTTTAAAAGTGATCATATCTCTTAATTAGATTACTTACATTTAGATTTAATACATATTTGTTCTTATTAGATTTCGTTATTTAGTTTTAAATATATACTTTAAGAAATGATCTACATAACATGGAAATAACAAAAAGATAAAGCTCAAATTAATTAAAAAATTTAATTTCTTCAATATTTTTTCTTTTTTCTTTTGAACTGGTTTTTAAACTTTCTGACTTTTTGGTTTTTAAATTTTACAATATGATGCTCCCCATCTTCTTCTGTTTTTAACAATCTTACTTGTCTAAATGGATTACATATCTTATCTAATCTTTTCCTTGAATTTTCCGCATTTACAAAATTAGTATCAATATCTTTTTCTTGTCTGTATTTATTAATATTTTCAATTCTTTTTTCTTTGACTGCTTGCGGGTCATTTTTTGGTGGCTTTTTATTAAAAAATATCTTATATGGAATTTCCCCAGTAGTCGAATGAATAATTGTGTGGTTGTAGGTAAAAATTACTTGTTCTATTTCTAAATATTTTAATTCTTTGTCTTCCGATGTATTTATTATTCTCAATTTCTCATTGAGGGTTTTATGCAAACGCTCAATATCGCCTATGCCTGTTTTGCCTGCCGTTACTTCAACTTTTGTGTTTAATTGAGCCCACCATTGTTTGATTTTATGTTATTTAGGCCTTGATCTTGGTCAACCTTCATAATCTTAGGGGGTCCCATAGTATTAAATACTTTCAATAGCGCCCTCTTACTTTCAAGCCAATTTAATGAGTTGATTTGATTTTGTGTTTTTCCGACAGGGTGGATACTAGATGTATATTGGAACGATTTTCCGTCATCGATTTTCCGTTTCGAGAACGAAATCAAACACTGAAGATGGCAGATCGCCGAAACCGGTTTGTTACAAAACCAAATTTGACAAGGGATGACGGAAAATCGTTCCAATATACATCCAATTTAATGACTTAACGTTCTCTACCATGGCAAATTTGGAAAATAAGTCAATACAAGTCAAATAAAATTCATTGTTCCACTTCCAAAAGTCTATAACATATTTTTCTCTGATTTCGTATACCAGAGGCGTAACTTTGAATGGTAGTTTGTGAGCAATGTGGTCGCTTTTACAGTGATTACAAAGCTCGCAACTATTAATAATATTTGAAATTTCTTTGAGGTAGTTTGGATAGTAATATTTTTCTTTAAAACATTTTGCTACTTTTTCTATCCCTTGGTGTAATCCATTTAAATGGATTTCTGTAACAATGGATTTGAATTCGGAATATTCTAAAATGTTCTTTAATTCTTTATTCGTCCTATAAGTTCTATTTCTGCTACTAGTTATCAGGTAGGTAGGTAGGTAGAAGTGGCTGCCGCAAAGGCACACCTAGGCCAGTAATAAAAGGCCCGTTGTGATACCACCTAACACTAGGAAAGTCAGTCCCGGGGCCCGGCCATATGGAAAATCCCAGTGCTGTCGGGACTCTCCATATAGCCGAAACCCGGGACTGACACTCCTAACCGACACCGCTACCCCCCCTCGAACCATTTTGATAACTTGATGAAGGCCATCAAGTCCTTTATGTCTAGCTCCGCGACCTGGCTTAAGCTAACCAGGAAGGGAACTCCCAGAGAGCGCCTTCTCGCTCCGCTTAAGGCCGGGCAGTTGCAGATGAGGTGCTCCACCGTTTCCTCTTCCTCATCCTCTTTGCAACTCCTGCAGCATCGTCGGTAGGGAACGCCTAGCCTTGCTGCGTGCCTACCTACTAGTTATCAAGCTTTTATAAATAAATATTTTGGAACTGCAGAAAGTCGTTATCGTTTGGCATGTATATAACGGTTTTCTTCTTTAACAGATATGTTTTAATGATTTTTTTGGTGTATTGTGGCGTTAGTTTTTTGTAAGTTATCAAAACAACATTATTACTAAAAATTTTTAGCGGTTCACAGCTATTTTCATTTCCCCTTATTAGCTTTACTTGATTTTTAAATAAATTTAACGGCCTTTCTGTTATGTGGATATAACTTTCGTTATCTTCCTTTGCCGAATGGGTTGTTGCACAATTTGAAGCGATTTCGCCTTCCTCTATTTTTATGCGTGATAAAGCATCAGCGACGTAATTTTCCCTACCCGGAATGTATTTCACGTCGAAATCATACTCATTGAGGCGTATCTTCCATCTTTGCAGTTTTGCATTTGGTTCCTTCAAGTTATGCAACCATTGAAGTGGTCTATGATCGCTGTTGATAGTAAATTTCCTACCATACAAATATGGTCTGAAGTATTTAGTGGCCCAAACCATAGCTAACAGCTCTTTTTCTGTGGTGGAGCAGTGAAGCTCATGCTCGTTCAGAGTGCGACTCGCAAAGCAAATAGGGTGACCTTGTTGGCTTAACACTGCACCCAAAGCGACGTTAGAAGCGTCTGTAGTTAGCGTAAATGGCTTTTCGTAATTTGGGTACACTAATATAGGATCCTCAGTTATCAAAATTTTAATGGTATCAACAGCATTTAAATATTCTTTGTCTTGAGTGTTTACCATATTACCTTCTTTTAAACAGTTTGTTAGCGGTTTGGTAATTTTTGCAAAGTTTTTAATGAATTTTCGATAAAAACCGCCAAACCCAAAAACTGTTTGATCTCTTTTTCCGTTTGAGGTACAGGATAGTCTAAAATCGCCTTAATTTTATTCGGGTTTGGCTTTATGCCTGATGGGATTACTACGTGCCCCAAAAACTCTGTTTCATGTTTTAAAAACTCACACTTGGTAAGCTGTACTTTAAGATTAGCATCAGACAGTATTTGGAAAACTTTATCGAGCGATTCGATATGCTCCTGAAGCGACGTGCTGAACACCACAATATCGTCTAGATACACCATGCAATTTTTACCAATTAACCCTTCCAAAACTGTGCCTTTGGAATGTGGCTGGGGCATTTTTCAGCCCAAATGGCATACGCAAGAACTCGTAATGCCCTCCTTGCGTAGAAAATGCGGTTTTCTTTCTGTCACATGGGTCCATCTCGATTTGGTGGAAACCCTGCGCCAAATCCAAAGTGGAGAAGTACATGCATTTACCTAGCTTGTCCAAGATTTCATCCATATTCGGGATCGGGTATCTATCGTCTATCGTTATTGTGTTTAACTTACGAAAGTCGAAAACTATTCTCCATTTCTCTTTCCCTGATTGATCTGGTTTCTTAGGCACAACCCATAGCGGTGCAGAGTACGGAGAATCGCTGTGGCAAATAATCTTTTGCTCAAGCATTTCCGCTATTTGTCTGTCTACTTCCGCCTTGTGCACTTCCGGATATCGGTAAGACTTTACATAGATAGGGTCTTCGTGCACGGTTTTGATTTTATGCTTTATTTTGTGAGTGAAAGTTAGCTGATTTCCTTCCGTAAAAAAAATGTGGTTAAATTTTGCCAATAAACTTTTGACCTCTTTCTGTTCCTCAATATTTAAGTGGCTTAATCTATATTTAGTTTTGTCTTTGTCATCGTTCATAACATTTAATTTACCGCTAAAGTGTTCTACAGAATTACTGTTATTGCAAAATGTATAAAGCTTTCCACTCAAATGAATATTCATATTTTGCAAATTAATTTTTGAATTCAGTTTCTTAAGTATATTAAAACCTAAAAGTCCTTCATAACTTTCAGAAAAGTTATACACATAGAATTTTAAATTATGTTTAGTAAATGCAATTATTTCCTGTACTCTGTCTAGAAAAACTTTACCTGTTGCTGTTTTTAAAATAATTGGCTTTACATTTGTAACTTCATTACTTAATATAAGTATATGGTTTAATTAAACTTACAGATGAACCCGTATCTATTAAAAATTTGATTTCTTTATTATTTAGTGTTAATTTAATAGACGGTAGTCCTCCGAGGCTTCTACTTAATTGAAAATTTGGAGCATCTTGATCCATTGGTTCAGGTTGACCATATCTTCGTATTTTTGATTGATTTGAGCCAACGGGATGAGATACTCTTGTTTGTAATGAACTTGTTTGCAGGGCATTGCCCCGGGGGATATGTAATCGGACCATTGAATGAGTGGGTACAATGATTTTGTTGACTGGGTTGGCTAACATTTACCTGTCTGGAATGGTTTTGACCTAAATTAGTATTACTAGATGGGACTCCCTGTGTATGAAAGTTGTTGTTATTTACAGGAAGACAAAGATGATATTTATCAAATCCACTTTTATTAAATTTGTTATTATTATGGTAATGGGGAGCGCGTGGGTTAGTTTTAACATCTCTTTCATATTCATAATTATAAGCATCATTTTCTTTTAAAATTTTAACTGCAGACTTTACGTTAGTTGCTAAGTTTGCATTTATCAACGCAGTTAAATGGTTCGGCAATTCTGTTTTCTCATTTGTTGATTTTATTTTCTTTTTAGTTTTTGCTGGCACTATTGTATTTGTTTCACTCAGTGCGACTGTTAAATGAAATGTCACTCTTAAATATATCTTTAAAGTTTAAACCATGAGTTCTTCTCTTACTTTCTAAGTTGAACTCAAATTTGTGTTTGTTTGGTTTGAGATCAAAGTCATTTGAAAGTCGATTTCTAAGATGCGCTCGAATTTTTTTTTTTTTTTTTTTTTGAGTTTTGGTTGAGATCAAGGTTATGTATGAAATCAGTTTTTGTATCTTATTTAATTTTTGTAATTAGAACACTTGTGCATAGGTTCGTTTTAAGGATCTTTTTCACAGATCCTACCGACTGCGCCAGTGGAAAAATAAACACACGAGATTTAGGTTTAACTCAAATTGTATGACCTTTAATTCACTTCAAGTGCTTAAACAATAATGATTTTTTAATAATGAGCTTACTTATACATCACCCAGTCGTCTTTCTAAAGGCGACGTAGACGTGGTCCTTATCCAAGAGCCCTGGGTCTATAGCTCTAGGATCTGTGGATTGGGGACTAAGGGGTACAAGCTCATCCAAGCCAATGATGAGGGCAAGGTCAGAACCTGTATTTTGGTAACGTCTGAGCTAAACACCTTTCTATTACCCAACTACTCAAATGGTGACGTTACAGCTGCCAGCTTAACAGTCGGCAGCACCAGCCTAACGATGGCGTCGGTCTATATGCCCTATGACGCCGAAGAACCTCCTCCACAAAAGGAGGTGAAAGATCTGGTGGATAATTTCTGTACGGGCCATCTTATTATTGGAGCTGACGCTAATGCTCATCACGTCCAGTGGGGAAGCTCCGATATTAACGCTAGGGGCGAGTCTCTGTTTGACTACCTACTAACAACTAACCTGGTGGTTTGTAACGTGGGTAACGAGCCTACTTTTATAACTAAAGCTGGTAGGGAGGTTATAGACCTCACTGTTTGTAGCGAAGGCGCTTATGAGTGGGTCAGAAAATGGCGTGTTCTTGATGAGCATTCATTTTCTGACCATCGGTACATAGAAATTGTGTTAGACTTTATTGTTGAGCAGCCAGTTATGAAACGAAATCCACGCAGCACTAACTGGCAGCTACATAACCAAATATTAGCTAGGGACCTACCAGTATTACCTCCACAAGCCCCCTCATCAGTGGGAGAACTGGATGATCTGGTAACGACCTTTACAACGGCGCTCTCAAATGCCCTAGAGCAGGCTTGTCCAGTAC
Source organism: Campiglossa producta (assembly GCA_964058755.1). Lineage (NCBI taxonomy): Eukaryota > Metazoa > Arthropoda > Insecta > Diptera > Tephritidae > Campiglossa > Campiglossa producta. Next base: position 72,075,468 of record CAXKVI010000004.1, on the reverse strand, counting down.
CAAAACCACGCGGCAAACATAGACCCCACTGGTGGTCTTACGACCTGGATTCGTTCCGTATATCATGCAGGAAGCAATTTAACAAGGCCAAGAGCATCGGTACGGAGCCTGAATGGCTCGAATATAAAGCTAAACTGAGGGCCTATAAAAAGGCTCTAAGGCAAGCGAAGAGAACTTCGTGGAGAAATTTCTGCACCGGGGTCGAAAAAGTCGATGATACAGCGAGACTTAGACGAGTGCTATCAAAAACTCAAACAGCCATTAGCTATTTACGGAAGCCTGACGGATATTGGACCAGCACGGAAGGGGAAACCCTGGAGCTGCTCCTGAACACACACTTTCCGGGGAACTTGTATGATGCACCTGTAGCATCTGCAACAAACCTGGCGGTAAACATACCCATTACGGAGGAAAGGGTAAGGTGGGCAATCAAAAGCTTTGAGCCGTTCAAGGCAGCTGGGCCAGACGGGATTTTCCCCGCACAACTCATAAACACGCTGGAAATATCAGCTAAATGGCTTGTAGTTCTCTATTCAGCCTGCCTGGCTCTTAATTACATTCCGTGCTCCTGGAGAAGCGCCACGGTAGTCTTTATTCCAAAGGCTGGGAAGGCCTCACACTATGAGCCTAAAGACTACAGACCGATCAGTCTCTCGTCTTTTGCACTTAAAACCTTCGAGAGGATAATTAGCGATTATCTCTCCTCTACTATTGATAGCAACCTTATTTCTAGCTATCAACATGCATACACCAAAGGTAAATCAACGGAAACTGCGCTCCACAGCCTAGTCTCTATTGTTGAAAAAGCATTGCACGAAAAGGAGTACTGTCTCGTGGCCTTTCTGGACATCGAAGGGGCTTTCAACAATATAAGGCCGGAGGCTATTATAACTGCTTTAACAAACCTGGGCATAAATAGGTCTCTTATTGGACTAATTGATCAACTACTAAAGGGAAGGAAAATAGTTTCTTCACTGGGAACAGTTGATCTTTCACGCTATGTCACAAGAGGAACGCCTCAGGGTGGTGTTCTCTCCCTGCTCCTATGGAACCTCACCGTAAACTCGCTGCTACGAGACACAAGGTGGGGGGGCGGGAAGATAGTGGCATATGCAGACGATTTAGCTATTGCATATAGGGGCAAATTCCCACAAACCCTGTGTGACTTGATGCAAGTAGCACCGCGAGAAGTTTCTTCATGGTCCTCTCGCTGCGGACTTAGCATCAACCCGGGAAAGGTGGAGCTTGTCCTTTATACCAGGCGGTACAAGATACCACCGTTGAACCTACCAGAACTAGATGGCGTGCGCCTGAACTTAGCTGACAAAGCCAAATTCCTAGGCACAGTTCTAGATAGAAAGCTTAACTGGAAGGAGAATGTCATCCAGCGCCAGAGGAAAGCGTGCATTGCACTTTACACGTGTAAAAGAGCCATTGGCAAAAAATGGGGGCTCAGCCCCAAAATTTGCAGATGGATCTACACTGCGATAATCCAGCCAATTATGCTGTATGGAGTCGTGGTATGGTGGCCTGCGCTAAGAAAGGCAACAAACCTAAATCTGTTAGGGAAAGTCCACAGATAGAGCATGATCTGTATAAGCGGGGCGTTAAGAACAACGCCCAATGAAGCTCTCCAGGCCATTCTTGGCTTTTTGCCACTCGATCTGGAAGGGTACCGGGCAGCAGCAGCATCGGCTGTGCGTCTAAGGGAAACGTCCGTCTGGGGCGCAAGCACTATTGGACACTCCTGTATTCTAAGATCTTACAGCTTTCTCCCTCTGAGCACAGATCGGTGTGCGACCACAACAGTCGGAGATTGTTGTTTCAGAATAAACATTCCCAGCAGGGAAGACTGGGAGAACATAGATCGGTGTCCCGCTACTAATGGCGGCACTTTTATATACACCGACGGCTCGAAGTTAGACGGCAGAGTCGGAGGAGGGGTTTACTCAAGGGATTTGGACCTAGAACTCTCCTTTAGACTACCTGATCACTGCAGCGTCTGAAGGCTGAAGTTTCTGCAATCATGGACGCCGTGACTTGGATAGGTGAACGCACCATCGGACAGGATATCTGTATTTTCAGCGACAGCCAAGCGGCCATCAAATCCCTTGGCTCTTACTCGTTCAACTCTGAACTGACGCTCAGCTGTCGTCGATCTCTTCAAGAGATGGCCCAACCGAACCGCGTGAACCTCACATGGGTCCCGGGACACAGGGACATTGAGGGAAACTGTAGGGCAGACGAACTTGCCAGGCAGGGCACGACCAAGCAGATTCTTCAAGATAAAGTGCGCATAGGTATGCCGTTTGCCACGTGCAAGCTAATGCTGAAGGAGCATACACTCCGCGAAGCCAACGAAAGATGGCTACAAGCCCCAGGGTGCCGGATATCCAAGCAAACCTGGCCAAAATGCGATCTTAAAAGATCTAGACACATATACGCCCTAAAAAGGAAGGAAATCTCCATATTAATAGGTGTTTTAACCGGGCACTGCCTTATTGGTAGGCACGCAGCAAGGCTAGGCGTTCCCTACCGACGATGCTGCAGGAGTTGCAAAGAGGATGAGGAAGAGGAAAAGGTGGAGCACCTCATCTGCAACTGCCCGGCCTTAAGAGGAGCGAGAAGGCGCTCTCTGGGAGTTCCCTTCCTGGTTAGCTTAAGCCAGGTCGCGGAGCTAGACATAAAGGACTTGATGGCCTTCGTCAAGTTATCAAAATGGTTCGAGAAGGGGTAGCGGTGTCGGTTAGGAGTGTCAGTCCCGGGTTTCGGCTATATGGAGAGTCCCGACAGCACTGGGATTTTCCATATGGCCGGGCCCCGGGACTGACTTTCCTAGTGTTTGGTGGTATCACAACGGGCCTTTTATTACTGGCCTAGGTGTGCCTTTGCGGCAGCCACTTCTACCTACCTACCTACCTATACATCACCCACGCTTCGAGCTCCTATCTCTGAGTATAAGAGACGAAATGTGAGAGAGACGTTTAGAATTAGAGTTACATATTTAGTCGACATATGTACCTAATATATATGTCACTTGCAGGTTATTATAAAAACATTCAATCTCCATGAGATTGTGCCATATTGGCTAAGTTAAGAGCACTACTATTGGAAAATAGCTTTAAAATAGTGAAGTAGTATTAACTAATGACATCTTATCCATGAATCTGAGCCATGCATCAGGACAGGTATGATCAGAGACTTATGTATAGAGCGTGATCTTTGTTCTTCGAAAAAAAAAAAAAAATCCCGAGCTGTAGAACTGTGAGGTGCCTGGCGGAAGTTTTTGTCATGGGACGAAGTTTAAAACTGCGCGGAAATTGAGATAGGTTGATTCTGATTATCATACATCGATCTTCATCGATGAAATAGGTGTTAGAACTTAAAAAAAAAATAAATAAATAAATAATTTGCAGAATCGCCGTTGCCTTAAATATTGACTAAAAAGTGGTTTTTGACCTTCTGGGCTTGGATACCCTAACGATGAGTTTTCAAATGTACACTGAGAATTGTGTACACTCTAGCATTCCAATTCAGTAACAATGAGTGCGAGTTTTTTCTATCAAAATAAATTACACAGCTTGTCAAAAATTTTCACTGACTTTTTTTCAGTGAGTTTTGGTGTAAAGGGTATTTCAACAAGAGCATGAATGTTTTAAAACGACATCAAATAAAATATTCGAAAAACATTTTAAAAGTATTGTCTACGAATGTCATTTAAAAACTTAAAATCAAAACTTCATACATTGCTTACTGTTAGGGTTGCCAGACGTCCTTCTTTCGGAAGGACATGTCCTTCATTTTATTGCAACGTCCTTCCCTGTCCTTCCAAAAGAAAAAGTGTGGAAATGTCCTTCTTTTTAAGTTGTGTCCTTCTTATGTCCTTCTTTTTCCTTTTTTTTTTGCTAGGGTCTTGAGATTAGTATCTAGTTATTCTAAAATGAAATGAGCTACAAAACTGCATACTCGAAAAAATCTAAAAATTTTTTTTATGAGATTCGTCGAGTTTCGCGAATTTTTTTGGAGTTTTGCTCAAAATTTTAAGTGCATAATTTTAATGTATTTTCATCTATATTTTCATGATCAATTATAGAAATTTTTAGTGTTGTATTATCTATGCATTTATTTTTTTTTCTTTGCATTTAAATGTGAATACGTGGTAAATATATGTATATATTAGACTGGGCCAAAAATTAAAAATTTCTTTTTTTCCAAAGATTATATTGATTTTATTTTTAAGAAAGGTGAAAAAAATTACTGTAATTTTTTCAGATTTTTAAATTAAAGTCTAGAGGTCTATCATCGCTAGTTTAGATTTTACAGACATTTGGTATAAAAACGACAAACCATTGTTGTAAAACATCATTTATCTGAACATACTTTTGAAGGAAATCGAATTCCCTACAAAATTTGCATTGACCAAAATTTTCTCAGATTAGCCGTTTTCTAGTATTCTACCCTCAAATATTAGCATGTTTTTTCGATTTCCCATTTATTCTTTCAAAAATTATCAAAAATGTAAATATCCATGTACAACAGAGAAATATACAGATTCTTAAAGGAAATAGAGTGGGCTACAAAAAAGGCAAAACAACTTTCTTTGTTACTTTTTCAAAACTTGTTTAGTATTAAATAGAAAAAAAAAAAATCATATTTCCGTATTTTTTTGGTGTTTTTGCTCCGATTTTATAATAGATATTCTACAGATTATTTATCATTATATGATCAATATTATAACCAAAAATATACATTTCTCATATACGTTCAAACATATTTTTGCATAATAAAGGCATTCTCTTCGAAGGTGTAGTTTTACAGTCTTCAAATGGCGCAGCCGCAAAAAACACAAAAAGGCGACAGACCTGTGAACTCAATACATTAATTTTCATGTAGTTTGGCGAGCTAAATCCAAATCCGTGATAAGAATTAGCCTAACAGGTCGCAGTTCTTCTCTAACCTAACAAAACCATCACAAAATAATATTGGACTTTCTTGCAAGGTAAGGGCCGAACCTCGGTCCCGTTGTTGGATTCTGACATCGAATTCGGATTCAGCAGCCAATTTCCCTCAAGAATATGTATTTAGTTTTATTCAATGTTGATTTTTTCATGTTTCGCAAATTTTCAACCAAAATCGGGAAATCCAAAAAACATTTCAGTCTAAGCAGCTTTTATAGGGAATTCAATTCCCTACAAAAATATGTTCAAGTAAATGGTATTTTTCAACAGTGATTTGTCGTTTTTATACCAAATTGGACGTTAAGTCTGTAAAATCTAAACTGGTGATGATAGACCTCTAGACTTTAATTTAAAAATCTGAAAAATTACAGTAAATTTTTTTCACCTTTCTTAAAAAGAAAATCAATTTAATTTTTGAAAAAAACGAAAGTTCTTTTTTTTTGGCCCATTCTACTATATATGTTTGATGTAGAACTTTCTCTTTTCTGGTCGACCATGATTTTTAATGTTTCTAAAAATATTTTAATATGAAAGGCCAAACAAGAGCAGTTAGAAAAAATGTTCGCATTTGTTGTTGTTTGGGAATTTCTCAGTCTTTAAAAATTTCATAAATATCAAATGCATTTCTACCATTAACCTTCGTCTTTTGGTATCGTAGATTACCTTGTTTGTACCTACAATATACTTGAAAACGATCTCAAATATGAGAATAAATGTATGTTCGCTTTTTGTTAATTTAGAACAGTAGGGGATTCGCCAAGTCTTGCAAACGATGCACGGATTGTACGGATTGCACGCATTGTAAAGTCACAACAACAAAATACACGCAAAAAAATATATGCAATCCGTGCAATTTATACAAAGCTCTAAACTATGTATATTTTAGTGCAAGAATTGTAGGAAATAAGAAGGCAACCCTGTATTTCTCTAAATCCTCTCATTTTACTCACAAAAAGTAAAAGTAATTGTCAGCGCCAACGTTTTTTCAGAAAACTAGTAAAAATTTGCTCAGTTTTTGACGTTTGTTATCGATGTTACAGCAAACTTAGTGAGGGGTGCTCTCGTAGTCTTGCATATTTTGGCGTAGGATTCATACATTTCGTGCAATCCGTGCATTTGGCAAGACTTAGCGAATCGCCCTAATAAATTGTCCAAAAAAAACCGTCCTTCTTTTTATACGTGTGTCCTTCTTTTTTTTGTATCGAAATAGAAAAGTCCTTCCTTTTCCACTTCAGAATCTAGCAACCCTACTTACTGTACACGAAATAGATGTTAAAATTTACATGGTATTGACCGTCACCACTTATTCACCGCAATGGAAATACCCTTTTTGTGTTTGTCAGCGCTCATTCAGCACAAAAATGTACACAATAGTTTACAGAATAGCGCGAGAATCTCATGTGTAAATTTTCGTTGCAAATGAGTTTTGATTCAGTGTACACTTTTAATTTCTACACTTTTCGAGCATCCAGTCGCTGGTGCAAGTTAAGTGTTATGAAGGCCATATAATTATCAATTTTAGTAAATGTTCATGAAAATTTGGCATTTAACTCTTATTTAAAAAACTTGAATGCAAATCATCACTCGCGTTACACCAAAAAATCCTTAATAAAAACGAACCCTTATGAGCTGGAGCAAAAAAAGAAACATCGAGAGGAAAGGGCAGACCCGTAAATTAGAACATATGGATTTTTATGTTATTCTCATTAAGATATCCGTTTATGAGTAAAAAAATGCATTTTCGTCACTCGCGCTAAATAAAAAAAATTGCCGAATATTTTTTTGAATAGCTTCAGAAGTAAAAGTAGGCTGTTGATCGAAACTTGTCAAATTTATGGTCAAGATGTCATTAGTGAATACTACGTACTAATAAGTTGATATATGTAAGTCAAAGTCAATGCCATTGTCATCTTCCCAAAAGAGGTATAAAATTTCACTTATTTATTTTTAAATACATTCACTATTTTCGTTGTTTTCCTGTGGTAATGCTCTTAACTTAGCCAATATGAAATATATAAATAAATAAATAAAAAAAAATCCAAGGGAAAAAATATTTGGATTTTTCACCTCTCTGCTGCGGAAATGCCCATGTGTACATTAGACTGGGCTTAATAAAAAATTTGGTTTTTTCAAAAATTATATTGATTTAATTTTTCAGAAAGGTAAAACAAAATTACTGTAAAAATTACAGATCTTAATCTTAGAAAACGGCTAGTCTGAGAAACTTTCAGTCAATACAGCTTTTGTATGGAATTCAATTTCCTACAAAAATATGTTCATGTAAATGGTATTTTACAACAATGATTTTTTTGGCCCAGTGTAATGTATGTACATGTTTTCAGAATTTCGCTTGTGTATTCACCGCCACATATACGCATTTGGTTGCGTATACGCCACGTACAACAGAGAGCAAATCATTGGCAGCAGTACTAAGGACACCACAACAAACAGCTGTTGTGAATGGTTGTAGAGAAATTTCAAAGCGAGTGCCGAAATGGCGAGTATTGTGTGGATTTTATCCTCTCTTAAGAAGTTTTACAATGCAGTTAAGACCAATGATATAGTTACTGTTCGGCCGTAGAGCGTTAAAGTTGCCAACCAAATAATTTTTCGGCAAACGCGCTACCTATTATTGCATTTTTTTTAAGCAATATAGCTTAATAGTGAAATATTTGTACAATAAATAAAAAATAAATAGAAAATTGTATTAAAATTCCATAAATTCAGTTTTAAATACGGTGATATGCAAACTACATACATACATACATACATGGAAAAGTATAAGTTATCTAATTTTATATTATTGAAAAGTGAATACTAAACAAAAATCAATCAATCCCAAACTTATACCCACCGAACAAAAAGCATCATTGAACGAAGTGAGGACCGAGTCCCCACAACTACTACACAAGTTCTATGAGACGTCACATAGTGGACCTTCGCATTTCTTTTTATATAGACAATGAAATTTTCAAAATACATACATACATATTTGTACATTCTTAAAGCAAATCACAACACAAAGGTGTTAGACACTTGAAACCCGTAATTTGGTATTCGCTCTTACGCATTCACTTGTTTCAAGCAGTTGCAGTTTCAAGTACTTAGCTACACATATTTTCATATACATATAGCAAATATATATACATACATAGGTATCTAGATAACATCAGTAAAAATGCAACACCGCGTATTCACCATTCTGGGAATGACATAACACTGTCACACAAGCAGACCGAAAACTATGATACTCAGCCTATTCGTAAAATATAAAAGTTTATGAATTTTTTTAGGTACTTATGAACGAAACCAAAACCGTTTTAAAAGCCGGAACTGGTCCAAAGCGCGTGAAACAAATAAAAGTACGGAAAATAGAAGAACTTTCTCCAGGGACTCTATTTAACCCGGATTTTTATAACATCGAAAAATAAAATAACATTTATTTTCCGTCCCTGGCAATAATCATCCATCGACGAACTCTATTTTTATATAAAGATCTAAGAACTTCGCTTCCTTTGTGTGAAAATGGTGTGCTAGCCTACCACTCCGGTGGTCGCATGTTCAAACCTCTGAGTGCATTTCTGCTATTAACTAATAAGTTTTTCAGCAAAAATTATCTGTACCCCGTTTCTGTAACTCAATTCGATCGATCGTCTCGACTGAAATTGTCGATTTGACGTCATAATGACGTCACTTAAATTTTTTTTGTTTCGGTAAAAAAAATTTAATTTTGTCGATTTATTATCTCACATGCTTTTGAGGTGGTGACAAAATTTTTTTTTTTCAATTTAGAATCGAGTCGAGTGTGACGTCATTAAAATCGAGAATTTTGTCAATTTTTTACATAAATGTCAACGTTAATCAGTCTGAAGAAGTAGTTAGTTCAACTCACCGGTATAAATCACTGCGACGATTTGGAATCACAATAGTGTTCTTACAGCGATAAAGCATCGCTGCATCGATAAAGCAAATTTTTGTTTATGAAATCGCAATAGGCACCAATTAGTTTTATTACACCCGCAATCCCTTTGAAAAAATTAAAAAGAATTGATTAATTTTCAAAATAGTCCTTCAGTTTTTGAGATATCTCGCTGAAATTTGGCATGCGGACGCCATTTTATAATATGTTAATCATTTGGCGGAACCAACAAGATAGCACTAATATAGCATATAGCCCCCATACTATCGATTGTTTCGATAAATGGGTTTGGGACTATATCTTTTTTTTAATTTCCTCACTTAATTGTCTCACTACTTTCTATCTTCTATCTCTTTTTACCATTCGGTAAAAGATAGGAGCCCGCCGTGTTGATGTGTGCAGGATGTTAAACAACGCCATTGGTTTTCTGTTATTCGGTTCTGGCGACATTTTAATTAGTGTTTGGCAGTATCGATTCCAAAAGTACTCAGTACTCGATGCTGAAAAGTTGTCGATTCTTAAAAGTATCGATACTGACTACTACTACCCTGCAAAAATCGAAGATACTCTATTTCAAAATTGTGCTTCAATTAACATTTGGATGTCCTAGGACTAGACCACCTACTCCAACCTTCGCTTTGTCTCTGCTACTCCATAGAGTACCTACAGACAAAGTACTTTGACATGTACTCCAATGTTGTTACTCCTTGGAGTATAAACTGCCAGAGCGATAGGGTCGTGATTTTCGCCGATAAGGCACGAGCAATGATCGGCTTTCAAAAAGCTGAAGGTGGTCCGATGAGGTACACACGGAATTACTATTGGAGTACTTCAATATCAAAAAATGCCCGAAATGTACTGGTCTAAAAAGTACTTGTACATAAGAAGTACTCTATACCGAAAATGTACTCAGTACAGAAAAAGTACTCAATGGTCAAAAAGTACTTGAAACCAAGTGTTTTTCAGTAGGAAAAAGGTACTAGTACTAAGTACTCAGTTACTTGTCGAAATTTCCGCATTTTGTACACTTAATAGATATGGATTTTTGTTTTTTATTTCAAAACGTTTGCCGTAACGAGTGATTTTACTAAGTTACATAGCTAATTAGCTAATTAATTAACTTAAATGACGAGTTAATGGTTATTGTTTTAAAATCTAGAGCTACTAGAAAAACTTGGCACAAAGTACCCGATACCATTAAAAGTATCGATTCCAAAGTAGTAAATACTCAAAATTTGGTATTCTTCTCCAAGATTTGGCGTATCGGTTTATTTAGAAAAAGCGCGGCCGAAGGCCGCCTACGCAGAAAGTTATACTACGTAGAAGGACTTAGCATGGTATAGCCCCGGGTTGTTTTTAAAATTAAGACCCGTAAAAGTACGGGAGTACCCGTAAGAGTGCGGATATTTTCCCACCCGTAAAAGTACGGGCATTTTCCGACTGTATAAATTACGGTTCCGACCGTATAAATATGGACCCGTACTTATACGGTCATGTGCAAATAGCCACAGCCAATAAATAAAGGGGTTATTGCACATTTCAAAAAAGACCAACACTGAAATAAAAAGGTTGAAAGTGCACATTGAAAGTAATATATCAAAGCCACTTTCAAAGCGATTATGGAAATACTGTAAATATTACAGTATTTACTGTAAAATTGGCAGTAAAAACATATGATTTTTGAAAAATATGAATTAATGATATGAGTCCACTTTCAAATTTACAGTAATTCATGTCAATATGATAGTGTCCACTTTCAAATTTACAGTAATTCATGTCAATATGATAGTATATTCGAAGAATGATAGGGGGTCACTTTCAAAATTGATATTACCCACGAAAAATGACAGGGTTTACTGTTAATTTGACGGCCGTTTCTTGTAGACTTTTTTTTCAGTGTAATTGCGTTTTAAATGTGAAATAAGACCTTTTTTTGAAAATGACAAAATAAAGGCTTTATTACACTTTGGTTGCGATATAAGGACTTAAGGGCCTTATCTCAAAAGGCCTTATTACACCCCGCCTAATTATTTACCAAACGTTTCAGAATATATTTTTCTGTGCTTATGGGGAATATACTGTGCGTGTGTATTAGTGTGTTTTTTGCGATCAGCTTTGAGTTGAGCTACTATATAAGGTATTAACTAGGGATTCCAATCCCGGGATCCCGTTGTTTTTTAAGTCCCGAAAATCACGGGATTACTAGACCTAAATCCCGGGTTTTTAAATACATTTAAGTTATCTTGTATTTATATATGCAACAAATTCAGGTCCAGGTTAAGAGATGGCACTATTAATGCAATAATTTCTTTAAGATCACACTTCAAACTTCAGAAAAAGTAATTTTTCTCTAAGTCCAATGGCATTCATTTTTATTTTTATACACACTGATAAAAATAATTGTCCTAAAAGTGAGGAAACGTACTACTTGGCTTAAGAAAAAAATATTTTTCCTATTTTTAAGGAAAAAACTCTGTTTTAGGGACAAATCTGCTTAGTTTAAAAGAACATTTATACTTGCCATAAGTAAATCAATGTACTCATTTCAGTATTAAAGACATTTTTACTAGTTTCAATCAATTTACAAGTTTATTAAGTATAAAACTGTCCTTAAGTTCAAAATAAGTAAATATTTCCTTATGCTGAAGACATTTTTTCCAGTGATATAAAGGCAGTGTTTAACTTAATTTAGGACCATATTTACTTATTTTCGCTGTCGCCGCCAAAAACGTTCTGCCCGCGTAATTTTTAAAGAATTTTATTACATATTAAGTATACAACTATCCTAAAAATTTAAAATAAGTCAATATATCCTTATGTTGAGAGGCAACGTGAGTAAGAGTGGTGAAATTCCATAAACAGAACAAAGGTGCAATTAGACGCTGTCAAGCGTAAATATTCAATAGCTTCATGGTAGACATCTGAATTTACCATTCGGAAAGTTGTGAGTCGATTCTCGTTGAAGGCAATATAAGAACTGTGTAAAATAATTTTTTTTAAGTTTAAAATTACTTAACTACCATTTAAGTACAACCCCTACGTAAAAGTAAATTTAAGTATAACAACTTCTTTCTTTCAAGGCAGTGCGGCCTTGGTGCAATATTGTTCCCTTCATTTACTTGAATTTGTATGGAGGTTTCCTTACTTTTTGGAAATCATTTTTATCAGTGTACTTTATTATATTATTCGAAAAGTTGTGAGTCGATTCTCGTTGAAGGCAATATAAGAACTGTGTAAAATAATTTTTTTTAAGTTTAAAATTACTTAACTACCATTTAAGTACAACCCCTACTTAAAAGTAAATTTAAGTATAACAACTTCTTTCTTTTAAGGCAGTGCGGCCTTGGTGCAATATTGTTCCCTTCATTTACTTGAATTTGTATGGAGGTTTCCTTACTTTTAGGAAATCATTTTTATCAGTGTACTTTATTACTAGATATGGGGTACCATTTTTAGCATAAAAAAAAAATTCGAGACAATCCCGGGATTGAACTTTCAAATCACGAAAATCCCGAGAGGCAGAAATCCCGGAAATTGGATTCCCTAGTACTAACTGACCCGACAGACGTTGTCCCGAAACCAATTTTTTTTCCCTGCATGTTTCTCTAACCCGATCCCTATATCTATTTTAATCCATATCCCTATCTCCTTCGTATAGGAGGAACCACGCTCCCTTTTTCGTTATCCCCAGTTTTTTTTTGGAGGTGGTAGGGATCGATCTCATATAACTCCTTACCAAATTTCAGTGGTCTAACATTAATACTTCCAGAGATATCGACTATGAAGTATTTCACTTGTATGGGAGGTGCCACGCCCCCTTTTTCTTTATAACCAGTTTTTGTTGGAGGTGGTGGGAATCGATCTCATAAAATCCCTTGCCAAATTTCAGTGGTCTAACCTAAATACTTCCAGAGATATGGACTATGAAGTATTTCATTCGTATGGGAGGTGCCACGCCCCCTTTTTCACCATGATCCATATTCAACCTTACCTCTTCGGTTTGTGTGCCAGGAAATTCAACAATAGTATTGCACTCTCGCAGAGCCGTAGCAAGGTCTTCTGGCGCCTGAGGCAAGTTTTCAAATTGGCGCTCCCCTCCGCCCCCTTCTGACTCCATCACATTTCCCAAGAAAACAGAAAACAGTGCTTATCTTATCGGAACAAGTAAGTAATATATTTTTAAGGCACTCATATATATATATTGCAGGACTTAAGCGGGCTACCCACCTGCCAAGAAATGCCTCAAGAAAAAAACGAGCATATATTTCTTATGCCTGGTCAAGAAAATTTGACGTTTACGGCATTTTCCATTTTATTGCAGATTACTATTATAAAAATGTATAAAACATGTGCAGCGAAGTATATACTCATCTTTGCCGTGATTCTGCACGTTTACCTCAAGAAATATAAACGAGCATATTTATTTCTTGAGGTAAACCGGCGTTGCCAACCATCGAAAATTGTAGTATTTTTTCTTATGAGCTGAGTATTGGCTCAAGAAAATTTGACGTGTGAAAACAGTTCTTGACCATTTCTTGAGCGTTTTTTTATATGGCGTTTGACATTTCTTGGCAGGTGAGTAGCCCGCTTTATAAAGAAATCTTACGTTAGTATCATGTAAAAATAGGATGTAGTCAACCCCTTTTTTTAAACTCACAATTGTATTTTCCTTGATTTCATTTCAGCAAATTCGTCAATAATATCGTCAAAATCAATTTTTTTGGCAACTTCGTTTTCTATAGATAAAATAGCCTAATTTGACAGTCTTTCTTGGAACATGTTAGATCTTAAAAATTTTTTTTTTTAAGTTTTAGTTTGCTGAATGTACGTTCACATGTATCGATGGTTACAGGCATTGATAAAAAGATTCTAAAGGCGATATCAATATTAGGGTATGATGCTTTTAAGCTATAATCATGAATCAGGTGAAGTAATTCCAGAACTGTTGCGGATTCAAGTCGGTCTGGAAAAATTGGCAAAGCTGCATGCTGAAAATCAGAAATCTCCTCAACGAATTCTGCGCCGTTGATGTCTTTTTCATATTTAATTGCCAAATCCATGGCAGCTTTCTTCAGTTCCGTGGTGCGCATGTTTTGTAGGGACGCTCCAGACAAGAATCCAAAATCTTTGGCAACTTCCATTAACTTTTGATATCTCCAATCGAGTTCAGCTAAAATATATCAACTGCCTGGTTAATGTCTATGCGACATTGTTGAATATTTGAGATATTAGGCTGGTCATCTTCTCCTTCGTACAACTCTAATCGTTTTTTCTTTCTTGATCTTTTGGGTTCATTGCTCATTTCCAGAGTAACAGCTAATGCAGAAGCGCGTGTAAAATTTTCCACGAATTCTGTATCACGTTGTTCTTGCAGTGAGTTTTCAATCCCTGTATCAGGGATGCAGCTTTATCCAAACTTAAACTTTTATTTTATAAAGCTTTTGTGACACGATCAACTTGCCCTAATATCTGATCCCAGGCGTCAAGAAAAAACAAAAATCTTGGATCAATGTTTTTGAGAAGATTTTCGCCAGATGATTTTGTATCAAGATTCAGTGGATTGGCAATCATGTTTCGAAGTATCCCATAGACATCTTTAATTTGGGCATTCAACGGTTTTATGGCGTTGGCCTTTGATGACCACCGTGTTTCCGAGTGTCCTTTCAATGAAATATTCAATGTTTTCATCAGGAGGGACCAACGAGTTGTTGAACGAGAGAAAAATTTATATATGCTTTCTACCACTTCAAAAAAATCTTTCATTTCAGCATTGACTGAAGCGGAATGAATCCCTGCCAAATTCAAGCTGTGGTTTGCGCATGGTATGTAAGTGACAAGGTCATTTCTTTTCTGGATATGTGCTTGCACGCCATGATATTTTCCCGACATATTAGCTCCATTATCGTAACCTTGACCCCTAGCGTCTTGAATTTCGAGCTGATCCACTTCAAATTTTTTCCTTCGCCACTTTTTTCTTCCGTACAAATGATGTCAATAAAACTTTCTTCTATCAAGACTTTTCCGTCGTTGAAGTAGACATAACCAATAATTTCTGCCATTTGTTCACTGTGAGAGACATCAGGTGTGCAATCGAACATCAAACCATAATATTTTGATTGCCTAATCCTTGACAAAATTTCATTACGAACTTTCTGTCCCAATAAATTGATAAATTCATTTTGAATTTGTGGTGACAAATAATTGACTCCCCCGTTTTGATGATGCGAAATGAGCTCTTTTAATATTGTATCGTACCCTGCAGGGAACTCAGGCACTAGTGACACAAATTTCTGGTTCAGAACTAGATATAAAGTGGCCAATAAGAACTAGTACGTTGGTGATTACATTTTCACTAGTTCGAAACCAGCGTTTGAGGAGTCATTAAAAGGCATTTGGATTCGTATTTGAATTTAAGTTTTTGTACTTAATTTATATTTAGAACTATAGAAATAGTGCCAATAAACGAACTAGATCCAAACTATCGAATTTTGTACTAGTTCCAGCCTAGGACATCGCCATGTTAAATTCGCCAGTTGATTTCATGTAAAAAAGATAGTTCGCGAACTAGTACTGGTTCGGAACGCACTAGAAGCGAACTAGCTCTGAACTAGAGATTTTCCCTACAGGGGTACTTACTGAGTAGTTCAATGATGTCAAAAATACTCCACTCCCTTTTGTACTAATTTGTATCATTGAGCCTCGTAATGGTAGGTTGTTTTTAGCACACAACATAATAGTATTAAAACAGCTCGTAGAATATGCCGTCATAGCTCTTTTTCCAAAAGAATTTCTTTTTGTAACTTGTCATCAATACATTGCGAGTTTTTCAATCTGGCGTCCAGTGTTTTCCTGGCGGCCGCCGTGGTGTAGCGGTTAAGTGTTCGGCCTCTACACCAAGTCGTGGCGGTTCGATGCCCGGCAAAAGTAACATCAAAAATTATTTAGAAAAATAATTTTTCTAAAACGGGGTCGCCCCTCGGCAGTAGTTTGGCAAACTCTCCGGGTGTATTTCTGCCATGAGAAGCTTCTCAGAAAAAAGTTCATTTGCTTTGCAAGTGCCGTTCGGAGTCGGCAAAAAACTGTAGGTCCCGCCAACTTGTAGGAAAAACTCTAAAGCAACACACCACAAGTTGCGGCCTTGGTGCAATATTGTTCCCTTCATTTACTTGAATTTGTATGGAAAAGTTGTGAGTCGATTCTCGTTGAAGGCAATATAAGAACTGTGTAAAATAATTTTTTTAAGTTTAAAATTACTTAACTACCATTTAAGTACAACCCCTACTTAAAAGTAAATTTAAGTATAACAACTTCTTTCTTTTAAGGCAGTGCGGCCTTGGTGCAATATTGTTCCCTTCATTTACTTGAATTCGTATGGAGGTTTCCTTACTTTTAGGAAATCATTTTTATCAGTGTACTTTATTACTAGATATGGGGTACCATTTTTAGCAAAAAAAAAAATTCGAGACAATCCCGGGATTGAACTTTCAAATCACGAAAATCCCCAGAGGCAGAAATCCCGGAAATTGGATTCCCTAGTACTAACTGACCCGACAGACGTTGTCCCGACACAAATTTATTTCCCTGCATGTTTCTCTAACCCGATCCCTATATCTATTTTAATCCATATCCCTATCTCCTTCGTATAGGAGGAACCACGCTCCCTTTTTCGTTATCCCCAGTTTTTTTTTTTGTAGGTGGCAGGGATTGAAATTATATAACTCCTCACAAAATTTCAGTGATCTAACCTAAATACTTCCAGAGATATGGACTATGAAGTATGTCATTCGTATGGGAGGTGCCACGCCCCCTTTTTCGTTAACTGGAGTTTTTTGCGAGGTGTTAGGGATGGATCACATATAAACCCTCACCAAATTTCAGTCGTCTAACATAAATACTTGCAGGGATATGGAATATGAAATGTTTCCTTCGTATGGGAGGTGCCACGCTCCCTTTTTCTTTATCTCCAGTTTTTTTTTGGAGATGAGAGGGATTCGTCTTATTTAACCCATATAACCCCTTACCAAATTTCAGTGGTCTAACCTAAATACTTCCAGAGATATGGACTATGAAGTATTTCATTCGTATGGGAGGTGCCACGCCCCCTTTTGCGTTATCCCCATTTTTTTTGGAGGTGGTAGGGATCGATCTCATATAACTCCTTACCAAATTTCAGTGGTCTAACATGAATACTTCCAGAGATATCGACTATGAAGTATTTCACTTGTATGGGAGGTGCCACGCCCCCTTTTTCGATATAACCAGTTTTTTTTGTAGGTGGTGGGAATCGATCTCATAAAATCCCTTGCCAAATTTCAGTGGTCTAACCTAAATACTTCCAGAGATATGGACTATGAAGTATTTCATTCGTATGGGAGGTGCCACGCCCCCCTTTTTCACCATGATCCATATTCAACCTCACCTCTTCGATTTGTGTGCCAGGAAATTCAACAATAGTATTGCACTCTTGCAGAGCCGTAGCAAGGTCTTCTGGCGCCTGAGGCAAGTTTTCAAATTGGCGCCCCCCTCCGCCCCCTTCTGACTCCATCACATTTCCCAAGAAAACAGAAAACAGTGCTTATATTATCGGAACATGTAAGTAATATATTTTTAAGGCACTCATATATATATATTGCAGGACTTATAAAGAAATCTTACGTTAGTATCATGTAAAAATAGGATGTAGTCAACCCCTTTTTTTAAACTCACAATTGTATTTTCCTTGATTTCATTTCAGCAAATTCGTCAATAATATCGTCAAAATCAATTTTTTTGGCAACTTCGTTTTCTATAGATAAAATAGCCAAATTTGACAGTCTTTCTTGGAACATGTTAGATCTTAAATAATTTTTTTTGTAAGTTTTGGTTTGCTGAAGGTACGTTAACATCCCTGTAGGGAAAATCTCTAGTTCAGAGCTAGTTCGCTTCTAGTGCGTTCCGAACCAGTACTAGTTCGCGAACTAACTTTTTTACATGAAATCAACTAGCGAATTTAACATGGCGATGTCCTAGGCTGGAACTAGTACAAAATTCGATAGTTTGGATCTAGTTCGTTTATTGGCACTATTTCTATAGTTCCAAAATAAATTAAGTACAAAACCTTAAATTCAAATACGAATCCAAATGCCTTATAATGACTCCTCAAACGCTGGTTTCGAACTAGTGAAAATGTAATCACTAACGTACTAGTTCTTATTGCCACTTTATATCTAGTTCTGAACCAGAAATTTGTGTCACTAGTGCCTGAGTTCCCTGCAGGGATGTAGCGATGGTTACAGGCATTGATAAAAAGATTCTAAAGGCGATATCAATATTAGGGTATGATGCTTTTAAGCTATAATCATGAATCAGCTGAAGTAATTCCAGAACTGTTGCGGATTCAAGTCGGTCTGGAAAAATTGGCAAAGCTGCATGCTGAAAATCAGAAATCTCCTCAACGAATTCTGCGCCGTTGATGTCTTTTTCATATTTAATTGCCAAATCCATGGCAGCTTTCTTCAGTTCCGTGGAGCGCATGTTTTGTAAGGACGCTCCAGACAAGAATCCAAAATCTTTGGCAACTTCCATTAACTTTTGATATCTCCAATCGAGTTCAGCTAAAATATATCAACTGCCTGGTTAATGTCTATGCGACATTGTTGAATATTTGAGATATTAGGCTGGTCATCTTCTCCTTCGTACAACTCTAATCGTTTTTTCTTTCTTGAACTTTTGGGTTCATTGCTCATTTCCAGAGTAACAGCTAATGCAGAAGCGCGTGTAAAATTTTCCACGAATTCTGTATCACGTTGTTCTTGCAGTGAGTTTTCAATCCCTGTATCAGGGATGCAGCTTTATCCAAACTTAAACTTTTATTTTATAAAGCTTTTGTGACACGATCAACTTGCCCTAATATCTGATCCCAGGCGTCAAGAAAAAACAAAAATCTTGGATCAATGTTTTTGAGAAGATTTTCGCCAGATGATTTTGTATCAAGATTCAGTGGATTGGCAATCATGTTTCGAAGTATCCCATAGACATCTTTAATTTGGGCATTCAACGGTTTTATGGCGTTGGCCTTTGACGACCATCGTGTTTCCGAGTGTCCTTTCAATGAAATATTCAATGTTTTCATCAGGAGGGACCAACGAGTTGTTGAACGAGAGAAAAATTTATATATGCTTTCTACCACTTCAAAAAAATCTTTCATTTCAGCATTGACTGAAGCGGAATGAACCCCTGCCAAATTCAAGCTGTGGTTTGCGCATGGTATGTAAGTGGCAAGGTCATTTCTTTTCTGGATATGTGCTTGCACGCCATGATATTTTCCCGACATATTAGCTCCATTATCGTAACCTTGACCCCTAGCGTCTTGAATTTCGACCTGATCTTCTTCTAATTTTTTCCTTCGCCACTTTTTTCTTCCGTACAAATGATGTCAATAAAACTTTCTTCTATCAAGACTTTTCCGTCGTTGACGTAGACATAACCAATAATTTCTACCATTTGTTCACTGTGAGAGACATCAGGTGTGCAATCGAACATCAAACCATAATATTTTGATTGCCTAATCCTTGACAAAATTTCATTACGAACTTTCTGTCCCAATAAATTGATAAATTCATTTTGAATTTGTGGTGACAAATAGTTGACTCCCCCGTTTTGATGATGCGAAATGAGCTCTTTTAATATTGTATCGTACCCTGCAGGGAACTCAGGCACTAGTGACACAAATTTCTGGTTCAGAACTAGATATAAAGTGGCCAATAAGAACTAGTACGTTGGTGATTACATTTTCACTAGTTCGAAACCAGCGTTTGAGGAGTCATTAAAAGGCATTTGGATTCGTATTTGAATTTAAGTTTTTGTACTTAATTTATATTTAGAACTATAGAAATAGTGCCAATAAACGAACTAGATCCAAACTATCGAATTTTGTACTAGTTCCAGCCTAGGACATCGCCATGTTAAATTCGCCAGTTGATTTCATGTAAAAAAGATAGTTCGCGAACTAGTACTGGTTCGGAACGCACTAGAAGCGAACTAGCTCTGAACTAGAGATTTTCCCTACAGGGGTACTTACTGAGTAGTTCAATGATGTCCAAAAATACTCCACTCCCTTTTGTACTAATTTGTATCATTGAGCCTCGTAATGGTAGGTTGTTTTTAGCACACAACATAATAGTATTAAAACAGCTCGTAGAATATGCCGTCATAGCTCTTTTTCCAAAAGAATTTCTTTTTGTAACTTATCATCAATACATTGCGAGTTTTTCAATCTGGCGTCCAGTGTTTTCCTGGCGGCCGCCGTGGTGTAGCGGTTAAGTGTTCGGCCTTCTACACCAAGTCGTGGCGGTTCGATGCCCGGCAAAAGTAACATCAAAAATTATTTAGAAAAATAATTTTTGTATGTATGTTATGAGTTTGTGGTCATTAATTTGAGAATCTTTGAAACTTTGGTGGACTTTTGACCGTTTGGGAATAATTTTTCTTAAATTATTCTATGTTTTTATTATTAGTGAACAAGATGGAAAAGTAACAACAATTACAAGCTACCATGATTACGTAATTTCGGCCTTGCTCAAGGGCACTTATCAAATGGCTTTTGTGTTTAGAAATTTTTCATCACCTTTTGTTGGTCATCGAACCAAGAACCAAGGGGATTAGAAATTTCTAAGCCCGCAGTGTGTACCTCTTACACCAAGCTGCGTTGAAATTATTGCCAGCTTATATCCATCATGTTCACTTAGTATGTATTCATTTTATTTGTTTTTTTGTTTTTATACTACCTTATCGACAACTAGAGCGACATCAATCGGCCGCCATTTATACTAGCAGTGTCAAGGATTTTAGTGCACCCCGTGATCATTTTACTGACAGCTGCAGCTTATTTTCACAGGGTGGCTTTTTTCGCTGTGTCCTGCGATTAATATGTATGTATGTTATGAGTTTGTGGTCATTAATTTGAGATAAGGTAGTATAAAAACAAAAAAACAAATAAAATGAATACATACTAAGTGAACATGATGGATATAAGCTGGCAATAATTTCAACGCAGCTTGGTGTAAGAGGTGCACACTGCGGGCTTAGAAATTCCTAATCCCCTTAGTTCTTGGTTCGATGACCAACAAAAGGTGATGAAAAATTTCTAAACACAAAAGCCATTTGATAAGTGCCCTTGAGCAAGGCCGAAATTACGTAATCATGGTAGCTTGTAATTGTTGTTACTTTTCCATCTTGTTCACTAATAATAAAAACATAGAATAATTTAAGAAAAATTATTCCCAAACGGTCAAAAGTCCACCAAAGTTTCAAAGATTCTCAAATTAATGACCACAAACTCATAACATACATACATATTAATCGCAGGACACAGCGAAAAAAGCCACCCTGTGAAAATAAGCTGCAGCTGTCAGTAAAATGATCACGGGGTGCACTAAAATCCTTGACACTGCTAGTATAAATGGCGGCCGATTGATGTCGCTCTAGTTGTCGATAAGGTAGTATAAAAACAAAAAAACAAATAAAACGAATACATACTAAGTGAACATGATGGATATAAGCTGGCAATAATTTCAACGCAGCTTAGTGTAAGAGGTACACACTGCGGGCTTAGAAATTCCTAATCCCCTTGGTTCTTGGTTCGATGACCAACAAAAGGTGATGAAAAATTTCTAAACACAAAAGCCATTTGATAAGTGCCCTTGAGCAAGGCCGAAATTACGTAATCATGGTAGCTTGTAATTGTTGTTACTTTTCCATCTAATAATAAAAACATAGAATAATTTAAGAAAAATTATTCCCAAACGGTCAAAAGTCCACCAAAGTTTCAAACAAAATTTTTCTAAAACGGGGTCGCCCCTCGGCAGTAGTTTGGCAAACTCTCCGGGTGTATTTCTGCCATGAGAAGCTTCTCAGAAAAAAGTTCATTTGCTTTGCAAGTGCCGTTCGGAGTCGGCAAAAAACTGTAGGTCCCGCCAACTTGTAGGAAAAACTCTAAAGCAACACACCACAAGTTGGAAAGAGAAGCTCGGCTAAAAATCTCGTTAGAGGTTATGATAACCTGTTGGTATATCGCCGCCATTAGTTTTTTTTTTTTTTTTTTTTCCAGTGTTTTCCATTGAAGATAATATTTTCGATGAGCTGGTGAGTTTTCGTGGTTTTCAATACGATTTATGTTTTTCAAATCCGAAAACCCTTCTTGACGATTGGCAATCAAGGGTGTTTGAGGTGACTGCGATTCAAACAAGCAACAAGAAAAGCAAAATATTGCATGTTTCTGCTCAGAGTAAATCAACCAATTTCTCTCAACGGTTTCGCCGTTAGGTAATTGTTTTCGGAACCAGTGAGGAAGAAATCGTCGTCCATCTCTTTTTTCAATTTTTCCAAAATCGATATTTTTTCCCTGATCTGAGCCATGCAATATTAATGCTGTTCTCATGCTGTCTGTGATGCGCGACCAGGATGAATGATCATTATAATTGATTATCTGTGGAGTGTCAGAAGTTATACCCGATTGGTTCTCATTTTCAAGCGTTTCATTCAAAGTTTCTTCCGATGATTTGGAATCATCTAATCTCGACGCTGTTTCCAAAATTTGATCACTTGATGAATCTGCAATATTCATTTTGTTTTCAAAATGGAAATTGTTCTCAAATCGTCAGCTCCTTTTTTCGAAGGAATTAATATTTTCTCCTATCCCAGCAGTTAAATTCAGCTAGGTTTCCCAATTCAGAATCCAGTTGAGTTGCGATGCCAATTCACGCGATGAAAAAACTATTTAGGAAATGATGATCAAAAAAATAGAGCCCCAAAATATGAAAATCTATTCGCACCTTGGGAGAATTTTAGCAATTTATTGACTACGTGTTCTTGTGGAATCACAAATGTTTAGCTAAAATTGCAAATCGCTTTCGCAAATCCCAATTAGTTTTTTCATTCCAGGAAGTGACAATGCAATCCAACTTAAGGCATTCCGCAGACGACTCGGCGCGTCACCGCATCGGACGCGTAAAAAATACCGTAAAGCATACGCTTGGATGTCGTGCACGTATATTTAAATAGAGAATCGCATACGAATCGTATGGTTCTCGTACGCATCGCAATATGCTTACTTCAAAACTGCTATCGTAGAGCGGTGTCGACAGTTTACGATGCGACACATGTATTTTGTTTATTTTTCTGGGCATTTCATGTTATATTCGTAAATAATTTTCATATCGCACACCTAGATTTAAAGGGAGCTAATTCAAAAATCTGAAATTTTGAAGTTATGCAGCCTGTAGTATTCCTTGAAACTATACCTTCCGATTTGTATATTCGATTAAGTGGTAGGTCCATTCCTCACCGAGGAAAGGCTGAATGAAAACTAGAAATTCCATTGGCGCACATGGGAAAGGCAGTAAGTTTTTCGAGTTTTTTCACAATTTTATTTTTTGAGTTTATCACTGTTTAGATCTACGAGTATGTGTGCGATATCGTAAAATAAAATAAAAACACGTATATTTGTACAAGCAAAATATCAAAATTTAAGAAAAAATTATTAATTTCTATCGCTTTACTTACAACTTATATTTATGTCGCATCGTATGCGGTTCTTAAATAGTGCCGTGACCGTCGGTGAATGAAAAATACGTATTCCTGCGGTGACGAGCCGAGTCGTCTGCGGATTATATAAATTTCTGCAGCTAAGACTTTTTGATAAAAGAAAGTCTTTCAGACTTTTATTTAGTTAACGTACCGATATTTTCACACAATGCAGGACACACAGATGAGGATGTTGAAAGCCATTTTCCAAAAGTGTTTGGCAATTTTTCATCTTCGATCTTCTTTTTATTTTTATCTTTGCGAGCTTGGGCTCCAATTTTTTTCTCTTCACCGTCTCGTTCATGATTTGGATACAACAAATAAATATAAAAATACACTTGGAACCTGAATAAAAAGAAAGAAAAAAATTTATAAAAATGTATTGCGCGTATACTTACTGCACGAATCTCGTTGTTAATCGAACAAAGTTTAGTTAGAACTGAATTCAACGTTCAGATTTGAAAAATGCATGCATATTCGACTTTTACAGGTATGTATTTTGACAGGATTGCCAGATTTCCAATAATATGAAAATGAGAATAGTTAGGACTTTTAACATAATTACTAGACAAATCGGTGAGCATTTTGATCCTGTTTTCAAAGCCTTTACAAATTCTCGACATTTGGCGCCCCTTGTTGACGGCGCATGAGGTAAGTGCATATATGCGTTTTATCATCATCATTTATTGGCGCTTAACCGCCTAAGCGATTTTGTGTTTTATAGGTATACATTTTCACAGGGTTTCCAATAATATGAAAATAAGAATACTGAGGACTTTAGGGATAACTAATAAACAAAACGGAAGACATTTTGTTTCTGTTTTCAAAGTTGTTACCAATTATCCGAGATTTGGCGCCCCCTGATGACGGCGCCTGAGGCAAGTGCCTCACCCTTTCTACGGCGCTGCACTCTTGTTGTGTGCGTCATCTACAAATCTCTAACTTCGCCCAAAAACCATAAATGAAATAAAAAAGCAACCTTAGGGCTGCCACCAACTCTATGTTTTTGTTAACAATATCTTAATTATGTCTTATCTCAAGTTAAGTTTTCCTTATTGCCGCCACATATATTAGTAGCTAAAATAGTAGTAAATGAGGTATTTTCTAAAAGAAAGTTTTGTTATAAATAAACACTAAGTCTGATCGAAGAAATTAAATAAAAAATTTTTTAAATCGGTCAAGCCGTTATTGAGTAATAGAAAAATTATTCTTTGATTGAGGTTAAAAAAAAATTTATGACGCAAATGAGATGGGAGTGAGATCGAAATCATTAAAGAAATTATCAAAATCGGTCAATCCATGTCCGATATCTTGCGAGTTATCCGAACACAAATTCATTATATATATAGAAGACAATGGTCATAGGCCACTATCGGGTAGACTGAAGTAGAGTTACAGACAAGCAAGCAAACATACATATCGTTACCTTAATTCACAAAGGCCCCAACTGACATACAAAAAATTTTACAGGAGAAGGAAAAAACAAAATTTTTTTTACATTAAACGCATGAAAACATAGCTTTGTAAATTTGGAATATCTCCGTCATTACTGCTAGTAACTCCTTAAAATTTGTTGTGAGTGTGTATTTTACTATATTATACTTAAATATGTAAAAAAGTCATTTTCGAAAAATGTTTCAATTAGGGCCTAAAGCAAAGACCGGCAATTACTTTCCTGGGAGGAAAACTCCAATGCTTTAACATAGCAAGCGCTCTCTCCATGCCGACTACTGGCCTAAAGCTAATGAAAGCGTAGTAAAAACCCAGCATTATGCGGGAAAAGCGTCGAGCGTTCGATGTACGAAAATTATGCCACAAAGCGGACCACGCTTTTTCCACAATACTATTATGAAAGGTTTTTAAAATTATTTTCAACCTTTTAGTTCAATGCTCTCTAAAAGCGTGAGTTTTAGTTTTTTTAAACTATATTTATTTTCAACTACCTATATTTATTTTTTACTTTTTGATCAAATGTCCTATGAAGTTATCGTTAAATATATCAAAATAGATCGAAGTCCACATGAAACCTGCGACCTTTATTGGACCGTTATTGGGCAATCACATTTAAACCGATATCTCAGTTACACTCAAAATAAAACCCGTGTAAATATAACGAAAACTTGCGTATCTTTCCCCTCCGCGGGCCTCTGAGCCGTCTAAGGTGACTCGTCAAGTTACTGCATTCGTGGAGGAACATAATCTTCTAAGCCCGCTTCAATCCGGTTTCATTCTTGCTCGACAGCTATCACTAAGGTACTAGACGATGTCCGTCAGGAATTTGACCGTGGTTATCTGACATTGTTGTGTCTTTTGGACTTCTCGAAAGCATTTGACTCTGTTAATCATAGTTTCCTTTGTGACAAGCTAGTAAAATATTTTGGATTCTGTGATAGTGCTGCGTTGCTTGTTAAAAGTTATTTAAGTGGCAGAGCGCAAAAAGTCAAAGCCGGAAATATTTATTCAAGAGTTGGGCACACCAGCTCTGGAGTGCCACAGGGCTCTGTTCTAGGTCCCCTTCTCTTCAGTATTTTTCTTAACAACATATTCAACACTTGCGCTCATGTTCAGCTGCACGCCTACGCCGATGATGTGCAACTACACCTCTCAAACCATTTTAATATGCTACAGGACTTATCTGCAAAGCTCAATGAGGACTTGCATTCGATTCTTGAGTGGTCAACTGCAAACCAGCTGCTCCTTAACCCTCTGAAATCCTTTGTACTTCCTTTATACAAAGATAAGTTCCATCTCTCCGATTTTCCACATTTACATTGGTTCTGCAAAGCTTCAGTTGGTCGACAAGGTAAGAAACCTTGGCTTTGCTATTAATTCTAAATTAACTTGTGACGATCATGTCAATGTAGTAGTGAGAAAAATTTATTATACCCTGCGTTGCCTTAGGCTATCTTTTATGTTTTTCTTTTCATTATATTTTATTTTACATTTATTGTTTTAAAATATTCGTTACTTTAATGTAATTTTTCTGATTGTATTGCGTGATAAAAGACTTAATCTTAATGCGCTAATGTAACTAGGTTAGGTTAGGTTCAAGTGGCTGCCGCTGAGGCACATCTAGGCCAGTATTAAAAGGCCCGTTGTGATACTACCAACACTAGGAAAGTCAGTTCCGGTACCCTGCCATATGGAAAATCCCGGTATTATCGGGATTCTCCAAATAGTAGAATCCCGGGACTGGCGTTCCTAAACCGACACCGTTACTCCTCCTCGAACCATTTAGATGACTTGATGAAGGCCATCAGGTCCTTTATGTCCAGCTCCGTGACCTGGCGTAGGCTAACCAGGAAGGGAACTCCCAAAAAGCGCATTCTCGCGCCACTTAAAGCCGGGCAGTTGCAGATGAGGTGCTCCACCGTTTCCTCCTCCTCATCATCCTTACAACTCCTACAGCATCGTCGGTAGGGCACATCTAGTCTGTGCGTGCCTACCAATGAGGCACTGCCCAGTTAATACGCCTATTACTATGGAGATTTCTCTTCTCCTTAGGGCATACATTTGTCTTGATCTTTTATGATCCCATTTCGGCCAGGAGATTGAAGCCATCTTTCATTGGCTTGGCGGAGTGTGTACTCCTTCAGCATTAGCTTGCATGTGGCAAACGCCATACCTAAGCGCTCTTTATCCCGAAGAACCTGCTTGGTCTTGCCCGGCCTCGCAAGTTCGTCTGCCCTACAATTTCCCTCAATGTCCCTATGCCCTGGGACCCATGTGAGGTTCACGCGGTTCTGTTGGGCCATCTCTTGTAGAGATCGACGACAGCTGAGCCTCAGTTCAGAGTTGAACGAGTAAGAGCCAAGGGATTTGATGGCCGCTTGGCTGTCGCTAAAAATAAAAATATCCTCTGTAATAGTGTGTTGGCCTATCCAAGACACTGCAGTGATCAGGTAGTCTGAAGGAGAGCTCAAGGTTCAGATCCTTTGAATAAACCCCTCCTCCAACTCTGCCGTCTAACTTCGAGCCATAAGTATAAATAGAAGTGCCGCCATGAGTGGCGGGACTCCGATCCGTGCTCTCCCATTCTTCCCTGCTGGGAATGTTTATTTTAAAACCACTATCTCCGACTGTTGTGGTCGCACAACGATCTGTGCTCAGCGGAAGAAAACTATAGGATCCCAAAATACTGGCTTGCCCAGTAGTGCTTGCGCCCCAGCCGGACGTTTCCCTTAGACGCAGAGCCGATGCTGCTGCTACCCGGTGCCCTTCCAGATCGAGTGGCAAAATGCCAAGAATGGCGTTGTTCTTAACGCACCGCTTATACAGATCATGCAATTTCTGTGTACTTTACCTAACAGATTAAGGTTTGTTGCCTTGCTCAGCGCAGGCCACCATACAACAACTCCATAGAGCATGATTGGTCGAATGATTGCAGTGTAGATCCATTTGCATATTTTGGGGCTGAGCCCCCATTATTTCCAATGGCTCTTTTGCACGTGTAGAGTGCAATACACGCTTTCTTCTGGCGCTGAAGAACATTCTCCTTCCAGGTTAGTTTCCTATCCAGAACTGTGCCAAAGAACTTGGCTTTGTCAGCCAAGTTCAGGCGCACGTCATTCAGTTTTGGTAGTATCAGCGGTGGTATCTTATAGCGGTTGGTGAAAAGACCAGTTCTACTTTTCCCGGGTTGATGCTCAGTCCGCAGCGCGAGCACCATGAGGAAACCTCTCGCAGTGCTACTTGCATCAAGTCGCACAGGTTTGTGGGAATTCGCCCCTATATACTATAGCTAAGTCGTCTGCATATGCCACTACCTTCCCGCCTCTCCAGCTTGTGTCTCGCAGCATCGAGTTGACAGTGAGGTTCCATAGAAGCGGGGAGAGAACACCACCCTGAGGCGTTACCCTTGTGACATAGCGTGATAAGTCAACCGAGCCCAGTGATGAAACTACTCGTCTACCCCTTAGTAGTTGATCAATAA
This sequence comes from Campiglossa producta, assembly GCA_964058755.1. Taxonomy (NCBI): domain Eukaryota; kingdom Metazoa; phylum Arthropoda; class Insecta; order Diptera; family Tephritidae; genus Campiglossa; species Campiglossa producta. The sequence goes on along the minus strand of CAXKVI010000004.1, from coordinate 72,047,096 downwards.
GTCCAATAAGAGACCTGCTTATGCCCAGACTTGTTAAAGCGGTGTTTATATCATCAGGGCTTATGTTGTTGCAGGATCCTTCAATATCTAAAAAGGCCACAAGACAGTACTCCTTTTCATACAGCGATTTTTCAATAACAGAAACTAGGCTGTGAAGCGCAGTTTCTGTAGATTTCCCTTTGGTGTATGCATGCTGATAGCTAGAGATAAGGTTGCTATCAATAGTAGAGGAGATGTAGTCATTTATTATCCTCTCGAAGGTTTTGAGCACAAAGGATGAGAGACTGATCGGCCTATAGTCCTTGGGCTCGTAATGAGACGCCTTCCTTGCCTTAGGAATAAACATTACCGTGGCTCTTCTCCAGGAGCACGGAATGTAGCTAAGAGCCAGGTAGGCTGTATAGAGAAATACCAGCCATTTGGCTGATGTCTCCAGCGTGTTTATGAGTTATGCGGGAATAATCCCGTCTGGCCCGGCAGCCTTGAACGGTTCGAAGCTTTTAACCGCCCACCTAACCTTTTCCTCCGTGATGGGTATGTATACAGCCAGGTTTGTTGTAGGTGCTAAGGGTTCCTCATGCAAGTTCCCTGGGAAGTGCGTATTCAAGAGCAGCTCTAAGATTTCCCCCTCCGTGCTGGTCCAGGATCCGTCAGGTTTGCGCAAATAGCTTGTGGCTGTTTGAGTTTTTGAGAGCACTCGTCTAAGTCTCGCTGTATCGTCGACATTTTCGACCCCAGTGTAGAAATTTCTCCACGATACTCTCTTTGCCTACCTCAGAGCTTTTTTGTAGGCCCTAAGTTTAACTTTATATTCGAGCCATTGAGTCTCCGTGTCAAGGCTCTTGGCCTTATTAAATTGTGTCCTACATGATTTGCGGAGCGTGTCCAGGTCGTAGGACCACCAATGCGGCCTATGTTTACCGCGTGGTTTTGACAATGGGCAAGCCTGTTCTAGGGCATACGAGGGCGCTGTTGTAAAGGTCTTTACAAGATCCTCCAACTGCCCTTCTGATGAGGGGACTTGTGGGGGCAGTACTGGTAGGTCCCTAGATAGTATTTCATTGCGTAGCTGCCAGTTAGTGTTTCATAACCGGCAGCTCAACAGAAAAGTCTAGAACTAATTCTACGTACCGGTGGTCGGATAATGAATGTTCATCGAGAACACGCCATTTTCTGACCCACTCATAAGCGCCTTCGCTGCAAATAGTGAGATCTATGACCTCCCTACGGGTTTTAGTAATAAACGTAGGTTCGTTACCCACGTTGCAAACTACCATTAGCATTAGCGTCAGTTCCGATAATAAGATGACCCATGGAAAAATTAGCCACCTGGTCCTTTACCTCCCTCTGTGGAGGAGGTTCTTCGGCGTCGTAGGGCATATAGACCGACGCCATCGTCAGGCTGGTACTGCCGACTGTTAAACTGGCAGCTGTAGCGTCACCATTGGTATAGTTGGGCAAGAGAAAGGCGTTCAGCTCAGACTTAACCAAAATACAGGCTCTAACCCTGCCCTCCTCGCTGGCTCGGATAAGCTTAAAACCCTTAGTCCCCAAACCGCAAATCCTTGAGCTGTTGACCCAGGGTTCTTGGATGAGGACCACATCTACGTCGCCTTTAGAGAGACGACTGATTAAAGCAGCCGAGGCTGCTTTAGATTTGTGCAGGTTTATCTGAAACACTACCAACATGAGAGCGCTCAGACTTCCCTGCCACCACCGTATCGTCGAGTTCCACCTCGTCTGGAGGCTTATCTTTCAACGACGATTTCTTCAGACCAAGATATGGCGTGGCGAAAGCCCTACTAACTGTGGCAGTATCAACATTGGTGCGCTCAGGACTAGCTGCTATCACTGCGACGTTTAGATCTTCCCCATCCAGCAGGCTGTCTCCCATTTCCGAGCTGTTCGCTGCTCCTTCGCCCTTTGACGTGGCCGATACCATACTTTTCGAGTCGGACATCTCCGACTCCTCTTCCGGCACTGCGATGTCCGAGTCCTCCGGTGCAGCCGAAATAGCAGCGAGCTGTGCATCGCCGAGGTATACGTGGATCACGATCTGACCCATGCCGTAGTGCACTCGTCCATTGCACCGTTTGAGGGGCTCGAGTGCCTCCTTATTCAGGGTGAACCCCACTTGCCTATCAGGCCCTACCGCATCCTCAACCAGATTGACACTCCAGTCCTGCGTCGGGAGAGACGGGCTCATGACCCGCAGCATCTTGAGAATTCTCTCAGTTTCAGCAGGAATGGCAGGAATCCATGCTCTTGCCCTTGGCCGAGCCGCGATGTCCTTCCAGTCGAAAACCTCGATTCTTGCCCCTTGGTAGATCTCACCCAGTCTTGCAGCTGCTGCCTTGTACAGTGCAACAGTTTTTGCATCCTCGCAAGCGAATACCTTGATTCGGCCCTGGTGTCATCCCGCATCAGAACCCATGGGCGTGGCACCCGGAGACTCATCCATAATGTCAAGAAGGGCATTACCGATCGCGTTCCGGACGTACCGCCACTGGTCCCTAGGGATGGCCCAGCTTTCGTTACCGCGGTCAATGACACCTATGAGGATCCTATCCTTGGTCACTTCAGCAAAGCTGAGTTTACCCACTACGGGGGCGTTCTGCTGCCGCTTCGGGTGGGGTTTAAATCCACGTCCGATCTCTGGCGTTTGAAGGGATTTCCATTAACCTTCTTGGGCGCGTAATTGCCTTGGAAGTTCGGTAAGATAGCTTCAGCCATCTCCACCGTCTTTCTGGCATTCGGCGATAGCGTCTCTTGTGAAATACCTTCGTATTTCTTCAGGATCCTTGCGGCCGCTCTTTTGTCCAAGTACTCAGAGCGACTGGGAGATGTCTTTTGGGGTGAATTTCGACCCGTAGTTGCCATCGCGGTCGTTCCCTTATTTGGATCTCTGGGGCCAGGTCGTGAGACCACTGCCACAGACGTTAAAGACTTGGTTTCGGTACCGGCAGTTACTGGAGGTTTAGCATCAGCCGTTGTTGGTTTCACTGTGTTTGTACCGGCACTTGCTTTGGGGATTGCCCTCTTATTATCCAGAGCTAATCGACCCGTAGTTGCTATCGCTGTCGATCTCTCGGCTGATAAAGAAGTAGAGTTTGTCCTCCGACGTTGCGTTCTCGCTTGCTCCAGCATTTTCTTCCTGTGTTGTGCAGTATACATTGTCGTATCTTTAGTTTTAAGGTTTATATTACTGTTTTTCATCTTGTTCGTACGACCCCTCGCCGGGCAAAGCCAGTTTAGGGTCAAAGGAAGAGTAAGGGGAATGTGTCATCCGCCACGGCAGAGCCCCATACCGCGGTAAGGCCATAGTTACTCTCCGAGGCGGCCCGGTATCAGAGAGGCTCCGTTCGATTAGAGCCACGATTTGCCTCCCGGCTGCAAACGTTCAATGGGCACGTGGTCGCACCCTGGATTGGGAGGGGGAAGATCTTAGTCGTCGCGGCAGAGAGGCTTGGCTTCTCTCATGATGTAGTACCGGGCGGCGCTATGATCACCAGGGCATCGTAGCCCTGTGGCTATCGACATAAGCCCTCGTACCGCGGCAAGGTGTCCACCCTTCACGAGGGCAATGTAACTAAGTACTTATTATTAAATAAATTGAAATTGAAATATTACGAAATTATTCGTTGTTTTGAGCCACGAAAGATTTCGTAAATTCTAGAAAATCGTTTTCGTACATATTACGAAAATGTGGCATGATACAAAATTAGTACATTTTACGAATATATGTATTATATATATTTACAAATGTAAATTAGTATATTCTACGAATATATTTGTACTATTTACTTCCCAGTCGGGATTTTTGTAGTTTGTCTATCAAAAAAATAACTTTAAGTCAATCTATACAGATGGATCTAAAGCTAGCCCTAAAGTAATGCAGAAATCAAACAGTTGGAAAGAATTTGTTTGTCTTTGTTTTGCATTTTTCGAACCTAACTTTTAGTTACCCTGAAAGTCATGCAGGGACCAACCAATTGATTTTTATTTGACCCTATAGTCATGCAGAAAAGAACCAGTTCAGAACAGAATTCTTAACTTTTGGCTAATTTTTTTACTGTTTGATAGTAAAATGTATTACCTTTTATACATTTTATTATGCCGATTTTTAGCTAACCCTAAAGTGATGCAGAAAACAATCAGCTTATACTTTGCGTTTTTTTTTTTTTTATTATGAGAAACTCTGATTGCGCCAACTTTCAAAATATTTTCATGTAAACAAATTTTTGGGAAGATAAAAATGTGTTACAAACTCAAGCCGCTCTTTGCCCATGCAAAATTTTAACGTAAGGCGAAATTAATAGAAAACAGTAGAAGGTAATTAAAAAGTTCCCACTTAATACAATAATTATATTAATTATAAATATTTTAACAGACGCAGCTCGTTCAGCGTCCACAGAAGATGCTCAAACATCCCTTCCGCAACCAAAGTTATTATAAACATATGTACCTTTATTTTCATAAATACTATATACTAAAAAGTGTTTGTTTCTTAAAAAACTACATACATATATGTATTATTTATACCGTCTTTCTTAAATTATAATAAAAATAAATGTGGAAAAATTCAGCCATGCATACCTTAACATGCAACTGTGTTAATATATTTTTGCAATAAAATTTGCTAAAAAGCCGTTGAAAGATAATCGATTTTAAACTAGCCTAAAAAGACGGCTTTAAGTTGTGACAAACTAGCCCCCTAAAAGCCATCTTAAACAAGTGAGCTAAAAGTTACCTCAATATAGTAAACGTTCACCTGTTTTAAACAAGTTGACTTTTAGTAAGCTGAGAGTCATGCAGAAAAGCACTACTACCTCCTAGGCCATCGCCATGTAAAAATATCCAGCCTGCTCCATACAAAGTAGTTAGCTTTTCAAACAGTATTGGGTGCGAGGTAGTTAACTTATAATGCATTTATGATTAGTTGAGCTCCCGACTGGGTTACGACTTTCCTCAGTTTTATACTGTGACAAAAAATAAATGCAGGTTTCAAATAATTTTATACAAATATTTAATAATTTTAAACATATATTTAATGCTCAAGCAAAAGAACTTGAATAAACAGTCTCATGGAATTAAAGTCTTTCGAATCGTATTAATAATCATAAGGCGGCCCATACATAGCTCAGATTTACATGCGCCAAACAATCATTTGCACAAGTATTTGTGTGGTGTGTGCAAGTCTGCGAACTTGATGACAAATGATTGATCAGAAATGAATATTGCAGTTTGGATAAGTTGTGTATGTTAAAAAGTTTTATTTGCACAAATTTTTGTTATCGGTACTTACGAAAGGATTTTGTGTAATGTATTTGGCGCTTAAGGTCACTTTGACTACTGCTTGGCAGATTTTTATTGCATCTGCATAGTTAAAAAGAGTTTCTTCTGTGTTTATTTCAGACACCCTTAATCCCTGCTCCGCACTCTTGTCAAAGTTGTGCTCCTCTTTTATATGACGTACTAAGCAGTTTAAAAAGCTAAACAATTTATTTCAATTTTTTCGTAGCTTTTTACGAAATTTTATTTTCCGTGTATCGATAAATTTAACGAAATATATCGATAAACAAATGAAACCTGGGGCCTTCCCCTTTAGTTTGATACCCGTATTATCGGGAAATGTTAAGGTTTTTGGGCATTCACATTTTGACCAATAACTCAGTTATCGATCAATTTATCGAAATATATCGATTTCCAAATGAGACCTGTGGCCTTCCCTTTCGTTTGATACCCGTATGGTATGGAAACTTTGAGGTTTACGGGCAGTCACATTGTTAAATCCAGTTGTTGTTCCTGGATTCTTAAAGTTGCGGATGAGATTAGTAATGTGACCACTCACGTGGTAATGATCGATTCTTCCAATAAAAGAGAACAAGCGAGAGAATTTGTATTAAATCCAATAACAAAACTTTAATTCACTTTTATTCTTATTCTATAACAATGATGAAATATGTAGATGAATAGGTAAGTAAGTATTTATCTTAAATGCACTTCGGCAGAATGTTGAGCGAAAAGTATTTATATTTAAACAAGTAAGGAAAGCTGTCTTCGGCTGTGCCGAAGGCTATATACCTTTCATGAATAAGCGTCACGATTTTCACTGTTCGATCCCCAGTACAGCCTGTTTCAATTTAACTATATTTACTATACACATTACACATCTTTGTTATAATTTAAAAAAACTTACAAAATAATAGGATCCGAGTTATCGGAACAATCGATTGTATGGAGGCTATATATTATACGTGCTCAATTGTACTGACTTACACTATACACATTACATATGTAGAAAGTACTAAAGGTGCAATATTTTACGTTCCTAACTTTTTAAACGCGGAAGTATTGGCCAAAAAACCTTATATCGGAATAACCGGTTGTATGGGGCTATATGTTATATTTACCCGATCTTCTTGATTTTCCTCTACACACTACATAAATTGAAAGTACTCAAGTTGCAAAATTTTATGTTCCTAACTTTTTAATTGCAGAAGTTTTGGTCAAAAAACCTTATATCTGAACAATCGGTTGTATGGGGGCTATATGTTACATTTGCCCGATCTTGTTGATTTTCACTATATACACTACGTAAATAGAAAGTACTCGAGTTGCAAAATTTTACGTTCCTAACTTTTTAATTTCAGAAGTTTTAGTCAAAAAACCTTATATCTGAACAATCGGTTGTATGGGGGCTATATGTTACATTTGCCCGATCTTGTTGATTTTCACTATATACACTACGTAAATAGAAAGTACTCGAGTTGCAAAATTTTACGTTCCTAACTTTTTAATTGCAGAAGTTTTAGTCAAAAAACCTTATATCTGAACAATCGGTTATATGGGGGCTATATGTTACATTTGCCCGATCTTGTTGATTTTCACTATATACACTACGTAAATAGAAAGTACTCGAGTTGCAAAATTTTACGTTCCTAACTTTTTAATAGCAGAAGTTTTAGTCAAAAAACCTTATATCTGAACAATCGGTTGTATGGGGGCTATATGTTACATTTGCCCGATCTTGTTGATTTTCACTATATACACTACGTAAATAGAAAGTACTCGAGTTGCAAAATTTTACGTTCCTAACTTTTTAATTGCAGAAGTTTTAGTCAAAAAACCTTATATCTGAACAATCGGTTGTATGGGGGCTATATGTTACATTTGCCCGATTTCGTTGATTTTCACTATATACACTACATAAATAGAAAGTACTCGAGTTGCAAAATTTTACGTTCCTAACTTTTTAATTGCGGAAGTTTTGGCCAAAAAACCTTATATCTGAACAATCGGTTGTATGGGGGCTATATGTTATACTGGTCCGATCTTGTCAGTTCCGACAAATGATTCCTATATTACAAAATGGTGGCCACATACAAAATTTCAGCCAGATATCTCAAAAATTGAGGGACAAGTTTGCGTTCAAACAGACAGACGGACAGACGGACATGGCTAAATCAACTCAGCTCGTCATCCTGATCATTTCGGTATGCTTATTGATGGGTCCATCTCTTCTTCTTCTCATATTTACAAACATCGGACCAAAGTTATAATACCATTTCATGTTCATGAAAGGTATAAAAAGAGAATTTGGGGAAATTTATCAATCTGAGAGATCTATCGTTGGTAGGGAGAGAACGGGAATATAAATTTAGCAATTAATTGATACTTATCAAATGTTGTTGTTGTTGTTGATTGATGATAGAATATTAAATATGACTGCTACTATTGTGATGTTATCTCGTTGATGGTCGAAAAGCAAGAGAGTGTTAGCGAAGGTGTTCACCGATCGTAAAGGCCCCACTGGAAGGTCCGCTCCAGTGCGCCGTCGATTTTTATAATATGGTAACATTTGATTTTCGAACATTAACAGCGCAGGGTTGTATTCTCGTTCTCTCTCTACTGGAGGAATTTAGGCGTCCACAACTCGCCTAAACATCCCGGCCCCTTTGCACCGGTGCAAAGCTGTCCCGCAATATTTCTAGCTCACGTATTATGTTATCCATGCGTTCACGCTGTTGACGCATTGGCGGGGGAGCTTCACCTGCTGGTGTTCGGTGGAGTAGCGTGTGATGGACCCGATGGCAGATCCGGCACGTTTGGATCGATGTGCACTCGCGAACGTCGTCATGATTGCGCGCTAGACAGTTTGGGCAGTAATGATACTGGCGTACGCAATCGATTCTCTGACTGGTATTCATTTCCAAAAATAACTGGCACCAGCGTAGTGCGTGATACCGTCGACAAAGTTGACACATGTGTAGCCGCGGATTGCGAGGCGTGCGTATCGGCGATGGTAGTTGCGGCGAGCGTCTGTGAAAAAAAGGAAAACTTTAGTACAATACTAAAATAAATGTTTGATAAATGTGAGTCAATAAGTTGGGATATGTGGGATTGGTGTGATGTGTAGAGTTTAGTGATTGGTAGGAGTGGGAGTGGGCGAATCGGGATAAATTGGTAGGGGACACAATTTAACGATGGGTCTTGTGAAAAGACCATGCTGTGTTTTAACATCCGCTACTCGGACTCGATTGTCCGATCCAACGTATACTTTTTCGATTCGTCCTAAGCGCCAATCCTGTGGGGGTAGTGAGTCGTTCTTGATGACAACGAAGTCCCCCACTGACAGATCCTCCTGTGGAAGCTTCCATTTGTACCGCTGCTGCAACTCTTTCAGGTATTCATCTTTCCATCGTTGGGTGAACTGCTGATGAAGAATTTTGAGCTTTTCCCAACGATTTTGGATTGAGAGACTATCTATATTATGTTCCGGGGAGGCTAACAAAGGCGCACCTCGTAAAAAATGACCTGGGGTTAGAGCCAGAAGCTCATCAGGGTTGTCTGACATGGGAGAGAGGGGCCTAGAGTTAAGAACTGCTTCAATGCGAACTAATAGTGTAGCGAATTCTTCAAAGGTGAAGTGATGATTTCCTACCGTGCGCTTGAAGTGTAGTTTGAAACTTTTAACGGCTGCCTCCCAGAGGCCTCCCATGTGAGGAGCATTGGGTGGTAAGAACTGCCATTCGAAACCGTGTAGGGAATACTTTGAGACCAGATCCGCAGATGCTTCTTTGATGAAACGATCAAAGTCCTTCCGTAAAGCTCGCTGTGCGCCGACAAAGTTTTTTCCATTATCGGAGAATACTCGTTTTGGTAGCCCTCGTCTTCCGACAAAACGCGCAAAGGTTGCTTGGAAGGCCTTGCTGGATAGATCAGAGCAAGGTTCCAAATGAATTGCTTTGGTTGCAAAGCATACAAATACACATACATACCCTTTCATCATGGAGGATTTTCGAAGAGATGATGTTTTAAGGTCGAACGGCCCTGCGAAGTCCAATCCGGTGTACGTGAAGGGAAGGGAGAAGTTGGATCGTTCGGGAGGTAGGGCTGCCATAATTTGAGACCTGGTAGTTTTCTTGTAGATAATGCACGTTTTACAATGACGAATACAAAATCTAATTTTCGATCTAAGTCGCGGAATGAAGTATTCCTGTCGGACTGTCCTAACCATAAGCTGGTGTTCCGCATGCATCAACAAATTATGTATGAATTTGAGATAAAGGTGACAGAATAGGGAGTTTTCGGGAATTATGATAGGATATTTCTCATGGTATGGGAGATTAGAGTTGGCTAGGCGGCCATTTACTCGGAGAATTTCGGTTTTGTCTAGAAAGGGATTCAATGGTAGAAGTGTGCTCTTGGTAGAAATCTGTTGTTTATAGGCAAGACTGGCGTATTCACTCGGATAGTGTCTTTCCTGGGCGAGTTTTATCAGTCTTTCTTTCACAAATTGAATTTCTGCATGAGTGATAACGGGGGATTGGTAAGTTGATGGAGGGATCGACGATAATGGTTTAGTTCGATGGATAAAACGAAACATATATGCTATCACATGAAGAGCTTTCGTCCAAGATGAGAAGTTTTCCAATATATCAGGTTCCGTGTCCCGAGTATGTAGAGCTACGACATTCCTTTCTTCTAGGGGGGTGACCTTTTCAACCGTCGAACTAGGCCAATGGTCGGGGGGTTTAAGGAGCCACTCTGGGCCGTTCCACCATAATTTTTGTTCAGCCGATTCCAGTGGCCTGCATCCGCGAGTCCCGAGATCAGCTGGATTGTGTTTTGTGGGCACGTGGCGCCATTTTATATTACCGACATTTTGAAGAATTTGTGCTGTTCGATTGGCCACGTACACTTTCCATGTGCATGGTGGTTTTTCAAGCCAAGACAGGACTATCGACGAATCCGTCCACAGAAAAGTTTCGATATCTCCTAGGGGAAGTTGATTAATGACGTTTTTGATGCATTTAGATAATAATACCGCACCGCACAGCTCTAGACGCGGTAGGCTTACAGTTTGTAGTGGGGCTTCTTTGGTTTTGGCGAACAGTAGATGGGAGGAGACTTTGTTAGGTGACTGGGAGATAATATAAACGGCGGCACAATAAGCCTTTTCGGATGAATCACAGAATCCGTGAACTTGTATTTTATTGTTGGGGGAAAATTCAGTCCATCTAGGTATTCGGATTTGTTCTATACCGGGGAGATCAGAAACAAATGAAAGCCATTTTTGCAATGATAGGGGCTTAACAGTTTCGTCCCATTCCGTGCCTTCTAACCAAATCTGCTGCAACAATATTTTAGCTTGAATAAGTATAGGCGCTAGCCATCCTGCGGGGTCAAAAAGTTTAGAAACCGAGGATAAAATTTGCCTCTTCGTGGCACTATCAGATGATTTTATTGGCTCGATTGTGTAAGAAAAGGAATCGTTAAGCGCGTTCCATTGAATTCCTAAGGCTTTTGTCGAACTTGCACAATCGAACTTGAGAAAATCTGAGGCCAGTAAGTCTTCAGGAGGGATGTGGTTAAGAAGTTCGGGGTGATTCGCCGTAATTTTTTTGAGAGGGAAGCCTGCGGAGTTTAAACATTGAATGGTTTGGGATTGTGCTTGAACGCACGACGGTATGTCATGTCCGCCCGCTAAAATATCATCAACGTATGTTTCCTTTAATAAAATTTGCTTAGCTAGAGGGTGAGAGATTTCCGAGTCATTTGCAAGTTGATGTAATGTCCTTATGGCAAGATATGGCGCGCAGTTAACTCCAAATGTAACCGTCTTGAGCGCAAAGTCGCTAAGTTTTCCTTCATTACTTCTACGAAAAAGAATCCTTTGGAATTGATGGTCGTCCTCGTGTAGAAGTATTTGACGGTACATTTTCTCAATGTCCCCGTTGAATACGTATTTATATAAACGCCAATTGATGATTACAAGCATGAGGTCGGCTTGTAAAGTGGGGCCGATATGGAGAATGTCGTTAAGGGATGTTCCGGAGGACGATGGTTTGGATGCGTTAAAAACAACCCTAACTTTAGTTGAGGTGCTACCTGGCTTAAGCACGGAGTGATGGGGAAGATAATAAGAGTGATATTTGCCATTTTCCTGTATTTCATCGGGATCAGTCAGTTTCATGTGTCCAAGAGAGAGATATTCTTCCAGTACACGATTGTACTCGTTTTTTAGATGAGGGTCTTTTTTAATCATATGTTCCATTCGAATCGCTTGTTTCATTGCTTGCGATCGAGAGGGACCAAGGGAGAGGCGGGAGGGAAACTCGGACTTAAAAGGTAGCCGTACAACATATCTTCCATCATCTCGTCGATAGGTAGTTTTTTGATAAAAATCTTCGCATACGATGTCTTCGTTTGATGGTGGATGCGTTTCTTGCATTTCCTCTAACTCCCAAAAACATTTAAGCTGGGAGCTTAGGTCTTCGTTCGAGATTTGTGTTGTATATGTATGAAAAGTGGAGCATTGCGTGGAGGCTAACGGTCCACTCAGGTACCAACCGAATATTGTGTTTTGCGCAAGCAGGCTTCCGTGCACTTTATGCTTTATTCCTTCAAGTAAGATTTGAGGAATTAAGTCTGAGCCAATGACAAGATCAATTTGGCCAGGGGAATAATAGTAGGGATCCGCCAGATCTAAGTCTTTAATCTCGCAGAGATTTGGTTTGGGGATTTGGAACGAGGGGAGTAGACTAGTGAGTTGCTTCAAAATGATTGCACTAGTCTCGATGCGTTTGTTGTATCGACGGGAAATTAGTGTTAGTTTGCAGACCCTGCTAGCGTTTTCTACGACCTTGCCGCCCATTCCAGTCACGGCAAAGTTTTCTTTGTAGGTAGGGAGATGAAGGCGGTTTTGAACCTTTTGGGATACGAACGTTTTCTGCGATCCTTGGTCGATCAGTGCTCGTAACATATATAGGGAACCCATGTGCTCTATGTGCACTTGGGCGGTGGGTAAAAGCGTTTTTTCCTTATTTGCGGAAAAGTTCGCTTGTATTTGGGAGTCGTTAACAGCAGCATTTTTCGAGCATGTTGGAGCGTCTTCTCCTTTGCCTTCGGTTATCTCGAAGATGGGATGTCGTGAACGATTTCTAGAACCGGTATACAACGAGGTTGTTGTAGTTTTAAAGGGATTTTTATACGATGAGGGGGATCTACCTTGTGGTTGAGAGGTGGTTTGGGGGTGTAGCATAGTGTGGTGCTTCTCTTGCAATGTAAGCATCTAAAAATGCTGGAGCAATTGGGGAGAGTGTGATTGTAGGAGAGGCAGTTGCCGCAGTAATGGTTTCGCTCTACAAACTTTGTCCGTTCAGGAACGCTTAGCTTACGAAATTCAGGACATGATTTCAATGCATGATTTTCTTTGCATAAATTACATTTGACTGCGGGACTGATGTCTTGGGAGTGATATGCCTGAACTTTCGGATTTGTTTTTGGTGTAGATGCACTGAGAGAAATGCATTGAATGTTGTGACAATTTCGCTATTGATAGCGACGAGTTTGATGCAATATTCATTCAGAATGAGCGAGTTATCAAATATTATTTGCTCCCAATAAAAAGTAAAAAGACATGTCCACCATTTCGATATGATATACTATTTTTTATATTTATGGATAGAATACTAATATATTTGAACGGCATGTCCATATCTATGGTCGTGATATGTATTTCTATTGTCGGTATATCCATATCCATATTTACTGCATAGTAATAATGGTAGAGACACCGCATTAATATATATTGGCGAAATGTAAATTTTTCTGGGACGCATAATCATAATAGTTCAACAATTTTTACTATGGATTTTCTAACAATATTACAACTTGTTGGAGCGTCTTTTTTAATTTCAAATTTTTTTGAATTTCTTATGATTGAAAATTTTTCTAAAAATTTTATAAAATGCCGTAGCCGAATGGTAGAATACTGGGCTAACGTGCCAGAGGAGCAGGGTTCGAATCTTACTGAAACCAGATGTTAACTTATATAAAATTTTGTTTTTTTAACATAGAAAAACAAGAATGGGATCCCAACCCGAGACGGATACTCCTTGATTCTTGAGAACAACTAGACTATCATTGACTGTGGTTTGTACTTTTTGAATGCCCTCACTATTTTCTGTGGTGACCGGGGTGATATTGAAGAGCTTCTTTAGCTGCTTATCAATGAGGATCCTTTTGTTTTCGAACCTATTTTTCAACGCTTCCCAGGCTAAAGTAAAACTAGCATCGCAAATGGAATATTGTTGTACGATGTCGCCCGCTTTACCTCGAGTTTTAAGTTTTAGATGGTATAATTTTTGGGCGGGGGTCAATCTGGGGTGGTTAGCATAGACGGCTGTGAACATGTCACGGAAGGAGGGCCATTCTTCGTAAATACCGTAAAATATTTGGGTGTCGCAGGGGGGGACCTTAATACACGGAACAGGATTCTGGACGATGACGGATGAATTAAGAGACTGGCGGGTTGAAGTGTCTGCTTCGGCTTCGACTCTACGGAGGGTTTTAAGCTGCTCTTGAATATGCGACGCACATAGATAAAAGGATTCGGAGCATAGTTGAAATTTATTATGGGCCTCTTCTTTGAACACCGCATCATTGTTATTCTCCCCATTTTCCTCTGCCAGACAAACCTTTTCATAAGACTCGCATAGCTTCTCCCAGCGACTATTAAGGTCCTTTAATTTTATATCTAAAAGAGATTCCGTTTGGTCCAAAGGTTCATCCTTTTCAAAATTAGTACAAAGCTTTACGATATTATTTGAGTCGAAGATGAACTTTGCCATGAGTGCGGTTGAGAGAGACATGGTAGGGACGTTGAAGGGAATATTATTAGTAAAAATCGGATTTCTCCTGCGTGGGGATTTTTTTGATTGGAAAACTAGGCGTTGTATGCAACTTGATTGCTAAAATGGCTTGTCCCGATAAATTTACAATTTTACGTCTACGTTTAAGTTATATGGCGACTAGTCTTACGTTAAAATTGCTATGATTAACTGCGCCTTAATATGTGCTCAAAATATTCGTCGACGTCGGCAGAGCTATGATGTATCACCCATCAAGCCAAAATTTCAATGTTTGAAAACGAATTCTCGAACGATATTTTTATTTAGTTGATATTTGAGTTCGATAAAAATTTTAGGGAGTGTGTGGTATGAGCGAGCGGACTGTATGGGAAAATGTTAAGTTTTGAGATGCAGATTGAAATTTTTAAGAGATCTTACAAGGGGATTCAAAGTTAAATTTTTAATGATTTTCAATATAAAATTCAGACAAATTTTTGTGAAAATTTGTAAGCTCGTTGTGAATGCTATGCGCCGCTAATTTTATGATCCAATATTTGAAGACTTTTGATTTAAAAAATTTAAATTGTTTCCTCTTTTGAATATTTAGTATTTTCTGTATCTCAGAGTTATCAAGTAAGAAAATATACAAAATGGTTCGCTGGGATATCTTGATATTGGGGTAGGTTATGTGACAAACTGCAACTAGTTGGAAGAAAGAACAACAGCAGTGTCGTTGTAAATATGTATGTATGTATGTAGCTGCAAAATTAATGTTTTTGAAGGCGAGGACAGCAAAACCTAACCTCAAAAAAGTATATGCACACTTTTGGTTTGGTAAAAAAAATGTCAAAGATGGGCATGCATTCAATTTATAGGGATTTATGTATGGCTGCGGAAATATTTAAAACCGATTGGGACAATTTATGTGGGACTTATGATTTTAGCAATCGCAAGATTCATATAAAATAATCTCAACGACTATTCTATTCGTTGGCTTAGGCAACAGTAGCGAGCAAAACTGTCGAGTTTGGATCGTTTTAGCGAATATTTTTTTTTTGCTGGATTCCCATATACATATGTATTGTGAGAGCGATAGTCTAATCCGGGTGATATCCCTTGCTAATGTGATATCATATGATGTTTAAACATGTGATATTTTAATCATATGATGTTTCATCTTATGATGTTGCATCGTATGATATCTGATCATATGACTTCTAATCATATGATATTTAATCAGGTGATATTTTAATCACATGATATTTAATCATGTGATGTTTCATCATTATCTTTATGGCGTACTAGAAGTTTGAAAATATCACCCACTTCAATATTGCCATATCTCAAAAAGTTCGATATATTCGTTGTATCACTATTTACATTGGGTGAGAACAGTTTCGCATTCCACTATGACTAGTATTGACATTTAAGAGAGATATCAGCTGAGTGACATTACGAAGATGTCGGTAAAGACTTCCGGCAAAGGAGAGCTGCTTTCTTTTCTGATTGGGATCGTCGAAGTATCAACATCGTAAAAACTGCTGAGTATTTTTAAAACAAGTGCGATTTTTCTAAAACTAAGTAAATTAGTTAAAAGTACAAATTAAAGTTGAAATTTAAAAGTATTGTTCGCGATATCAATTTTTAAAATACGCACTATTGCCAGAGAAGTGCCATTCTACATCCATTTGGCCAGTGAGCGCTGACACATAGGTTATGTAAACCATGTTGGATGCGGAAACAGCAGAAGGTGTACCGAAAAAGGAAAAACCAGCCAAAGGATAGACCAGGATCCATTCTTTAGTGTTTAACTCGGTGGCAATATCGAGATCCAAATTCTATAGTTATTCGCTACTCTAATATACATATATTCTGTGATGCCTGTCAAAACTTTCTTGGCTGTCTTACACGTGCCATAGTTTCGATCCGTAAATTTCTTGGAGATCAGCACCAACTCCATCATTTGTTGATAGCGATCCGAGCTAAATGCTCCTCACTTTTCAAAATACAATATCCTTTCATACAATATTTCCGAGTCTGATGGTATAAGATTTATATATTTGTTTTTGTTTGACCTTCAGTCAAGTTTTGTAAAGAAAGTTGCTTATATTATGAATTAATATATATACTTAATAAAACAATCTAATTTGAAGTTTACGGAAATTTAAGAAAATAGATTAAGATTCTAAATTTAGCATATTAAAAGCACGCTATTTTTCAGAGCGTGCGCCCAAAAAAGTTCCTATCTTTCCAAAGGCTCTAAATTTTTTTTTGGATTTGAAAGTATGTAACTATATATATTTCAAATTATTTGCATTTAATTAAAATATAGCTAAAAGAATTATATTTATCTAACATTTGTACAATCTACATACAGTTCATAAAAATTAATTTTGAGTTAACTCATTTCTTCGGTTAGGTTATGGGTAACCCCCCTTTTTTCATTTTATTACGATGCACTGCGTGCGTAAATTCCTAGCGGTAGTATTTGTATAGAGGTAACGTGTGTACGACCAAACGTAAAAAGTTTTTTATATAATTTTTATATCCACGCATATATATTTGTGTAAATGTGTATGTACATATATTTGTACACTAGGGAGAAACCCTTCTAAGAGAAGTTTTCAGCTCACCGACGCAGTTCATCAGGCGCCTGCTGACATCGCTCGGACAAATGTAAGTGCTCTTAAATTTAATACTCTTTTTTTTTCAATTTGTTTACCTTTTCATTAGAAGTAAAGTAATGCGATCTCACCAGCGTACCTACCTAGCTTTGTAGATATGTAATTTGGGATTGATTATTAAAGCCTACGTTGTTGTTGTTGCAAATTTTCTTTGCCTAAAAGATCGTGTTGTTTTTCTTCATAATTTGTTCTCTTATTTTCGCCTACAAATATGTCTAGATACATATATAAATAAAATGCTATAAATCTACACTTTGTGCATAAAATGTAAATTATTACTGTTTAAAGATAGTAAAGAAAATATTAGGGGTGGTCGTAAATATTGCGAAATAGATTGTTATCATTTAGATTTCTTTTTGTAATTTCAATAAACATCTATAAATAATATTTAGTATTTAAAATTAAGTTCCAAAAATATACATAAAAATGAATTTGATTAATAAATGAATTTTGTAAAGTTTTTAAAATGAAAAGATAGGTTTCTTTATTCCGTGGGATGATTGAGTCGTAGATCTGTCGAACATGGTTGGGTTTGGTGATACAGGAAATATGTATCTCGCAATGGTTGGGTAGGGGAGATAAAAAGAAGCGGATCTATTGCTTCTCGGATTTCGATCTGCAGTTTCTTCCACTAATAGGTCCGTCTGATTATTTTTCTAAAGGGGTATTTTTTTGGGGATTTTAACAGGGTTATAGATGTTCATTGGAGAAAAGATACATGTGCATGAATTTCTTTTATGTATTGTACGGTCAAACGTTTGCAGGAAAAAGTAGCGAGCAAGAATACACCCCAATCCGACGAGCTTAGAACCCGGCTAAAGCTAGCATGCACGGCTCGACTACGTGCAAACTGGGAGATTGCATTAGGATTAAATGGTTCCCAGGTAAGACTGTATGACATAAAATGGCGCCCAACGTGGGGCCTTGACATTGTTAAAGGTTCCTTAATTTTATTTTTTTCAGAAACCCATTATTGGTATGGAATAGTTACAAGCAGGGTTATTTCACTGTTTGGTCTACCGACCGATAACGTTTCTCTTTTCATACATTTTATTGATTTTAATTTGGAATTAGTGGCGGGGAGTGTTCTTCTAACTAACCAATTACGAATCAATAAAATATAATTTTTTTTGTGTGTGATTTTTCTAACAGTGGAATTATTAATTATTGGTAATTACCAAATTAATAACCAGGTACAGAAGATTTTTTTTGGGGTCTTTGGTTCAGCTGAATTGGAAAATCCGCCTACATATGTAAAATTGTGGGCAGATTCCTTTTAGTTATGAGCTAAATCATGCAGGACTACTTTGGTCTTGTACTTAGTGGTTTTCGAAACTTTAGATCAAATCCATTCCTTTTAACAGATCTATGGCATTTAATCAATATCCCACGGTAACATAATTTTGATACTTTATATATTTTTTTTTGTAAAAATTTTTTTTTTTTTTTACACAATTATAAACAAATAACGATACACCAGAGGTATAAATAGGCTTTCGAGTACTTAAATAGTTTTGCTTGTAATACATTAGAAACATTTTTTTTTTTTTTCAACATGGCAGTTCATCATAGTAATGAGAATTTGGGTGAGCTCGGTAATCCAGGCTTGTTGTGTGGCATATGCAACGAGGAAATTTTAGATGGCGATCTTTCTGTTACGTCGTGTAGGCATAACTTTCATCGATCGTGTATTACGGCTTGGCTTAATGATAATGATGTATGCCCAGTTTGTAGGCGGTCCTTTGACTCGAATTCATTGAAAAGTTTTGCTGAACAGGATAATGTCGGTTTATTCGAATCTCAAGGTGCACGACCTAAGGAAGGTCAGCAAGGTCCTATAACCCGATCTCAAACTGCTCAAAATAATTCATTCAGAGGAGCACATAATTTTTATCGCAACAGAGGTCGTAGTACGAATTCAAATCGTACTCCACGCTCTAATAATAAAAATAATGGAAATCTTAACCAGATAAATGACGTAATTCAAGAAAGTTTTCGTAATTATGAAGAACGGTTTGCAAGACAAATGCAAGTGGATGTAGGTAGGTTAGTTGGCGAGTCTCTCGATCAGTATTTTCAAGGTCTTAAGGTAGCAGAAGCGCGTAACCTAATCCAAGAAAGAACCGAAAGAATGGATCGAACAAGCGTTATGCCGGTTAACGAATCTAACCAAGAGCAGGGCTCACTGCATAATCCAGTTAGACGTGAGGTAGCTAGTGTAGTAACCCCATCGATAGCGTGCAAAATAATTTCAGGTTGGAAACTATCGTACGATGGTTCTCTTACTAGCATACCGGTGGACGAATTCATATACAGGGTTAATGCTTTAACCCTTACCACCTTGCGAGGCGATTACCGGTCCCTGTGTCAAAACGTGCACATGCTTTTTGAAGGAAAAGCAAAACGCTGGTTTTGGAGGTACCATCACTCGGTGGGAGATTTAGATTGGCTTGACATATGCGAAGATCTTCGCAGGAATTTTAAAGATTTCCGCACTGATTTCGAAATAAAAGAATCTCTTCGGAATTTGAAACAAAAGGCGGGTGAATCCTTTGAGAATTACTTAGACCACATTTTAACTACAGCAGATAGCCTAAGACATCCTTTATCGGAACAAGAACTGGTGGAAATAGTTGTTAGAAATTTGCAGCCAGATATTCGTTTAGAGCTCTTGCATCTGGATCTGCGTAGCATCTCGGATCTACGTAAGGCTTGTCGGCGCAGAGAGAATCTCTTTGCCGAAATGCAAATGAAAGCTCCGGTGCAACGATCGAATGGGCAAGGATTCGGGCGCAAAAATTTATCAGAAATAGACGATAAAGAGGAAGTGGGCTTCACTGAAAGTAATTGTGATAGCATTGTTGCCAAAGAGCAGTCCGCAGAACGAGCCTGTTGGAACTGTGACGGCATTGGACATCATTACAAAAACTGCATTAAGCCACGAAGGGTATTTTGTTACGGTTGTGGGCTTATTGCATTTTTCTTACCGAATTGCCCGAGGTGTAACAACCCGGAAAACGAGACACGGGATGTCAGCAACAAGCTCAGACATCCCTTCAAGAAATCGGATCACCAAAAGTAAGGGGAAATGTTCGTATTTTGAAGAATTCCAATTCCCTTGCTGAACGAATACCTAAACTTTCACCACTTATACCTTTTCACGAACGCTTGGTTGCATATCAGAATGCACGAAATAATATTTTTAAAACATCTCGCTCAGCCGAACGCGCAAAGCAGTATTGGGCTGACGTTAAGCGAAAGCAAGATAGGTTAAAATCACTTTCTTCCATTTTTCATAAACCGGATGACATCCGACCATATGCATCCATTCAAATCCTAGGGGAATCGCAGTTAGCGCTTCTTGACTCTGGAGCATCCGTGAGTTGCCTAGGAGGGAAGTTAGCAAGAAAGATTTTATCCAACAAATTAAAAGTTAAGAAACTGAAGAGTAAGGTGCACACAGCTGATGGCTCGAAACAAGAAATAGCTGGCGTTGTACCGTTAGAAATAACTTACAAAAACGAAACTAAATTTATAGATTTTTATATTATTCCAACGCTGACTCAAGACCTATATCTCGGTGTTGATTTTTGGAAGGAATTCAAAATAGCGACTAATATAATAAGTGAGATTGGCATAGAGGATGTAGACCCAATAGTACATGTGTTGAATAACAATCAGCAGAGCAGACTGCAAATGGCAATCTCTGCTTTCCCGAATTTTAGTAAAGAAGGGTTGGGTAAAACTTCCTTAGTCGAACATATTATCGATGTTGGGGATGCAAAGGCCGTAAAACAGCGTCATTTTCCAGTTTCTCCAGCAGTTGAAAAACTTATGTGTGAAGAGTTGGATAGGATGCTAGCTTTAGGAGTCATCGAAGAGTCCAGTAGTCCATGGTCCTCTCCGGTGGTTTTGGTTCGAAAACCCGGTAAGGTGCGACTATGTTTGGACAGTCGGAAAGTAAACGCTTTGACCGTAAAAGATGCATACCCTCTCCCACACATCGAAGGAATATTGTCGAGATTACCACGCGCGGAATTCATTTCAAGCTTGGATTTAAAGGATGCCTTTTGGCAAATCCCACTGGAAATGAGTTCTCGTGAAAAGACGGCTTTTACGGTACCAAACAGGCCACTTTATCAATATACGGTAATGCCATTTGGACTTTGTAACGCTCCTCAGACAATGTGTCGATTAATGGACCGTGTGATACCATACCACCTTAAAGAAAAAGTGTTTGTGTATCTTGATGACTTATTGTTAGTGTCAGAAGATTTCGAGTCACACCTAAAGCTACTTGAAGAAGTTGCCAGTCACATTCGCAAAGCTGGACTGACAATAAATATCTCAAAAAGTAAATTTTGTTTGACTGAGGTTCGGTATTTGGGATATATAGTGGGCTTAGGCACATTAAAGACAGACCCAGATAAAGTGTCCACAATCGTCAACTACCCGGTACCCAAGACTGTGAAACAACTTCGTCGTTTCCTTGGTATGGCGGGATGGTATCGGCGATTTGTGCCACAGTTTGCTGAAGTAACGCATTCTCTTACTGAGCTTTTAAAAAAATCGAAGTCATTCGAATGGTCAAAGGAAGCACAAGAGTCTTTCGATTTGATCAAATCAAGACTAACATCTGCGCCGCTGTTAGCAAATCCGGATTTTCAGAAACCTTTCCTCATCCAATGTGATGCAAGCTTGCATGGAATAGGAGCTGTACTTGCTCAAAAGAACGAGGAATGTGATGAAATCCCTATAGCTTACATGTCACAAAAATTGAATAGAGCACAGCAAAACTATTCGGTGACAGAAAGAGAATGCTTAGCAGCTGTTTTGGCCATCAAAAAGTTCAGAGCGTATGTGGAGGGCCAACCTTTTACGGTTATAACAGACCACGCGAGCTTGCGCTGGTTAATGAACCAAACTGACCTTAGCGGTCGTTTAGCTCGCTGGGCGCTCAAGTTGCAAGCATACGATTTTAAAATCGAACATCGGAAAGGCACTGCAAATGTCGTTCCGGATGCGCTTTCACGCATATACTCGGAGAGTGAAGTAGCGTCGCTCTCTTTGGATTATTGTCCTGACATAGATATTTCTTCTGAAGCCTTTATGGATAGCGATTATGTGGAGTTGAAAGAAAAATTGGAAAAACAGCCTGACAAATGTCCAGACTTTAAAGTGTGTGGCAAATACATATATCATAGAAACGAATTCTACAATGGCGATCCAGTGAAAGAGAACTCAGCATGGAAGCTGTTAGTACCATATTCCTTGCGAAATGAGGTGATGAAGAACGCTCACGATACTCCAACAAGTGCACATGGAGGTGTATCTAAAACCATTGAAAGAATACGTCGATATTTATATTGGCCGGGACTCTATAAAGACGTGGCGTACTACGTATCTAACTGCGAAGTATGTAAGATAACGAAACATCCCACCAAAATTTTGCGTCCACCTATGGGAAAATATACACCCGTTGAAAGGATTTTTCAAAGGTTGTATATTGATCTCATTGGCCCTTTTCCCAGATCAAAAAGTGGTCACATAGGAATTTTCATTGCACTCGATCACATGTCAAAATTTACATTTCTCTGCCCACTCAAGAAATTGACAACATCTCCCATTATCAACTTTCTAAAAGTTCAAGTTTTTGACGTTTTCGGAATACCTGAGTATATTGTAAGTGACAACGGCAGTCAATTTAGAGCGAAGGAATTTGAAGCGTTCTTAACTAAATGCGGAATAAAACACACGTATACAGCTATATATTCACCTCAAAGTAACTCATCCGAAAGGGTAAACCGTTCGATAAATGCCGCTTTGAGAGCTTATATTAGTGAGGATCAGCGCGACTGGGATTGTCATCTCAGCAGTATAAACGCAGCACTTCGAAATTCAATCCACCAATCCACCGGGTATAGTCCGTACTTTGTCGTTTTCGGTCAGCATATGATCACACATGGTGACAACTATGAGATCTTACGTAACATAGGTATGACGTCAGAAGGCATAATTGAACCTGGCAATCGTTTGGATAAAATTATGACCGTAAGAGACAAAGTTCGAGATAACTTACATAAAGCGTTTGAAAGCAACGTTGAACGATACAATTTGCGATACAGAGAAATAACATATGTGGTTGGGCAAGAAGTACTGCGAAGAAATTTTGCCCAAAGTAATCTGTCTAAGGGTTTTAATGCAAAGTTAGCCAAAACTTTTCTCAGGGCAAGGGTTCGAGAAAAATTGGGTTCTTCCTATTATATTCTCGAAGACCTAAATGGCAAACTCATAGGCACATTTCACGCCAAAGATATACAACCATAATAACCTCATCGCCTTTTTCAGCTGTTTTCAGCAATAGTATATTTCCTAAGTTACTGTGCTCAAAACACCTGCTTTGTGAGAGCGATAGTCTAATCCGGGTGATATCCCTTGCTAATGTGATATCATATGATGTTTAAACATGTGATATTTTAATCATATGATGTTTCATCTTATGATGTTGCATCGTATGATATCTGATCATATGACTTCTAATCATATGATATTTAATCAGGTGATATTTTAATCACATGATATTTAATCATGTGATGTTTCATCATTATCTTTATGGCGTACTAGAAGTTTGAAAATATCACCCACTTCAATATTGCCATATCTCAAAAAGTTCGATATATTCGTTGTATCACTATTTACATTGGGTGAGAACAGTTTCGCATTCCACTATGACTAGTATTGACATTTAAGAGAGATATCAGCTGAGTGACATTACGAAGATGTCGGTAAAGACTTCCGGCAAAGGAGAGCTGCTTTCTTTTCTGATTGGGATCGTCGAAGTATCAACATCGTAAAAACTGCTGAGTATTTTTAAAACAAGTGCGATTTTTCTAAAACTAAGTAAATTAGTTAAAAGTACAAATTAAAGTTGAAATTTAAAAGTATTGTTCGCGATATCAATTTTTAAAATACGCACTATTGCCAGAGAAGTGCCATTCTACATCCATTTGGCCAGTGAGCGCTGACACATAGGTTATGTAAACCATGTTGGATGCGGAAACAGCAGAAGGTGTACCGAAAAAGGAAAAACCAGCCAAAGGATAGACCAGGATCCATTCTTTAGTGTTTAACTCGGTGGCAATATCGAGATCCAAATTCTATAGTTATTCGCTACTCTAATATACATATATTCTGTGATGCCTGTCAAAACTTTCTTGGCTGTCTTACACGTGCCATAGTTTCGATCCGTAAATTTCTTGGAGATCAGCACCAACTCCATCATTTGTTGATAGCGATCCGAGCTAAATGCTCCTCACTTTTCAAAATACAATATCCTTTCATACAATATTTCCGAGTCTGATGGTATAAGATTTATATATTTGTTTTTGTTTGACCTTCAGTCAAGTTTTGTAAAGAAAGTTGCTTATATTATGAATTAATATATATACTTAATAAAACAATCTAATTTGAAGTTTACGGAAATTTAAGAAAATAGATTAAGATTCTAAATTTAGCATATTAAAAGCACGCTATTTTTCAGAGCGTGCGCCCAAAAAAGTTCCTATCTTTCCAAAGGCTCTAAATTTTTTTTTGGATTTGAAAGTATGTAACTATATATATTTCAAATTATTTGCATTTAATTAAAATATAGCTAAAAGAATTATATTTATCTAACATTTGTACAATCTACATACAGTTCATAAAAATTAATTTTGAGTTAACTCATTTCTTCGGTTAGGTTATGGGTAACCCCCCTTTTTTCATTTTATTACGATGCACTGCGTGCGTAAATTCCTAGCGGTAGTATTTGTATAGAGGTAACGTGTGTACGACCAAACGTAAAAAGTTTTTTATATAATTTTTATATCCACGCATATATATTTGTGTAAATGTGTATGTACATATATTTGTACACTAGGGAGAAACCCTTCTAAGAGAAGTTTTCAGCTCACCGACGCAGTTCATCAGGCGCCTGCTGACATCGCTCGGACAAATGTAAGTGCTCTTAAATTTAATACTCTTTTTTTTTCAATTTGTTTACCTTTTCATTAGAAGTAAAGTAATGCGATCTCACCAGCGTACCTACCTAGCTTTGTAGATATGTAATTTGGGATTGATTATTAAAGCCTACGTTGTTGTTGTTGCAAATTTTCTTTGCCTAAAAGATCGTGTTGTTTTTCTTCATAATTTGTTCTCTTATTTTCGCCTACAAATATGTCTAGATACATATATAAATAAAATGCTATAAATCTACACTTTGTGCATAAAATGTAAATTATTACTGTTTAAAGATAGTAAAGAAAATATTAGGGGTGGTCGTAAATATTGCGAAATAGATTGTTATCATTTAGATTTCTTTTTGTAATTTCAATAAACATCTATAAATAATATTTAGTATTTAAAATTAAGTTCCAAAAATATACATAAAAATGAATTTGATTAATAAATGAATTTTGTAAAGTTTTTAAAATGAAAAGATAGGTTTCTTTATTCCGTGGGATGATTGAGTCGTAGATCTGTCGAACATGGTTGGGTTTGGTGATACAGGAAATATGTATCTCGCAATGGTTGGGTAGGGGAGATAAAAAGAAGCGGATCTATTGCTTCTCGGATTTCGATCTGCAGTTTCTTCCACTAATAGGTCCGTCTGATTATTTTTCTAAAGGGGTATTTTTTTGGGGATTTTAACAGGGTTATAGATGTTCATTGGAGAAAAGATACATGTGCATGAATTTCTTTTATGTATTGTACGGTCAAACGTTTGCAGGAAAAAGTAGCGAGCAAGAATACACCCCAATCCGACGAGCTTAGAACCCGGCTAAAGCTAGCATGCACGGCTCGACTACGTGCAAACTGGGAGATTGCATTAGGATTAAATGGTTCCCAGGTAAGACTGTATGACAGTATGTACGAATACATACAGAAGCGCCGTTCTTGCTAACGGTATCTGTACCGTTTGAAAAAAAAATGTAGGCCACTTTCTAAAGTTTACAATGTAAACTCACCTGGACATATTTTCCAAATTGTCGGGATGGATGCTATCAAAACTTGCTTTTACGTTAACTTCCTCCTCCTGGTGCGAGAATTTTGGGTGGTGGTTGGTTGGGATATGCGTTTTGCCGATGTCGCTAATCCTCACTGTTTCTGCTTTCCTCAACTTTCTTTTATTTTGCGAAGGCACCACTTACTACTTTTGTTTTAGAATTTTCACCTTTTATGTTACAGTACTTTTTATTTAAGCTTTTATTTGCCAATTTAGTTTTTTTCTTCACTTTTTATACCCAGCTGTACTTGTACACAGGGTATTATAACTTTGTTAGGATAACGGTTGGTTGTACAGGTATAAAGGAATCGAGATAGATATAGACTTCCATATATCAATATGATCAGGATCGAAAAAAAATTTGATTGAGCCATGTCCATCCGTCCGTCCGTCCGTCCGTCCGTCCGTCCGTCCGTCCGTCCGTCTGTCCGTTAACACGATAACTTGAGCAAATAATGAGATATCTTCACCAAATTTGGCATGCGTACTTATTTGGGTTCAGAATAGATTGCTATTGAAAATGGGTAAAATCGGACCATAACCACGCCCCTTTTTCGATATCGAAAATTTCGAAAAACGTATAAAATGGGTTAATTCAATATTAGAAGCAGCTACAATGATAAAATTTGCAATATGTATTGATTTAGATGTTCTAAGGCCGATTTTATAAAAATGTTTGAAAAGGGGGCGTGGTACCGCCCACGTATATTTGAAGAAATTTTAAAATTTTGACTCTTAATAACTTCAGAACAGTTTATGCTAGTATAACGAAATTTCGTAGAGGACATACTATTGTTGTGGTAAATTCAGCTATAGAAAATAAACGAAATCGCTTCGCGACCACGCCTACTTTTTAATAAAAGTTATATTGAAAGGAGGTGGAAATATTGAAAAGTCCATATCTAATTAACTGATTTGGCTATAATAATATAATTTGGTACATACATCAACTTTCATATTCTTTACATAATTTTTTCAAAATTTTGGAAAGTGGGCGTGGCACCGCCCACTTATGAGTCAAGCAATTTTTAAATTCGACTGCTAACAACTTCAGAACGGTGTGAGATAGATTTACGAAACTAGGTACCAGGCATGTTATGTTTATGTAGAGTACTACCACAGAAAATAAGAAAAATCGGTGAACGATCACGCCCACTTTATGTGCACAGCTGGGTATGTAATGTTCGGTTTCACCCGAACTTAGACTTCCTTACTTGTTAATTTTTAAGTTTTGCCGCTGCCACTTGACACTTTCTGTTCGCTCAAATAGTGAATCTCAGATGGGGTGCATTCAGTGAATGCTTAGCTAAGGCCAGTGTTGCTTTTAGGGAGTTTTTGGGGGAAATTTGGATGCAAAGGTCGCTAATTCGAATCCGGCTCGAAGGACCAATGTTAAACCCAGTTGTTGTTCCTGGATTCTTAAAGTTGCGGATGAGATTAGTAATGTGACCACTCACGTGGTAATGATCGATTCTTCCAATAAAAGAGAACAAGCGAGAGAATTTGTATTAAATCCAATAACAAAACTTTAATTCACTTTTATTCTTATTCTATAACAATGATGAAATATGTAGATGAATAGGTAAGTAAGTATTTATCTTAAATGCACTTCGGCAGAATGTTGAGCGAAAAGTATTTATATTTAAAAAAGAGAATTTGGGGAAATTTATCAATCTGAGAGATCTATCGTTGGTAGGGAGAGAACGGGAATATAAATTTAGCAATTAATTGATACTTATCAAATGTTGTTGTTGTTGTTGTTGTTGTTGTTGTTGTTGTTGATTGATGATAGAATATTAAATATGACTGCTACTATTGTGATGTTATCTCGTTGATGGTCGAAAAGCAAGAGAGTGTTAGCGAAGGTGTTCACCGATCGTAAAGGCCCCACTGGAAGGTCCGCTCCAGTGCGCCGTCGATTTTTATAATATGGTAACATTTTATTTTCGAACATTAACAGCGCAGGGTTGTATTCTCGTTCTCTCTCTACTGGAGGAATTTAGGCGTCCACAACTCGCCTAAACACACATTATGACCGATAACTGAGTTATCGATAAATTTATCGAAATATATCGAAGTCCACATGAAACCTGCGACTTTCCCCTTTCGTTCGATACCCATATTGTAGGAAAATTTGTAGGTTTTATGGCCATCACATTTTGACCGCTAACTCAGTTATCGATATATTTATCGAAACATATCGATGTCCAAATGATACTTAGGGCCTTCCCATTTCGGTTGATACCCATATTGTAGGAAATTTTTTTTGGTTTTAGGGCAATCACATTTTGACCGATAACTCAGTTATCGATAAATGAAAGATAAAACCTGGGGCTAGGGTTGCCATTTCTTACAGCGACTTCACTTGTTTGGTATTAATTTAATACTTTTCGGCGTTCTTATATATAAACACCAAATTGGTATTAAATTTATACTTTTCTGTTTACTGTGTGAGCAATTCCAAGCAAGCGATAAATTTACTGAATCCGAAAGGATACAGATTAAAACAAATATATTAAGTTTTATACAGAGTTTTTAAGCCAAATACAAAAAGGTTCGATTTCGGAAGAAGCGAAATTAAAAATTTAAGTATTATAACCCCGAACGTGGTATTATCTGAAGCAGAATCGATGGATATTTCTGCTCTTATAAAGAACTTTGAACATTTAATTTAATGTGATATTGATACAATAACTACGCAATGGAAGCTTTTAAGGCTGACAAAGAATGATCTCCAAAGCGATATGGACGTTTGTGCTTTTTGGGAAAAAGTGTGTTTGTGTAAAAAAATGGGATGGAAGAACCATGTTTTAAATAACTGACCGATTTTGTATTCACTTTGCTGTGTTTGTCACATAGCTCTGCTGCTGCTGAACGGAAGTTTTTCGAATTGTCATTACTGAAAACCAAACTTCGAAACGAACTGGAGCACAGTAAATCACATTATGTTAGCAAAAGAACTTTGCTTAAAGAGCGAAAATTCTAATTACGTTTGGTCAGCAAAAGATTTTAAATGAACAAGCTTCAAGTTAAAATAATATTTGAATTCCCAAGTGCCATATTAAACAAATTTACCACGCAAATAGGTAGTGGTACCTATATTTACATAAGATAACTTTTATTCCTTTTTTATACGACTTTTATTTCATTGACTGATTTTTATAGTTTTGTTATATTTATTAACAGCTTTTTAGTTATACTTACATACATTTATGTATTTTTTGTTTATGATTGTTTTTATTAAATGAATTGTTATTGTTACATCGAAAAAAAGCAAGTATTTTAAATAGTATTTTTAGT
The DNA here is from genome assembly GCA_964058755.1 of Campiglossa producta. Taxonomy (NCBI): domain Eukaryota; kingdom Metazoa; phylum Arthropoda; class Insecta; order Diptera; family Tephritidae; genus Campiglossa; species Campiglossa producta. The sequence continues at coordinate 72,017,931 of CAXKVI010000004.1, read as the reverse complement.
TATAAATAATATTTTGAGTTCATGGTGTGTATAAAAAAAATTTGGTCCACTTTTTGTCGTTTTTGTCCTTTTTTCCGAAAAATTTAGTCCACAAAACATTTTGGGTGCGGCAACCGTGATCAGATTTTGACCGATAACTCAGTTATCGATAAATTTATCGAAATATATCGATGTCCAAATGAAACCTGGGGCCTTCCCCTTTTGTGAGATACCCATATTGTAGGGAAATTTTTTGGGTTTTAGGGCAATCACATTTTTACCGATAACTCAGTGCGGCCTTGGTGCAATATTGTTCCCTTCATTTACTTGAATTTGTATGGAGGCTTCCTAAGTTTTAGGAAATCATTTTTATCACTGTAACTAGTAAAATATTGTTTCTGATGTAACGCGAGTGACGATGGAAATGCCCATATAAAAAATGCCAGTTTTGATCTCTTTATAAGAGTTGGAGTGATCCTAATTTATCTTTCTTATATCTAAAAGGGCACCTGACCTTTCCTGTAAGTAGCATACTCACAAATTGTTCAATCAAGTTTGTCCAACTTTTACTGCTTTCAAATGACGGATCTTTACACATGTGTCGTAGGACACTATCCTCAAGTAGTATCATGTATTTTAAGCCTTCGTCCCTGATACTACTTGCGGGTAGTATTCTGTGACAAGTGTGTAAAGATCCGCTATTTAAAAGCAGCCAAAGTTGGACCAACCCGCTTAAACAAGTGAAAGCGCAGTAAAAATTAGGAAAATTCCTCAGCTTTGGAGTGTCTGGCTGAAGTTTTTTTTCATGGGATGAAGTCTGAAAATGCCTGATACTACTTAGGGGTAGTGTTTAACGACACATGTTCAAAGAACCGCCATTTAAACATAGCCAAAGTGGAACAAACTTATTTAAACAAGTGAAATCGCTGTAAGAATTACAAAAATTCCCGAGTTTTGAGGTGTCTGGCTGAAGTTTTTGCCATGGGCGTCCGTAGGAATGGATAGAGCAGCCAAGGATTCGTCCGTATACGTCTGAAAACTGTCCCAGTCCGCCTTGGTAAAGTTAATATATGTACCATGCTCAGGTGTAATAAAGTCCGTCGGTCGTTCGATGGTAATGACTATTGGGAGATGGTCAGACGCCAACGTGAGTATGGGTCGCCAATTGGTGTTGTTCAATAGTCCTGCACTTACGATAGAAATATCTGGCGAACTATAGCAGTTACCCGATACTCTCGTTGGGGCGTCTCCGTTCAATGTACAGAAAGCCGTATCATCTATTTGTTCTGCAAGTACATGCCCCCTATTGTCTGCTGGCAAGTTTGAGTGCCACAAGTCGTGGTGCGCATTGAAGTCGCCCAGGATCACGCGGTTGTCTCCTCGTAATAGCAAGCTAATGTCGGGGTGATAACCGGTGGGGCAACTTGAGACAGGGGGTATGTAGATGTTAATGATTTGCAGATCGACATCTCCTGTACGGATGGTAATACCTTGGCCTTCTAAGATATCATCCGTTCCTTCGATGTCGGTATCAAATAGATGATACTGTACAGAGTTGTGCGTTATGAACGCTAGACCACCTCCCAGGCCTCCTGTTACTCTATGACGGTCTTTCCGGTGGATGTTATATCCGCCATAGGTAATGAGGTCCGACCTAGGACTGAGCTTGGTTTCTTGGACTGCGGCAAGTTTTATGTCATATTGCGTCATCAAATTAGTTATCTCTGCGATCTTATCAGTTAATCCGTTACAGTTGTGCTGTAAGATTTGGAAGTGCGCCGGTGGGGTCGATGTCGAGTTAACCATAGGCGTGAGAGATGTGTTCGCCCAGGTGTTGGTAGGCTAAGACCAAGGCAGTGCCTCAGCCTAGTTAGCTGTGGACCCGGTGTAACCGGGTTGGCTGGCGTCGTAGGTTGAGGTGTGTTACAGCATGGTGCGATGAACGCATCCGTCCAGAGGTTCCTGTTAGCGAGCCCAGAGCATAGATGTACGTGGCATTGGCCAAAGCAGTTATTGCATTTGACCGATGACGCGAGCGTGTATAATCTTTGCCGACAAACAGTACACGTAGAGGCAGGTGCGAGAAGATGTTGATCCTGACTCACGTGAGAATTTATACGGGAGGGGTGTGATGTAGAAACAGAGAGAGACTGGTGCTCGGAGTTGCTCATGTCTAAACTGCTCCGGTGGGAGCGAGAGTGTTGAGCTGCTGCGCGTGATGTTGACGCCATAAGGCACGAGCAACAGTCTGGAGTTTGTGTGGCGGGTATAGTAGAAGTGCTGCTAGGCGTTAAGACATTATTATTATTACTATTAGTATTGCTACTAGAAAGTGGCGGTAGGGGTGCGCTTGAACGGCGCTTACCGCGGGACGCCCGAGGACGCAAACAACAAGGGGCCACGGAAGTACTAAAGAAAGTACGGGGTCTGTGGATGTTAAGGTTAAGCCCTGAACATCCAGATTTATGGAGCCATCTCTTACACGAGAAGCATTGCACAGAATGCGACCGTTTAATATATATCTTTTCGCAACAGACACTGCATATCCATTCTTTTGGTCCGGGGTTCGGCTCAACGCCCGCCCGTAACAATAGAATATCTTGTAGCCCTGCTGCAAGGGGGGAGGATGATAGTTTCGGAATGGGACAAAACATACTAAACAGGGTTACATTGAAAGTGACAGTCCTTGGCCGAGGTAAAACCCCGGGTGGTTCCACTGCGCAGAGATCCATGGCGATGTCCTAGGTTTTCTGCTCTGAGAAGTGACTGTACATAGGGAACCCGTTGGAGTGTAATGGAGTGTGGTTGCTAAGTGACCTTGCTCAATCCCGACTCTTGCGTCCTCGTTCGTGCACTCTGGGCAACGGGAGCTATCTAGGCTCGCGGCAGAAAGAGAGGGAGCCCCGGTGGGGCCACTCTGACATACTTGGTTTAAGGGCTCACCGAGGTTTTTGCGTAGCGTCTGTTCACCATGAGGTGCGGCTGCAAGCGGGCGTCTGTCTTGAAGCAAGCGGCTCGCTATATAAATGTGTAAATATTTTCCAAAAACCCCGAAACGGGTTGTGCGCTGGGTTTGGGACCCGCCACGTAAAAAACTTAATTCCAATGAAAACAAAATGAAAGCATCGGATGAGAACCCCCTTTAATGTTGACGACCCGGCAAAACGAATAAGGCATAATGATTTGGATATTAGGGCATGTACCGGGAATGTCCGGACCCTTTCAAGGGACGGTGCCGCTGCCCGACTGGTTGATGTCCTCGTAGGCGCAAAGGCCGACATCACCGCCCTGCAGGAAATGCGATGGACGGGGCAAGGAAAGACGACCATCGGTCCTTGTGACGTATACTACAGTGGCCAGACACGCGGCAAAGAGCGTGGTGTAGGATTCGTGGTGGGAAAGAGACTTCACCGCCAAGTATTAGCGTTCACTCCTGTGGACGAGCGTCTCGCTGCGATCCGCATCAAGGCGAGGTTTTATCTGCGCCTATGCGCCGACTGAGGAGACGGACGACGCAGAGAAGGACTCCTTCTACGATAAACTTGAACAGACTTATGATCGCTGCCCCCAGCATGATATCAAAATCGTGCTCGGCGACTTTAATGCCAAGGTGGGCAAGGAAGGAGTCTTTGGTCTTACAGTTGGAAAATTCAGTCTCCACGATATAACATCCCCCAACGGCACTAGGTTGATTGACTTCGCCGCTGCTCGCAATATGGTCATCAGTAGTACCAGGTTCCAGCATAAGCGAATACACCAAGCCACATGGCTGTCCCCTGATCAAAGAACTAGAAACCAGATTGATCATGTCTTGATTGACGGCAGACATAGCTCCAACGTTCTGGACGTGCGTACACTGCGTGGTCCCAATACTGACTCTGACCATTATCTTGTCGCAGCCAAGATACGCACACGCCTCTGTAAGTTTGACGTCGAGAAGCTGCGCATGACACAGACAGCTGATAATTTCACAACTCGACTCTCACACCTGCTAGCAGAGGGCAATCCCCGACCTAACGATGTAACCGAGCAATGGAAGCATATCTCTCACTCATTGCGTACCGCCGCTGAGGCCACTATAGGGTTCCAGCGAGCCCGCAAGAACAACTGGTACGATGAGGAATGCAAAACTTCCTCGAAAAAAAGGACGCTGCCTAAAAGGAGACGTTGCGAACGGGCGCAACCCACAGTGTATGGCAACCCACAGTGTATGCCTTTTCAGAAAAAAGAAAAGTGAGGCCGAAAGGCGTGAGTGTGAGGAGCTTGAGATGCTGGCTGACAGGAATGACGACCGAAAATTCTATGAAAAGATCCGGCGGATGACGGAAGGTTTTAAGACCGGGGCAAGCTCCTGTAAGGACAATAATGGCGACCTGGTCACCGACGTACAAAGTGTACTTAAATTATGGAGGGAGCACTTCTCCTCACTGCTAAATTGCGAGGGAGACGTCGAACCCGATACCCCAATCCCTGACGATGGAAAAGTCGTTCCACCACCTGACTATGATGAAGTGAGGATAGCTATATCCCGGCTCAAAAACAACAAAGCGCCTGGAAAAGACGGACTACCCGCCGAGCTGTTCAAACACGGAGGCGAAGAGCTGGTAAAAAGCATGCATCAGCTCTTATGCAGAATATGGTCAGACGAATGCATGCCTCCGGATTGGAATTTAAGTGTGCTTTGCCCAATCCACAAGAAAGGCGATCCCGCTAACCGCACCAACTACCGCGGAATTAGTCTTCTTAATATTGCATATAAGGTTCTTTCTAGCGTGTTGTGTGAAAGGCTGAAGCCCATCGTAGACAAACTGATTGGACCTTATCAGTGTGGCTTTAGACCTGGTAAGTCTACCATCGACCAGATTTTCACGATACGCCAAATCCTGGAGAAGACCCATGATAAAAGAATCGACACACACCATCTCTTTGTCGATTTCAAAGCCGCTTTTGACAGCGCAAAAAGGAGTTGCCTGTATGCCGCCATGTCTGAATTTGACTTCCCTGCAAAGCTTATACGGCTTTGCCAAATGACGTTGAGCAATACCAACAGCTCCGTCAGAATCGGGAAGGACCTCTCTGAGCCATTTGAAACCAAACGAGGCTCCACACAGGGCGACTCCCTTTCGTGCGATTTCTTCAATCTGATGCTGGAGAAGATAATTCGAGCAGCAGAGCTAAACCGCAATGGTACAATCTTTTACAAGAGCGTGCAATTGCTGGCGTATGCCGATGATATTGATATCATTGGCCTTAACAACCGCGCCGTAAGCGCTGCCTTCTCTGGACTGGATAAGGAAGCGAAAAAAGTGGGTCTTGCCGTGAACGAGGACAAGACGAAGTATTTGCTGTCATCAAAGAAAGAATCGGCGCACCTGCGCCTTGGCAGCCATGTCACTGTTGATAGTTACAAATTTGAAACTGTGAGGGACTTGGTCTATTTGGGAACCAGTATCAACACCGAAAATAATATCAGTCTAGAAATCCAGCGGAGAATCACTCTTGCCAACAAGTGCTACTTTGGACTGAGTAGGCAATTGAGAAGTAAAGTCCTCTCTCGAAGAACAAAGATCACGCTCTATAAGTCTCTCATCATACCTGTCCTGATGTATGGCTCAGATTCATGGACAATGTCAAGAGAAGATGAGATGGCCCTTGGAGTATTTGAGAGAAAAGTTCTCCGGAAGATTTATGGTCCTTCCCGTGATGCCAACGGCGAGTATCGAAGGAAATTTAACCAATAAATGATGATGATGAAATCGACCCGTGCAAATCATGCTTAAAATCCACAAACCCCTGACTTCTTGGGAAGTAAACAATTTTTTTTTTAAACAATGTTCTCTGGGAAATTCTTAATTCAAATTTTGAAAAATTATATCAAAATTATCGAAATAAGCAGTCAAATCTCGATGAAGTCGGACCCGGAAATTCACCAAATTTGTGTAAATTTCGTTTCATACAAATCTTGACATTTCATTTACGCACTTGATAAAATTATACGTTTACATGCTTTATAAGTTGTTTATAAGGTTTGATGAAAGCCCCTAATATTATTGCCATTTGTGATCCAATTATATCCAAAGTAATAGCTCTGATTCCTTACACCAATTTGACAGTCAGAAACAGTCACGGACTACAGGAAAGTGATCCCGTACGCCACTTTTCTGACTGGTGAGAGCAGAAAATTGAGCTGTTTCCGATCAGAGAATTGCAAGTTTTAGTCAGAAGATTTTTTGCTGGCAAATTCTGACTACTTGCTGCAGAGCTGTCAAGCGATCAGTTTGACAGTTCTACCATTTTGGCGATCCTGTACTCTTTGGTATCGCTCTCGCACTAAGAGCGGATTTTCTAATTTTAACAGTTCTACTAGTTTTGGTCAGAAAAGTAAGGGATCAGAGCTAAAAATTTATCGTCGGAAAATTTGATAGTACTTACTACCGATATATTCTGTTTTTTTTTTCATTAAATATCGATTTGACCCAAAAATCGCCAAAATCGCCAAATTATACTATCATGTCGCCAACAAAAGTTTGTAAAAAGTCGCCAATACTGGCAGCCTCGCCAACAACGTAAGCCATTAAAGATCTTCTATCATAGGAGATAACCACGAGTATTTATTCAGCCGCCCTAGTCTACCTTATGTATGCGCAATTTATCTTATAATTGATCAAACAAAAAAAATCAAATAAGAAACTGTTTTTTTAGTTAAATCTAATCATGCAAGGTCTTGAATTGCACTCTTCAAAGTGTATCGAAATCCAACCTGAAGAGGTAACAATCATTCTCGTTGACGTTGAGCAATACTTTTATATGGTGCATCGGGCATCAAACTCAATCCACCGAGGAAGATTGAGAAACTTTTCCTTTCCCTGCACAAACTATTCCTTGCATTACATATATGTATTTATATGCATTAGGGTGGGTCGATTTATTAACCGATATCGCGCCAACGATTTTTCTATAGGTTTTAGGCTCAAGAAAAAAAGTTCCACTACGCATACCAAAAAAAATAATTTTAGAGCCTGCGAAATTTCATTTTTCCAAATCATTTCTTATGTATTTTTTCCGTGTTAAATGGCGTAGTCCCAAGCGAATTCATGTGCTAAAGACGGTGGTGAATGCAGCTTTTTTTGCAAAAAAAAAATTATTTAATGGAGTTTTAGCAGAATTTTGGTCGAAAAAGCGACTTTTTTTAGAATTCTCACTGGCAAAACTCAATTTTTTTGAAGACTGTTCTTAGATTCTCTTTTCCTCTTCAAGAGAGCTTGAGGGTGTTTGAGTTAATCGCTTGTTAATTTCTTATTCGGTTTTGGAAGATACATATATTTATAAGTTGGGCAAATTCGGGGATAGCAGACAAGGTATACATGAAAATTTTAGAATCAAATGAAAATTTTTTGAGTAGGTCATGAAAAAAACCTTGAAAATCAAACTCGAAAAAAAGTAAAAAAAAAAAAATGAAATTTCGCTGGTTCGAAAATTATTTTTTTGAGTATGCGTAGTGAAACTTTTTTTTCCTAAGCCCCCAAAACCTATCGAAAAATCGATGGCGCGATATCGGTTAACTTTCGTCCTTACAAATCGACCCACCCTAATATGCATACATCAATAGTAAAGAAGTGTATCTTTGTCATGTTAATATCGATTTCTTTCGGCGGAGGGAATGAGTGAAATTCTATGCTGGTCCCAAACCAACCCTATGTCGATTCTTGTAGTATAGTAGGCGTTATGCCATGGATGGTAAATTCAATTGAAGCTTTAACAATGTAAAAAAAGAAGTAATGAATATAAACAGTACCAGTTATGTATAACAATAGCGGACACATTAAACAAGCACGAAAACAACAAATAATAAAAATCAAAGAAGAAAAAAAAAAAAAAAAAAGGTTGAGATTGAAATTCGAAGCTTGTAGCAGGCACAAGTGCACAGTCTTAAGATACAAATATTCAAAGAAATTAAAGCAGAAAGAAAGAAAAAAAGTTTGTAACAAAAGTGCGGACTAATTGTAATAATCAATGGGTACAACGAACAATAAAATATTAATACACACATATAATTATTACACGGCTAAAAATTTTAACCTAAATTTGAAAATTTTTAGTGCTACATATATGACCAAGGTATCAATTGACACTATTACCAGTGTCTTAACATTTTTTTTAAAGAAAAAATTTTTTTTTTTCATCATACCCGACTGCTCTACCACTGAGCTACATCGCACACCTAAATGTTATGGGCTAAATTCAATGACTTGAAAAAGCTTTCAAAAATAAATGAAAATTTCAAACCGAAAAGTATTAACTTTAAACCGAGAAGTTTTAAAAATAAAGTAAAAATAAAAAATTGTCTTAGTTGACAGGAATCGAGCCGAGGCGCTCTGAATGACAACCGATTGCTCTACCGCTGAGATATGCCGGACACAAAAGTATTGGGGCAATGACTTGAAAAACTTTCAAAAAAAACACACAAAAAAAATGTTTCACTGCTTTTCATTTAGATCTTAAACCGAAACCAAAAGAAATTGAAATTCTTCGTAAGTAATTAAAAGGTTATTGGAAGCAAAGATCTTCTCCAGCATCACCAGCTCCAACATCACCAGCTCCAACATCACCAGCTCCATCATTACCAGATCCATCATCACCAGCTGCTTCTACGAGCTCTGCACCAAAATCCTATAAAAGAGCTTATGCTGAAGACCCACCAAAATCACTAAAACTTGATGGTAATCATCATTGGCTGGAATGGGAAAAAAGAGGAAGATGTAGAGTATGCACCACTGGGTTTCCAATCCCCAAAAAAACTGTTTCGTTTCTTATCATACATAAAATATAAATAAACGGCATTTGTAAAAGAAATAAACTTGTTTTTAAATATACTAGTATCGCGTGTGATCGAAAATTCGACCAATAAAATCTGGTTGAGGTGACTGGAGGTGGTCGTGGGTTCGCTAGCCCCGTATCTCCATCCTTAAATTTCGGGGACGCCCCTGAAAATATACCACCTATACCTCAGTTTTTTCAATTTCCTTTCCATCGGTGCATATTTCATTCAAATCGGTCAAACGGTTCGCTCACAGGAGGTTCCTAAAGTTTTTTATGTGGCGTGTTATATATACATACCACCATTGCCCAATGTTGCATATACGCAACATCCTGTAGCTCTTGAGCCAGGACACCTAGGACCTTGAAATTTTGAACAGTTGATATTGATGTCAACCCTATCTCATATATCTACTCAAAAATTTTTTAGCCCCACCCATTTTAATTCGGGCATGAGAGGGTTAAAGCTGGAATTATTGGTGATGTTTGTCGTAACGCTGTAGTCGTATCCAATCAGCTGATTCGACCAACCTTATGGGATTTAATGCAATCGATTATTGGTGCCATATCGTAACGCTAAGGTCGTAACCGGATCGTAGCCAACCAATTGGTTTTTGGTTTTCCGCGGTAACGAAAACAGCTGATTACCTTTTTTGTTCATTTAATTTATTTGTTTTGCATTCATTTTTCGAATTTATTGGTTTTTGCTATTTGGTGAGTTATCATTTTACATTTTTTAAGAAAATATTAATTAAGATTGTGTTCATAGCTGAGTAAAATGGACGATAAAGCTGCTTACGGTTACCGCATCAATAATCGATAAAAATGTATCGCATAGGGTTGCGTTAGGGATACGACTACAGCGTTACGACAAGCATCACCAATAATTCCAGCTTAAGAATTTTTAAAAGTATCACTCCCGATGCTATGGATGTCTGTAGTAGTAAATAGTCTGTTTTACTCAAATAAGAAGATTAAGGAATCAAAAAATGTTTTGATCTGCTTAAGATAAGTAGAGTCCTCAAATAAAAATACAGGCAGGTTCTGCAATTCACTTCCGCGTGAATTTGACAAATTTTTCACAAATTTCAAAAATGATCTTGAGTTTTTTTATTTTCAAATTTTAAGTTCTTTCGAGATTAAATTATGTTACCAAGCTTATATACATAAAAGTAGAAAAGTTTAGAAAAAAATGGTACTTTTCCATCAAAAATGGTACTTTTTGTAGAAATTGTGGTACCGAAAAAAATTTTGTAGTGGCATATTATATATTACATATGTAATAAGTGCAAAATATGAAAAATTGTACGTTCCTAGCTATTAAATTGGAGAAGATATAGTCCCAAACCAGTTTATCGAAACAATCGATATATGCTATATTGGTCTGATCTTGTTGGTTCCGTCAAATGATCAACATATTATAAAATTGCGTCCACATGCCAAATTTCAGCGAGATATCCGAAAAACTGAAGGACTATTTTGAAAATTAATCAATTTTTTTTCTTGTAATAAAACTAATTTTTTCGTTTTTAAATTGCAAGCGCCAACTTTTGACGCCTATTGCGTTCCCGTATTCCGAAAAAAAAATCCGAAATCGACTAATTATCGATGCACCCTAGTATATGTATGTATACTTAATCCGTTTCCAAAATGCTGGATACGCAGTATTTCACTGACTATATGTTTCGTTCCGGAAAATTTTTTGGTGTGCTATGTTTTTTGAAGTAGCTTACCAGGTTCCCTATGTACAGTCACTTCTCAGAGCAGAAAACCCAGGACATCGCCATGGATCTCTGCGCAGTGGAACCATCCGGGGTTTTACCTCGGCCAAGGACTGTCACTTTCAATGTAACCCTGTTTAGTATGTTTTGTCCCATTCCGAAACTATCATCCTCCCCCTTGCAGCAGGGCTGCATGATATTCTATTGTTACGAGCGGGCGTTGAGCCGAACCCCGGACCAAAATAATAGATATGCAGTGTCTGTTGCAAAAAGATATATAATAAACGGTCGCATTCTGTGCAATGCTTCTCGTGTAAGAGATGGCTCCATAAATCTGGATGTTCAGGGCTTAACCTTAACATCCACAGACCCCGTACTTTCTTTAGTACTTTCGTGGCCCCTTGTTGTTTGCGCCCTCGGGCGACCCGCGGTAAGCGCCGATCAAGCGCACCCCTACCGCCGCTTTCTATTAGCAATACTAATAATAATAATAATAATGTCTTAACGACTAGCAGCACTTCTGCTATACCCGCCACACAAATTCCAGACTGTTGCTCGTGCCTTATGGCGTCAACATCACGCGCAGCAGCTTAACACTCTCGCTCCCACCGGAGCAGTTTATACATGAGCAATTCCGAGCACCAGTCTCTCTCTGTTTCTACATCACACCCCTCCCCCCCCCCTCCCGTTTAAATTCTCACGTGAGTCAGGATCAACATCTTCTCGCACCTGTCTCTACGTGTACTGTTGTCGGCAAAGATTATACACGCTCGCGTCATCGGTCATATGCAATAACGCACAACTCTGTACAGTATCATCTATTTGATACCGACATCGAAGGAACGGATGATATCTTAGAAAGCCAAGGTATAACCATCCGTACAGGAGATGTCGATCTGATCATTAACATCTACATACCCCCTGTCTCAAGTTGCCCCACCGGTTATCACCCCGACATAAGCTTGCTACTACGCGGAGATAACCGTGTGATCCTGGGCGACTTCAATGCGCACCACGACATGTGGCACTCAAACCTGCCAGCAGACAATAGGGCTCATGTACTTGCAGAACAAATAGATGATACGGCTTTCTGTACACTAAACGGAGACGCCCCAACGAGAGTATCGGGTAGTTGCTATAGTTCGCCAGATATTTCTATCGTAAGCGCAGGACTATTGAACAACACAAATTGGCGACCCATACTCACGTTGGCGTCTGACCATCTCCCAATAGTCATTACCATCGAACGACCGACGGACTTTATTACACCTGAGCATGGTACATACATGAACTTTACCAAGGCGGACTGGGACAGTTTTCAGACATATACGGACGAATCCTTGGCTGCTCTATCCATTCCTACGGACGTACGCAAAGGCGAACGAGACTTCCGCAACATCATTGACTTGGCCTCTAAACCCCTCTTTCCTGCGGGTCGAATATCCCAAATAAGACCAAATTTCCCCGCGGAGCCAGCGGCCATGGCTAGAGAAAGAGATGAAATTCGTAGGTTGGTCGATAAACATAAACTGGCCAAATGGAAACAACACCTAGAGCAATGCAACCTCTCTGATGGTGTTGGCAAATTATGGACTACGGTCAAAGCTCTATCTAATCCAACGCAACACAAGGATAAAGTAGATATTACTTTCGGCGACAGGGTGAAGAAGGACCCTAGGGGATGTGCGAACTCCTTCTGTAGACAATTTGTACTACATTCCCCGTCCGATAGAGCTAAACGCAGAACCATGCGACAGGCGCGTAAATACAAAAACCAAAACACGCCCATTTTCATCACTGCCTCAGAGGTCAAGGAAGCCATCAGACAGGCTAAGCCCTCAAAATCCATCGGCCCCGACGGCATTGCCATGAAGATGCTGAAACATCTAGGCCAGGAGGGACACAAATATTTAGCGGCTCTATTCAGTCTTTCACTGAACACTTTCGTCATTCCTGAAATATGGAAAAATGCGAGAGTGGTTCCACTACTAAAACCTAGAAAGCCGGCAAATATAGGCGATTCATATCGCCCTAAATCAAAACCAACCAAATCATAGGACTGTGTTAGTGGCACTTGACCTGTCGAAAGCTTTTGACACAGTCAACCATGCCACTCTCATACAAGATCTCTTCGAAACACAGATACCTGATGGGCTAAAGAGATGGACCGCTAATTATTTGAATGGACGGCAGGCGTCGGTTAACCTCAGAAACGCAACATCAAAACCTAGACGTATTAGACAGGGGGTGCCACAGGGTGGTGTCCTATCCCCGACACTGTTTAACTTCTATCTATCGAAGGTGCCCCCACCACCAGAGGGCGTCACCGTCGTTTCATATGCCGATGACTGTACAATAATGGCGACGGGGAAGGGCCCCTATACTGATGAACTCTGTGCTAAAATCAACGGTTACCTCTGCCACCTTTCCAGGTTTTTCACTGAGCGAAATCTGACGATATCTCCGACTAAATCCACAGCGACGCTTTTCACGACATGGACGCACCAGGTGAGAAATGAATTAGACATTTTCGTTGATGGCACTAAGCTACCAACTGTCAGCCACCCAAAGTTATTAGGGGTGACACTGGATAATACTTTCTCATCTGCTGGTCATGTGTCTGCAATGGTCTCAAAGGTACGTGGTCGCAACAAGATCCTCAAGTCACTTGCAGTACTTGGGGAAAAGACAAAGAAACGTTGCTGACTACATATAAGGCCATTGGCCGACCAGTCTTTGACTATGCTGCACCCATATGGTCGCCTAATGTACATAACACCAACTGGACGAAGTTACAAGTCTGCCCAATTACTGTCATCAGAACTGCTACCGGATGTCTCCTCATGTCTTCCGAGTCTCACCTCCATCAGGAGGCAAAACTGCTCAATGTAAAAGAGCACGCGGAATGCTGAAATGCAGGCAATTCCTTCTGAACTGCCACAAGCCAGCACATCCAAACCGTCATCTTTTGGACACAGATCCCCCCCCCCGAGAGACATAAGGAAACATCTCCGTAAGCATTATGATGAGATCCGGCATCATTTTACCTTGCCGTTTGATCTGCAGAATCATAAGCGGGCTCTAACCGACATCCACACCGAGTCGGTAGACACTTTTGTCAGATCTCTACCTGTGAATCCCGTTCTGAACAGTCCTCCACCGGATATTGCTGAAGAAGAACGCACCTTACCAAGGGAGACAAGAGTCACCTTGGCACAGCTTAGGTCTGGATATAGTGTAAGGTTAAACTCCTACTTATCCAGACTGAATGATACAATCTTAAACACATGCCATGCATGTGGTAGGACCCCCCATGATACTCTACATCTCTTCAATTGTTCATCTGAACCTACTCTTCTAACCCCTCTGTCCCTCTGGACAAACCCTGTTGAAACTGCACGTTTCCTTGGACGCCCCTTAGAAGAGCTTGATGAAGATCTTCGGAATGATCATACACTCTAGACAGGGCAATGCATTGTTAACAACAACAACGACAACAAGAAGCTTACCACTTTTAACATATAATTTTTGAGATGTTAGACGAACTAGATACTATTTCGACAGATCTAATGTTAAATAGTGATTAAAGTCCAGCTTCCAGCGACTATTCATTCATTATTCTTAAAACAAAAATTGCCAAAAAATGAGCGACAGCCAACGAAATAGTGCAACCGAATTTAGTTACATCCTGCAAAGACAGGTAATTTAATAATTTCTATTAGGTAAAGCTGCAATTATACTTACGTACATAGCATAGACTTCACTTGAGAACATTTACATATCGTTTTTTTAAATTAATTTCGCATGTTAACGATTACTTTAAACTTGACTTAGAAGTCTGTTGACTTTTAATTTTCTACGTAAGTATAATTCTTTTGACAATATGATGCAGCCTCTTTGCATGAAAAAGTAGTCATATTTTTATCATTTCTTGGTTGATTTGTCTAAAATTTAAAAATAGGTTGCATGATAATGTTATTGGAACACAACTGACAATAGTTCGACAAATTTTCTCTTTTGTTTCTACTAAAAGGATGAAAAAATTGTAACTAATTATGAAAGTACATAAGATATAAATTTAAACTTATATGTATATTCTAGGATACCGATGTCTCACCAAGTGATAACCACGCCTTCGATGACTTCAATAACCTTATGGATGTAAGTATGAACACTTATTTAAGAAAAGTGATTAAATTTTTCGAGATAAAGACCGGTTTTGTTTTAGAACAGTGATGGAAAAGATGGTACAATTGTACTTTTTTGGTACATTCCGGCAGTCAAAAGCACATAGGTACTACACTGGCATATTTGGTACAATTTTGTCAACACTGTTCCCCAACTCCAGCTTTGTAATGTTGCCTTTGAAAACGTGATAAAAAATCCTGATGTAAATATCAGCTGTTATATATTTACATCACAATTTCTCATCACGTTCTCAAAGGCAACATTCCAAAGCTGACTGAATGTCATAGCACTGTCTAACAGGGTTATAAGAAATATATCCGTCAAAGAAATATTTTTGCATTTAATGCGGGTGTGTTTTGAAAATAATTTTTATGCTCCTAAAGAAGTTTAATAAACAAATTATATGTGTAGAATATCTAGTATTCAATATTAGCTGTCTATTGCAGCACATAGTTATGTTTCATACCTACATGTCATCAGTAATACCTAAACGTCATCTGTAAATTAGTGTGTAAGGAAAAATAAGAAAATACACAATGAATAAAGCACTTGAATTGAAAGTACGCGTTTTACTTTGGATGTAATACATCATAATGGCGACGAGTTAAAATTTATATATACATACTGTAGGAATACGTCTGCACCAAGCGTTAGGTTATTACTGTAGGAATACGTCTGCACCAAGCGTTAGGTTATTACTAAGTTTATGGTATTCTTACGGATTATGAGTGATTGCACCTTAAGTGTCAACACAGAAGTAGTGTGTGTAAATAGTATTACATTATTAAGTTTGCCAACACTAAAGAAGTAGCGATTAAGAATAGCGAGTAAGAGCCATCTTGTAAAAAAACCTGCTTGATACATAAAAATAAAAAGAGAAACGAGTCAATTCGATTTGAGCAACCGAAGCCGCTGGTCTAATTTATTTAATCTAACCGCACAGCCACCTGATACATTTTATCAGAAGTGGTCTTTGAACCATTTTTCATATTAAAAGTTAATAGTCTAAAGTTAATTTTAATATTCAAAGTTAAAGTTGTTTCTTTAAATTATTAAAACGCTTTATTGAATATGGCCGACAATGTTTGTGCAGATCGATATACGCTGCTACAATTAAAAGCGTGGTGCACTGCAGTGGGCGTCAACTCCACTGGCGCTAAGGCGTTGTTAGCAGGAAGACTAAATAATATCCCGGCCGAAGCTAGAGGATCGTGCCCAGATGTAACCGGGAAAAACGGCGAAAAAAGTTCACAAGATGCAATTTTGGAAGCTGAGAATAATGATGGCGCAAACAACGGCAGTGGTAACGGCGATGCCAACGAAAATGACAACGGTAGTGACAACGGTAGTGACAACTACAATGATCAGATTGACGACAATGGTAGCGGCGAAAATGGTAGCAACAATGGTCGATACAACGATGAGAGCAACAACAATGGTTTGGGTGGTGGTAACCGTATTTCACATCGACGCGAGGAAATTGATGGAATGACCGACGTTGTAGATGACAATGGTGCGGTAAACGTAACTGGTACGTTCGGACAGCAAATAACCAAATCCAACAAAAATACGTCTAGTCAATATTCCAACGAAAGTGAAGCTAACCTAAAAATCAAGCTACTAGAAACCGAAATCGAAATGCTCAAGTTGCAAAAAGCATTGTTGGAGAAAGAAAATGCGATGAGTACTTCATGCAGAGTATCACGCGAACATACAAATTTTGATACCATAAAAAACGTTATTTCTACATATGATGGAGGAGATGGTTTTAATGGTTGGTGCAACCAAATTCGCCACTACAGAGAAATCTTCAAAATAGACGACGCGTCGCTAGGAGCCGCGATTCATATTAAGTTAAGAGGTGCTGCCTTAGCATGGTACAACGCACAACCTGAATTTCCCAAAAACGTCGATGACTTACTTCAAAATATGAAATCTGTGTTTGCGCCAACAGAAAGTAAACTCGATCGTCGCAAAAAGTTTGAAAAACGTGTGTGGCAACGCGAGGAGAGTTTTACGACCTATTTCAATGAAAAATGTTTGCTTGCCAGCGACCTACATCTAAGCGAAGATGAATTAGCAGACTACATAGTAGAAGGTATACCGGACAAGCAATTACGCACTCAGGCAAAAATCCAAAACTTCAGCTCAGCCAAGGAAGTTATAAGAGCATTCCGATCAATCAACTTACCAGAGTACCCAAGAGCAAGACCACGAACGGGACAAGGTATGCAATGCTACAATTGTAACTGCGCTGGGCACATGGCAAAGGACTGTAGAAAGCCGAAGAGAGAAGACGGCTCTTGTTTTGCTTGTGGAGAAAAAGGACATTTTGCTGCTGATTGCAAGTCATACAAAAAACCTAAAAACACATTCGTAAGTTACTTTAAAGTATGTATACTAGCATATATTAACATTGAAATATTTGTAGAATGTTTAGTGGATTCAGGAAGTCCCGTTAGCTTGGTAAAGCAGACATTAGTGCCGTCAGGTGTAGCATTAGAAGAGGTGAAAGAGACATACCACGGGTTAAATAAATCAAGGTTAAATGTAATTGGAAAGTTAAAATCTGAAATAAAAGTGTTGAATAAATCTGTTTCTATTGAACTCTTGGTGGTTCCTAATGGGTCTATGGGTTATCCAGTTTTACTAGGTAGAGATTTCATCGAAGGAAGCAACGCGAAATTGAAAATAGGCAATGTTGAGTTATTTGATAGTATAGGACAACGAGAAGAAGAAAACAATTTTGACAATGTAAAGAACATAGAGGCGAGTAAAAAAGTAAGCAAGTCCGGTAAACAGTATAATAGCATAAGAAAGGTTAGGAAAAGTTGTGGCCCGGATAATAGGGAAATAAGTAATGATGAAAGTCTTAACGAAGTGCTGAGCCAGATAATGTCAATAAATGTATATGAGGAAACAGATCTAAACCTAAAAATAGGCGAACAGCTCAGCGTCAATGAAAAGAATAAATTTAACGAAATTTTTAAAAAAATTTACTTAAATTATAAAAAATCAAACGAACCTCACGTAAGAAAAGAAATAAAACTTGTAGTAGAGAGTGATAAACCTTTTGCTTGCGCACCCAGAAGATTATCCTATAGTGAAAAATCAGAACTCCAGAAGATGATCGACGAGTACTTGACGAAGGGATACATACGGCCGAGTGAGTCGGAATTTGTGTCTCCAATAGTTCTAGTCAAGAAGAAGACAGGTGAACTTAGAATGTGCGTCGACTATAGAAAATTAAACAAGGTTACAGCCAAAGACAATTATCCTATGCCACTAATAGATGACTTGTTAGACAGGTTAGCAAACAAGACCATTTTCACTAAGTTAGATCTTAAAAACGGATTTTTTCACGTATTTGTAAACGAAAACTCTATTAAGTATACATCCTTCACTACACCGCTAGGACAATACGAATTCTTAAGGATGCCGTTTGGGTTAAAAAATGCTCCCGCGACTTTTCAAAAATTTATTAATAAAATTTTCGCTGACATGATTCGAAACGGGGAAGTCATAATATACTTGGATGACATTATGATAGCAACGCAAGATTTACAAAAGCATTTAGAAGTATTAGAGAAAGTTCTGTTAAGGTTAGTACAAAATAATTTAGAGCTCCGGCTAGATAAGTGCGAATTTTTGCAGTCAAAAGTATCATATCTAGGATACGTAATCACGGGCGAAGGCATCAAAGCAGATGAAAAAGGGCTTCGAGCGATAGCTAATTTTTCGATTCCAACAAAAACACAGGAAGTTCAAAGTTTTTTGGGGTTATGTTCATATTTTCGAAGATTCATCAGAGATTTTTCAACGATAGCAAAACCTCTTCACGACTTAACAAGAAAAGACAGAAAATTTCAGTTCGGGCAGGTAGAGATAGAGTCATTTAATAAGCTGAAAGAAAAGCTTATTGCGTCCCCGCTTTTGGCGATCTATGACCCAAATGATAAGACAGAATTGCATTGCGATGCTAGCGCGTTAGGATTCGGGGCAATACTGCTTCAAAAAAAGAAAGACGGAAAGTTACATCCAGTTTTTTATTTCTCCAAACGAACGACAACGACAGAATCAAAATACCACAGCTTCGAATTAGAGACTTTAGCGATCGTGTACGCCTTGAAGAGATTTAGGATATACCTACAGGGTATTAATTTCAAAATTGTTACCGACTGCAACTCTTTAACACTAACCCTTAACAAGAAAGACATGAACCCGAGAATAGGAAGATGGGCCTTAGAGCTACAGAACTATGACTACGAGCTTGAACATAGAGCAGGAAAAAGAATGCAGCACGTAGACGCTCTAAGTAGAGTAAATAATGTATTAGTAATCCACTCAAATACCTTCGAGGAAAATTTGATTATATGCCAAAGTAGAGACGAACGAATAGGATTGATAAAAAAAGAGCTAGAAATGAGAGAAAGTAGTAACTATGAAATGAGAAATGGAGTAGTATACAAAAAGAAAGAAGACAACCTACTTTTTTACGTACCAGAAGAAATGGAACAGCATGTCCTTTATAAGTATCACGACGAGCTGGGACATTTAGGCGTAGACAAGGTAGTTGAGACGGTTGAGAAAAGCTATTGGTTCCCAGGCATAAGAAAGAAAACAGCCACACACGTTGCAAATTGTTTGAAGTGTATCGCGTTTTCTAGTAAAAGTGGGAAAAAAGACGGACTTTTACATATGATACCTAAAGGGAAAGTACCATTTGAAATGGTACATATTGATCACTACGGACCGATTCACAGCAAATGTACAAAGTACAAACATGTTTTGGTAGTAATAGATGCATTTACAAAATTCATTCGTTTGTATCCAGCGAAAACAACGGCATCGAAAGAAGCTGTTGCGTCACTGAAAGAATATTTTAGAGCGTACAGCAGGCCGAAATTTGTTGTGTCGGATCGAGGTACTTGCTTTACATCTAAGGAGTTTGAAGGATTTCTAGAGGAAAACAACGTAGAACACATAAAAGTTGCAACTAATTCACCCCAAGCGAACGGCCAGGTTGAAATTGTAAACAAAAGTCTGGGGCCAATGGTGGCAAAAATGGTAGACTCAGAAAAAGATATTAGTTGGGAAAAAGTACTAGAGTCCGTAGAACATGCGATGAATAACATAGTGCATAAGGCGACGAAAGAACAGCCTAGCGTATTGCTTTTTGGGGTAAGGCAAAGGGGTAAACCTATAGACAGTTTACAGGAGAATATACTAGAGCCGTTGCAGTTAAATAGCCCAGTCGTATTAGAAAATATTAGAGATAAAGCAGAAACGGTACAAGTCAAATCACAAAAATATAACAAGAGTTATACAGATAGTAAAAGACAAGTGCCTCGCAAGTTTAGTATAGGTGACTACGTCATGACATCTAATGTAAGCTCGCAAACAGGAGTGTCTAGCAAGCTCATACCCAAATTCAAAGGCCCTTATAAAATAACAAAAATCCTGGAAAACGATCGTTATGTTTTAGAAGACGTCGAGGGTCTCCAGCAAACGCAAATACCGTATAAGGGGGTATGGTCAGTTACAAACCTAAAGCCATGGTACGGATATAAAAAGTCCGACTCACTAAGGGATGAGTAGTACGCGGAGAATTCAATAGGGGCGAGCGCTGGGGTTCTGATTTAGTCATTCTGCTTGTGTTTATTTTGCCAGTGAAGAAATTTTTCTTCATGGTTTCTGTTTTTGTTTCGTAACAAGAAAGTAGCGTGCTTGTTTAAAGTAAATTTCTTTTCTTATTTCAGTGAAATTCAAGTAAATTTTGAAAAATTTCACAAATTTTTTACTAATTTAAGATGAGAAAATATTTTTCTAGATTTGAGGGAAAATTTTATTTTTGTTTTTTTCTCGTGTAATTACAAATTTTATAGTCAGTCTACTGCGCTGTGAACTTCGTCACAACGTCGTAGAATCAGGAGATTCTAAACGCCAGGATGGCCGAGTTGTAGGAATACGTCTGCACCAAGCGTTAGGTTATTACTGTAGGAATACGTCTGCACCAAGCGTTAGGTTATTACTAAGTTTATGGTATTCTTACGGATTATGAGTGATTGCACCTTAAGTGTCAACACAGAAGTAGTGTGTGTAAATAGTATTACATTATTAAGTTTGCCAACACTAAAGAAGTAGCGATTAAGAATAGCGAGTAAGAGCCATCTTGTAAAAAAACCTGCTTGATACATAAAAATAAAAAGAGAAACGAGTCAATTCGATTTGAGCAACCGAACCCGCTGGTCTAATTTATTTAATCTAACCGCACAGCCACCTGATACATTTTAATACAGACAAAAAATGTTTGTGCATTTTAGTGTATATACACGGCAGTACATACTGTTCCATTTTAAATTAATCGTAAAATAAATACGTATGTGAACAATGGCACCGCCTGAAAACCCAGTAAGTGTAATCCAGCCTCAGGCAATCTCAGAGTTTTGCCCAACCTCGGATAATTGGACACTGTGGAAAGAAAGATTGGACATATACTTCAGTGAAATAAACTGCGAAGAAGGCAACAAAAGAAAAGCTATCTTATTAAAACTTATTGGTAGTGAAGCATACGGTGTACTACATAGCCTGTGCAGCCCAGAATCGCCAATCTCAAAATCATATAAAGATTTATGCCAAACATTAGCAACGCAATATACACCACCTATAATCGTATATCAACAACGTCGAATGTTTCATATGGCTTCCAAACGAGATGACGAAACAATAGCTGGATGGTTCGCCAGGGTAAAAAAGCTGGCGTTAGACTGCAAGTCTGGCGGCAATTTAGAAGCATTCGTGACAAATAAATTCATTATGGGCATGCCGCAGAAAATTTTTGACAAATTTTGTGAGGAGGATGAAAAACTAACCTCAACAGAAGCATTACGTAAGGCGATCATATTTGAAGCCAAGTCGTCAGCAAGTACGGTAGAGAAGGACAGCATTAATTATGTCAGCAACAAGGCACGTGGTCAAACAAAATCAAATGATGAAAAATCAAACGGTGGGCATAAAAACAACTCGAGCAAAAGCAATTACAACAACAATGGTGGGAACAAAGGCAAAGCCAAAAAGAAAGCCTGCTCGCATTGTGGGTGGCACAATCACGAAACGATGAAATGCAAATACAAAAATAGCAAATGTCACAACTGTGGCAAAACAGGGCACCTTGCGTCAATTTGTAAAGATAAGTTAAAAAAGGTTAACTATGTTTCGGGAAATAATTATAATGTGTATTCTATATTTAGTTCAGATCGTAAGAAGACGGCGTACCTTTACACCCTGCCAATTGAGATAGATGGCACTAAAGTGGAAGCGATGTGCGATATGGGCGCACCTTGTGTATTGATATCAGATGATTTATATAAAAAGATCAAAGGAAGTAAGCAATTATCAAGTTGTAAAATTCCGTATTTAACATATAGCGGTGACCATATTGACATTCTGGGTGAGTACGAAGGTACAATCACGTATCAGAACATCAAAAACAGTGCCTACGATAGTGGTTACCCGAACAAAAACGCCGGTTTTGTTAGGACGGTCTTTCTTACGCGAATTTAATTTTAAGCTGGTTCAGCAGCAAGCAAACCTTGTCATAGAAAATAACAATCATGATGTCGTAATACAGGGTCTCAAAAGCGAGTTTAGTGATTTATTTAAAAATAAATTAGGCTCTTATAACGGTAAAAAATTTCACTATCCATGAGTAAATCTTCCAAACCCATATTCTTCAAACCACGCCCATTGCCTTTGGCATGGAAACCTAAAGTAGAAAATAAATTGAGACTAATGATTGCCCAAGGAATCTTGGAACCCGTAGACAACTCCGAATGGGGTACTCCCTTGGTACCCATAGTAAAGCAGAATGGAGATCTTCGTCTCTGTGGTGATTACAAAGTCACGATACACAAATATCTTGAGGATTTCAAATATCCTGTAGTAGATGCAGACTCAGGGTTATGAAAACCATTCTAGTTATAAGAGTACTAATTGTTGTCAGCTGGCAACACCGAAAAAGTAAAAAATTAAAATATTTCAGTAAAAAATTAAAACGAACTATTGGTTCCCTAATATGAAGAATAAAATCAATAAGTTTAAACAAAACTGCATTAAATGTATTATGTATTCAGCACCCAATAAAACAAACGTTAGGCAACTGCACAATATCCCGAAACAACCTCAGCCATTTCACACGGTCCACTTAGATCACCTAGGCCCACTTCCATCTTTACAATCAAAAAGAAAGCACATTTTAGTCATAATTGACGCATTCACAAAATATGTCAAACTCTATCCAGTATTAACAACTAGCACTAAGGAAGTAACTGCTGCGCTTAATAAATACTTTGAATACTACAGCCGACCCCAGAGATGTATAACAGATAGGGGTAGTTGTTTTACATCAGCGCAGTTTAAAGATTACTTAGAAGATAAAAACATTACTCATGTAAAAGTGGCGGTACATTCGCCGCAAGCGAACGGACAAATAGAAAGAGTTAACAGAAGTTTAGTGGGAATGTTGGCCAAGCTCAGTGACCCAATACTCCATGCCGACTGGGTAAAACAACTGGGAAAAATTGAATTTGCAATTAATAACTCGGTAAATAGATCAATTGGAATAACCCCAAGTCAAGCTTTGTTTGGTGTAAACCAAAGAGGCGAAATTATAGACAAACTTACCGAGTATCTAGATGAATACACTTCAGGCCCGGGGGGAGGGATTTGCAAATGATGCGTGTCGATGCAGAGAAAAATATCGAAAAGGTACAAATGTATAATCTTAGCCGGAATGAGCGGAAGGGTGTGAGAGTGAGCAAGTTTGAAGAGGGAGACTTCGTGGTGATAAAAAATATTGGCACGACCGTAGGCGTTAATAAAAAACTGTTGGCAAAGTTTAAGGGACCTTATTGCGTGCACAAGAAACTTCCAAATGATCGTTACGTGATTAGGGACATTGAAAATGGGCAAATCACTCAAATGCCTTATGACGGCGTTGTTGAGGCCTGTAACATAAAACTGTGGAAAAGTAAAGAATTAGAGGGTAAATGTGAAGGCGACACCGATCCAATGAATGCAACGTAGGCTGATCGAGGTCGATCATTAGGTCAGGATTGGCCGAGTTGTAGTAGATGCAGACTCAGGGTTATGAAAACCATTCTAGTTATAAGAGTACTAATTGTTGTCAGCTGGCAACACCAAATATGTATAAAATGTACGAACAGAGCTAGCGAAATAAAGAAGAACATTGCTTCGTGAAACTTCTACAATCCCTTACCTAGAATAGAGGAAATCTTTGCGACCCTTCAGGGAGGTGAATTGTTCACCAAGCTCGACTTGTCAAATGCTTATAATCAGCTAATTTTAGATGAAAGTTCACAGATGTTGTGCTCGTGGAGTACGCACATTGGCACATTAAAAATGAAACGGTTGCCATTTGGCTTTAAAACTGCAGCTGCAATATTCCAAAAAAAACTCGAAAATTTATTGCGCGGCATTGAAAATGTAGTAGTATATCAGGATGATATTATCATCACTGGAAAAAATTTGTTGGACCACTTAAAAATAATAAAACTTGTCCTTAATAAGCTGAGATCGTCTGGTTTTCAATTAAATGTAGAAAAATGTGTTTTCTTTTAAGAAGAAGTTTCTTACCTAGGTTTTACCATCAATAGGCATGGTCTAAAAAAAAAATGAAGAACGAACTGCTTCAATTTTAAATGCACCACCTCCGACGAATGTCTCGGAACTCAGGGCAATAGTCGGTATGTTGAACTACTATTCCAGATTCATTTCTAATTTCGCAGAAAAGATGCATCCATTATATGAGTTACTACGCAAAAACGTTAAATTTAATTGGACCCAAAAATGCCAACAAGCGTATATAGGTCTAAAAAAAGGAAGTTACCAATGACCAAGTTTTGGTGCACTTCAATCCCAATTTACCCATTGTACTGACAACAGATGCGTTCAACAATGCAGTTGCAGGAATCCTATCGCATAGATTCTCTGATAATATATTGAAGGCTGTCGCATTCGTTTCACGAGCACTTATAACAAGTGAGAAAAATTACAGTACGCTAGAGAAAGAAGTTCTAGCTATTATATTCAGTGTAACTAAACTCAAACAATATTTACTTGGTAATAATTTTATCCTGCGTACGGATCACAAACCCTTGACCTCACTCTTTGGAGAAAACAAAGCTCTACTTTTAATGGCATCAGCCCGTGTACAGAGATGGGCATTAATCCTATCGGGATTTGATTACAATGTCGAGTATGTCAAAGGAATTGTGAACGACGCAGATAATCTCTCGCGATTTCCGCAAATCCTTGCTCCAGAAGATCATTCTGAATGCAACTACGTTAATGTCATAGAAAAAGAAAATTTTCTTAATTTAGATTTCAAACGAATGTCTCGGAACTCAGGGCAATAGTCGGTATGTTAAACTACTATTCCAGATTCATTTCTAATTTCGCAGAAGAGATGCATCCATTATATGAGTTACTACGCAAAAACGTTAAATTTAATTGGACCCAAAAATGCCAACAAGCGTATATAGGTCTAAAAAAGGAAGTTACCAATGACCAAGTTTTGGTGCACTTCAATCCCAATTTACCCATTGTACTGACAACAGATGCGTCCAACAATGCAGTTGCAGGAATCCTATCGCATAGATTCTCTACGTAAATTCAACTATGTTAATGTCATAGAAAAAGAAAATTTTCTTAATTTAGATTTCAAAGTTATTGGAAAGGAAACAAGACGCGACCCAATTTTGTCCAAAGTAACAGAGGCCGTAAAGTGTTTGCAATTATACACACTAATTTTCGAAAAAATAAACAGTTCTGATTTTCACAACTTCGCATGAAAAAAAAAACATTTTTAAAATCAATTTTTTTTTCAAAAATCGTAAAAATTCGACAAAATTTCGACTTTGGCCATCTATTGCTCAGTGATGGTTTGACCCACCCTTACATTTTATAAGTCGTTAGAAGCGTATTTTAATTTCCTTTCAAACGAGGTATCGCTTAGCTCCATCGCTTTTGCAACATTGGCAAAAAGAAATTTTGAATAAAGTGATACCTGAAAAAACACAAAATTACCGATATCTCGAAAACCTACCCATAGAAAAAATTTAAAAAATATGTTTTGTGCTTGGCATATCAGTGCCAATTCACCCATATACATGAATATCTTGGTATTTTTTCAAATTACTTATTTGTAAACTAGTGTTATCATCACTCCAACCAATATAACCATTAAACCTGGCATTTTTTCTCATATGTACATATACTTAGCGATCAAGGTTCATTCTAGAAATCCATGAGCCCCAAAGTGTAAGTAGGTGTATATTAGAGTGGTTAAAAAATTTTTTTTTTGGAAAATCTAAAACGCTACCCTGAAATATGGTTCCTTGTGACAAAAAAAAGGCTGCTATTTTTTGGTTTTTGTTTTAAAGGTGCTTTAGAGGTCGCGCTACTCGTTTTTATAAAAAAAATGAGATGCTTGCAAATTTAATTTAATTTTAACATGTTTAAGTGCAGTAAAAATTTGCGTTTTTGTGTGTTGTTATTCTGTTTTCATTGACGAATATTCCTGCAATTCAATAGCCTTCTTGGATGAGTAGAAAGGATTTAACTCCTGAAAGTATGTTTCGAAATTGAAAATGGTGCAACTAAAACTCTTACACTGACCCCATTGCGCATGGCTTTTTGGATATATTTCGCATCTAGAAGGTTTATGACATCGCTGATTATGAATCAGATGTCAGTTTTTTAAATTCAAAATGGCGGGTCCAATATGGCGGTGATTTTTTTGAAAACTAATTGGATTTTATTGAAACTTGGTACTCGGGGGTTTATGAGTTGTCTGATTACGAATCCGATATCGGTTTTTTTTTAATTCAAAATGGTGGATCCAATATGGCGGTGCATTTTTGAAAACTAATTCGACTGTGTGAAACTCGTCACTGATGGATTTATGACATCGATTTATATGAAATAGTATCGCTTGTGATCGAAAATTCGACCAATAAAAACTTTAGCGGGTCGAGGGGTCGCTAGCCCCGTACCCCCATCCTTAAATTTCGGGGACGCCCCTGAAAATATACCGTCAGTTTTTTCAATTTCCTTTCCATCGGTGCATATTTCATTTATATATATTAATATATAATATATAAGATGCTAGTTTTGCCAAACTTGCATAGGAATCCGATGTCAATAAATACGCCACATGAAAACCTTTATGAACCTCCTGTGGGCGAACCGTTTGACCGATTGGAATGAAATATGCAACTATGGAAAGAAAATTGAAAAAACTGAGGTATGGGCGGTATATTTTCAGGGGCGTCTCCGAAATTTAAGGATGGGGGTACGAAGCTAGCGACCCCACGACCCTCTAAAGTTTTTATTGGTCGCATTTTCGACCACAAGCGATACTAGCTCATATAAATCGATGTCATAAATCCATCAGTGACGAGTTTCACACAGTCGAATTAGTTTTCAAAAATGCACCGCCATATTGGATCCACCATTTTGAATTAAAAAAAACCGATATCGGATTCGTAATCAGACAACTCATAAACCCCAGAGTACCAAGTTTCAATAAAATCCAATTAGTTTTCAAAAATATCACCGCCATATTGGATCCGCCATTTTGTATTTAAAAAAACTGACATCGGATTCATAATCAGCGATGTCATAAACCTTCTAGAGGCGAAATATATCCAAAAAACCAATTCGCAATGAGATCAGTGTAGGCGTTTTAGTTGCACCGTTTTCTATTTCGAAACATATTTTCAGGAGTTTAACCTTTTCTACTCATCCAAGAAGGCTATTGAATTGCAGAAATATTCGACAATGAAAACAGAATAACAACACACAAACACCCAAATTTTTACTGCACTTAAACATGTTAAAATGAAATAAAAATTGCAAGTATCTCATTTTTTTTATAAAAACGAGTAGCGCGACCTCTAAACCACCTTTAAAAAAAAAAAAAAAATAGCAGCCTCTTTTTTTGTCATAAGGAACAATAATTGGGGGTAGCGTTTTAGAATTTCCAAAAAGTCCATATTTGTGAACCACTCTAGTGTATATATTTGCATACAAAGATACACAGATGTTTACAGAATCAAAAAAAAATAAAAAATAAAATTAAAAAAAATAAAAAAAAATTAAAAAAAATCAAAAAATATCAAAAAAAATCGTTTTTGATTACTTTTGATTATTTTTGATTTTTTTGATTTTTTCTTAATTTTTTTATTTTTTTTTTATTTTTTTTTTTTGATTTTTTCTAATCGTAATCAATTAGTAATTGCTTTTTCTTGAAAGCAATTAAAATAATCATTACTAATTAAAAAAACCTTCTAATCAATCAATTACTAATTACTAATCAAAATTAACAGCTCTGATAGAAACAATCAGCCAATAAAAAGGCACTTAGATCAAATTCGTGTACTTAGTACTGATGGATCTGAGAAGGCATCACTAGCAGATCCTGACTCGAATTCAGAACTAAGTACAAAAGAGCCGGCAACTTCCACAGTATCCATTGAAGATCAAAACCATGAAACAGGGTTTGAAGGCACGCCACAAAGACAGCTCAGACCTCGGGTAGGAGGAAAGGCTGTTATCCAGTAATGTATAGTAACGTATGCACAAATGCATAGAAAGGCTTTAAGCATTTCTTTTTCTGCATTTATTGAAAGTTAAATATGAAGTCATCATCTCATGAATTTAATAGAATTTATGTAAGCATTCACTTATTCATCAAATTATCTTCCTAGTATAAACATATGTATATGAAATCAGCTTGATTGGTGGCATGTAGAACATCTAGTATTCAATATTAGCTGTCTATTGCAGCCACATAGTTATGCTTCATACCTACATGTCATTAGTAATACCTAAACGTCATCTGTAAATTAGTGTGTAAGGAAAAATAAGAAAAGACACAATGAATAAAGCACTTGAATTGAAAGCATGCGTTTTACTTTGGATGTAATACATCATAATATGAATTTAGACTTTATTAATTTAATTTTTAGAGGAAAGATTTTGCTCAAGGCAAATTCAACAAGGTAGAATTGACAACTGAAACATTTTGTTTTTGTAGGAGTTTTTCCTTAAAAAAAATGTAAACAAGCGTATTAACACTTTGCCACCCAAGCACAGTTCTTATGTCTCATACAATTGTTTTACTAAAAAATTAGATAGCATTTGCTCAGGCCAAAAAATTATGAATATTGCGAAATATGCTAACCCAAACAGTAACGGAATAACTTTGGCCACTTTGGAATCTACCTCTTTTCGGACCTTTGCGTTATAAAAATGGCGAGTATTGATTACACTGGATCACAAATTCCAACTTTTTTTCTGCACCAGAGACGCCATAGTGAAATTCCTATGTAAAATCACCTCCTAATTCCGAAAATGAAAGTTATTTTTACTTGAATGGTACCGTTTTTGAGATATTTACGATTTACTGTTATTTCAAAAAACAAAAAAGATGGCTCCACTTAATCGTGTATATCTCAAGAACAAACTTAGCTCTTCCAAAACGGTTTGAAAAATTTGAAAGCTAATAAAATTTACTATAATCAGTACATACAACACTTTTTGCTAGGTCCTGCAGATTCAAACATAGTGAACAATCATTACGGATTTTTAAAATTTTTTTTGTAAAAATATAAAAAAAATTGTACTTTGCGAGGAAGCATCTCGAAAACTTTTTGTTTTTTAGCAGATATTTCCCTCCCCCCCTCTAAGCTCTGTTTTATTACAAAAAAAAACAAGCTATCAGTGAACAAAATCGATGAACTAATACAAAAGTTATAAGCATTCGTAAATATATCCATTTAATACTTAAGTACCCTACAAAAAATAGCATATGTACATATGGTTCTGTCTTAACTCTATGATCTTATTTTATAATTGAAAAAGTTATGTGTCTTGTTTTGACGCTTATTTAGATTAGGATCGGTTTCTCTTATGAGAAACCAACAGTAGTCGCCCATCATAGCGACATCCCAGAATCCTTGATACCGACTTTCAATCACTTTCATTTGCTGGTGAAACCTTTCGCCATGCTCGTCACTTTCGTCGCCAAGATTTTGCGGGAAAAAATTTAAGTGGGAGTGTAAGAAATGAATTTTTAAAGACATATTTACTCCTGAAAGAAAATAAAAAAGTAAATTAGATAAATACATAAGTGACACATTAGTATATAATTTTCTTAGGCTGGATTTATCTTTCAATTCAGAACAAATTTTTTTGTTTATATTTTTCCCGTTCTTGTTTGTTCGGAACTGGACGATGAATTCAGATTTATGGCTATATATTCTCATGTAAATTTATGTAATATATAATTTATTATAATATGTTTTTTTATTTACCCATTTCCGCATAGTTTTTGATTAAGTCGTTCACTATCATCTCGTAGTTAGGACTTTTGTGTTTGCCTAAAAAAGAAGTAACGACCTTTTCAAAAGAATCCCACGCTGCTGCCTCCACTGGTGACAATAGTTCTTTGAAATGGTTATTGGTCATCATTTTCCTTATTTGCGGTCCCACAAAAATCCCTTCCTTTATTTTTGCTTCTGAAATCTCTGGGAAGATTGTCTGCAAATGATGAAAAGCTTCGCCTTCTTTGTCCAAAGCCTTCACAAAGTTTTTGATAAGGCCGAGCTTGATGTGGAGCGGAGGTAGAATTATTTTTTCCTTCTTTATAAGTGGAGAGTATTTTATGTTATCTACCCCAACTTGAAACTCGATTCGTTCTGGCCAATCCTTTATGATGTAGTGGTCTTGACGAGCTCGGCTATCCCATTTGCATAGAAAGCAACAGTATTTTGTGTATCCACTTTGTAGACCACATAGCATTCCAACGACTTTAAGATCGGCACATATTTTCCAATCATGTTCTTCGTATTTGATTAACTTGAGCAATGTTTGCATTATCTCATATGTTTCCTTCGTATTTACTGCATGCGCGATCGGGATAGATGGCTTTTAGTTGCCAATATGCAATAATACGGCCTTTAAACTTAATTTATTGCCGCCTATGAACAATCGCCACTCTTTTGAATCATATGGTTCACCAAATGGTTTGAATAGACCAGCAATGTCTTTGCAGTAACAAACACTGTCCTCCTTCGTATAGTACTTGGAAAATTCTTCGTGACGAGTTCTATAATATGTTACCTTAACATCGGATGAAACAAATTTAAATTGTTGCATTCGAGAGGCGTGTAGTTCGGCCTTTTCCTTTGACAATTCCAAATCCCTTATCCAATCATTGAGTTGTGCTTGTGACAAAGAATTTCTTTCGTTTTCCGTTTGAAATTCAGTACAACATGATGCCGCGTAATCAGATACTACTGTTGACAATGAAACTGGAGCCGGAACTAAAGTTAAATTTGATTCTGGCAATGTCGCTTCTGTTGAAATTAGTTCTTTTCCAAGTACTTTTGTAGTACAAATATAGCAGTCCGTTGAATGGCAAGTTGGTTCCCTCCACTTCATTGGTGTAATAAATAGATAGTTCCAGAAATTAGTCAGCTATGCATTAAAAGGGAACAAATTCCTAATTTTTACAACGTACCTTTTTGCAGTGGCGTGCCTTCCATATAAGCCGAAAAGCCCGGCTTGCCTAGCTAATCCTCTATGAGCTACAATATGTTTCAAAAATGTATCGTAACAATTTCTTTTTTAACGTTTACATTTGGTTTCACTAACTGCCAATAGCATAAACATATACCTACCGCTCTTCCTGCCACCTGACGGCTGATAGCATAACAATTAACATGCAAGTATTTGAGCGCGTATGATGCCATCTCTTACTTTCTTACTTAAAATAGCCTTGAACCGCCTAGGCGATGATGGCCATCTCGCTTTTACTTATTGGCTTTTACCTGGCTTTCAAATCCCTTACTAAAATCTCTTTGTGAAGCATCTGTTTTTTTGAATTTGGAAGAAATTTTGTATGCAACTACGAAGCCAGCTTCGTGCTGTTGTTACTATAAGCTGTAAAGCCAAACTGGATATGTATACACATATCTACAATGTTAACGTGCAAAGCGCTCTACTCAAAAATTACACTAGTTTACAAATAATTAATTTGAAAAAATACCAAGAGATTCATACATATGGGTGAATTGGCACTGGTATGCTGAGCTGTGAACATATTTTTAAAAAAATTTTGTATGGGCAGGTTTTCGAGATATCGGTAATTTTGTGTTTTTTAGGTATCACTTCATTCAAAAAATCGTTTCGCCAAACGTACAAAAGCGAAGAACGGAAGCAATAGCTTGTTCGAAAGAAAATTAAAATACGATTCTAACGACGTATAAAATGTAGTGATAGGTCAAACCATCGCTGAGCAATAGCTGGCCAAAGTCGAAATTTTACGATTTTTGAAAAAATTTTGATTTTAAAAATGGTTTTTTTGTACGAAGTTGTGAAAATCAGGATAATTTTTTTCTCCCAAAATTTAATACCAAACACTTTAAGCATAATATTATGCAGATCCGAAAGTCGATAAATATCAGATGCAAAAGTCGATAAATATCTATCCTGAACTCTTCTTCTTCGTCTGAAATGTTATTTGGCAGCAGTATGTGATTTTGTTGGGGTTATAAAGACTGGGGCTTGCCTTGATTGAAACACGTAGGCACGCCACTGCCTTTTTGTTCCGGTTTCCGAAGAAATCAATTCGACTCGGCATGTGGTGCACACAGTGTTCGGTGTCCATGGTTTTTAGGCTCAATTCCAAAACACTTATAGTATGTAACTTTCAAAGGATTTGAAAACACACGTCTCATACTTTTAACAATAAATTGACCGCAGATGAAACAGAACATATCTGGATCATTTGTACACTCAAACTCTCGCGCCCTTTTATTCATTTTTTATTTTTAAGTAAATGACGGGTTATAAACTGAACAGTATCCGGCGAGCCTTGCAGATATTATGAAGGAACAAGGCGCATGTACTCTTATTTATACTTAGATCCAGTAAAAATTCAAGCCTACCTAAACAAAAAGGTTCCCTAGTTCTACAAAGAAAACACTACCTGCCTCAAAAATATGCTCTTGTTTAAAATGTACCTAGGTTTGAGAAAACGACACTAACAGCTTTTTGTATCTAATAACTTTTCGAAAATCTACCTGCTAACTAACTGATATACGAATACTAACACATATGTACCAGTAGGGTACTTAAGTATTAAATGGATATATTTACTTGAATGCTTATAACTTTTGTATTAGTTCATCGATTTTGTTCACTGATAGCTTGTTTTTTTTTGTAATAAAACAGAGCTTAGAGGGGGGGGGGGGGAATTTCTGCTAAAAAACAAAAAGTTTTCGAGATGCTTCCTCGCAAAGTACAAATTTTTTTATATTTTTACAAAAAAAATTTAAAAAATCCGTAATGATTGTTCAATATGTTTGAATCTGCAGGACCTAGCAAAAAGTGTTGTATGTACTGATTATAGTAAATTTTAGTAGCTTTCAAATTTTTCAAACCGTTTTGGAAGAGCTCAGTTTGTTCTTGAGATATACACGATTAAGTGGAGCCACCTTTTTTGTTTTTTGAAATAACGGTAAATCGTAAATATCTCAAAAACGGTACCATTCAAGTAAAAATAACCTTGATTTTCGGAATTAGGAAGTGATTTTACATAGGAATTTCACTATGGCGTCTCTGGTGCATTTTGGCTGTAAACCAGTGTTATTTGTCGATTTCGGCCAAAAGAAGTTTGTCGCCAGAGTATCGCAAAGTAGAGTTTTTTTATACTGAAGTCAAAACCAGGGTACCGTCTTATCAAGGAAAATATGTGTCCGCGAAATGTAGTAATCAATTTACACAAAAAAAGTTTTCGGTTTCGAGAAATTAATCGGCTTCACTTTGCTGTTGTAAGAGGGACGTGACAGAGCTGTACGCTATTGAGTCTATGCTCTCACAGCTGCCGAACCACCTTGTTTCATCAACCCCGTGACCGTGGTCGAAATGGATTTTAGTCGCCCCTTGCGACAGACATTCCATTCCGTTGTAATGACCCCAGTATTAATAAATAAAATTAAAAACTGTATATCTGTGAAAAACTATCTTCAAAAAAAAAAACATGGGCAAAAACGGTGTAAAACCACCACGTGAAAAGTTGCAACTTTTAATTAGCAAATATCTTTTCACAGAAATAAAATGTTTAATTTCCTATTTTGGATTAGACGCGTCTTTAGACACCAAATTCGACAATTTTTGATGAAAATTGTGCGTCTTACAAAATAATACCCGTTGTTTAATAAATGCAGACTTTAGAGCATTGAACAAAAATATACCACTTTTTTCATAAATCTACCACTTTATTTTTGCAATTACATACTACAACCAAGTAAAATTTTCAAGTCCGGTCGCTGTGTAGTATAAACCTTAAGCATGCTCGTATTTAGTGCTAATTTTGCATACACCATATCACGAGAACTCGTTATAAAACCTTCGTAACAACCTTCGGAGCAGCCAAAAGTTCAAAACCCCCCTATAGAAAATTCCTGCGCACGGGCCTGAAACATTTAGAAACAAACAAATCGGAAACAACTTCGGAAAAAATATGTAAAGGAGTAATGAAAACAAGTTTTATAGGTCTATAAACAGTGCGTCTGACTCGCGAGTCATCTGTGTACGTGTTGACTCACCGTCATTCTACAAAATATCAAACTCATTTTGATTTTCTTGAGTCATGCTAGAGTCATGTCGGTGTAACGACTACATACACATTTTCACTAATACACCTAAACTGACTCTTGACTCAGACGCATCGTGTATATGCCCTATTATGTTTTCGTTCTTTCTAAAACTATTAAAACTACGCATTTATTCCTCATCAAAAAAACTAATCAACTATTACTATTAACCAGGAGTGGCTTTCCGTAATTCCACAGTCGATACTTCAAAAATTTCATGTAAAATTAACACTTTTTTACACTTTAAATTAACAAGACTTTCTGTTAAATTAACATGAAGCTCATGTTGAAAAGCATGACTTCATGTTAAATAAATATGACTTCCTGTTAAATAAACATGGTTTAAGAGCTAACCGCTCTACTGAAGATGCTCTCCTAGAGTTCTGCTCTTTTATTTATCAAGAGTTGGACAATAAAAACAATTGCGCTGGTCGTTTCGTAGATATATGTACATAACCAAAGCTTTTGACACCGTATATCATGCTATTTTACTAAATAAATTATATGATGCCGGGTGTCGAGGTTTATACACATGTGGTTTCAATCATAACTTTCTGGAAGGTTAAAACGGGTCAGGGTTCGCGAAAAGCTGGTGAAATCTAATCAAATTAAAATAGGGGTTCCACAGGGTTCGGTGCTCGGTCCCATTTTATTTTTAATCTATGCCAATTCAATCTTTGATATGCCCTTCTTGGGGAACCTATAGTTCTTCTTGCGATGACCTATAGTTCTTCTAATACCCTTGATTTGATAAGTACTATAAATCATGATGTACATCTTCTGAGAACTCATGAGTTTTATTCTAAATAGAAGAAAACCTCCAGATGTACATAGGTATTCACCCCTATTACGGTTGTCAATACTTAAATGAATTGAGGTGACGTTCTTGAAATGGTATCGGCATTGTCAAAATCGATAACATTTCGTCGCCTCAGAAAACGAACGTCGTATGTTACAACACAAAGTTTCGAGAAAATGGACTTTAAAGTTTAGAGCGGAGCTATACAAAAACTGTGCGGTAGATTTTTTTGAAATTTAAACGAGTTGTAGAGAGTGGTATTTCCCAGTGGGAAAGTAGGTAATGCATTACCTTTTTCATCCATGAAAAGAAGCATGAACAAGGTAACGCATGAACAAATATTTGAAAAATTTCCCATGTAATGTATTTCGTAAGGTTTTATTTTTCAAAAACATTACTTTTCCTATGACATTGCTGTAGAAAAAGTAATGCATGAATTCCATTATACATAAAAATTTTTATAGGGGATATACATTACTTTATACATTACCAAACATTACCTTTTCCCACTGGGTTATTATTATTTCCAATTTTCAAAAGTTTAATATCTTCAATGTTTTAGAAGATATACGACTTTTCATTCAGAATGCATTTGTCGTATGTGACGTCTGCTCACAAATATATTTTTGACTCAGCACATACGACAAAAGTATTGGGCTTTGCCAACATAACTAATAATAAACTTTAGAAAATATGGATTTTTAAAAAATTACTTACCATTTTTTATAAAAAAGTTCTAATTTGACGTCCGTATTTTATGTCAGACATATTTTGCTTAGAAAATATGGCACGATGAATGTATCTATCTATCTATATATATAAAATTCAAATTATGTACCTATAGACGAACTTGGCTTCTAAACGAATGAGCCGATCGTTACCAAATTTTACACCCGCACTGGATATCTTCCAGGGATGGTCACAGTCTAAAAAATATTTTGATATATATAGGGGGCGTGGCACCTCCCATACAAATGGAATTTTTCATTGTCCGTATCTCTGGAAGTATTCGGGTTAGACCACTGAAATTTGGTGAGGGGTTGTGCGGGATCGGTCCCTACCACCACCTACAGGGGCGTGGCTCCTCCTATATGAAGGAGATAGCGATAGGGATTAAAATAGGTGTAGGGATCGGGCTAGAGAAACATGCAGGGAAATAAATTTGGGGCAGGAAGACGTCTGCCGGGTCAGTTAGTGTACAAACTGGTAGTGACATTCACAATGTATGGGGCTACTTACTCACGAGAGTGTTTCTGCGCCGGTTGGCTGAATATACTTTCCACACAATGCTGGCTCTCCAAATCTCGCCTCAAAGGTTGTATTGGTCGTGTGACTTAAATTCTCAAGTGATTTTGAACTTCTCACCCTTTTCGCTCTTCAATAAAAGTGATCTTCAATATAATTGCAAATATTTGCTTGTTTTTTTTTTTTCAATATAACACAGGATTTCATATTAGCATTCACCCAAAAAAGACAAAAGAAATTAATGAAATTAGAGATGTGTCGGGGGCCTTAGGGATGGTTGTGGAAAGTTACTATACAAAAGTATCGAATCGTCCCTAAGGCCGCCCCAACATGCGCTAATGTGTCGACCAACTAGTTGCGTCGTACGTTGACGCATATAGTGCGTGGACATTCTCCCACCCCTAGGCGTATTATACGCCTAATGTATTGTGCAGCTCACGCAAGGCACGGACGGCTTCGCCGATTAATATCCGACCGATCCTCCCCTGGTACGCGGCTGTTCGTAAGCCCGTTGCGGTGCAGCGGATGGTGCGGTCTCCGACTCCCCGTTGTCCCACTGGTTGAGGCCTGGCCGCAGCGTTGCTGGAAGGCCCAGGAGTTGGTGGCCGACGACGGCGATCGCCAGTGGAGGTACGAGGGCGTGGCTCCGGTTGTTGTTGTTGTTGTAACGAAGTGTAGCCCTCCCAGCGTGTACTTTTCCTTAACCTAAATTGTCATCAATTTCTTCTAACGGGAGTCCTAGGAAACTTGCAGTTTCGACAGGGTTGGACCAGAGGGAGATGGGTGTTAGAAGAGTGGGCTCCGAAGAGCAGGTAAATAAATGGTTGGTATTATGGGGTGACGAGCCGCATGCCGGACATTCATTCGGCACGTCAGGGTCTAGTCTGGATAAGTAGGAGTTTAACCTGCTACAGTATCCAGAGCGTAATTGAGCCAGAGTGACCCTTGTCTCTCGAGGAAGATGACGCTCCTCAGCCGCAACGCGAGGTGGT
Source organism: Campiglossa producta (assembly GCA_964058755.1). Taxonomy (NCBI): domain Eukaryota; kingdom Metazoa; phylum Arthropoda; class Insecta; order Diptera; family Tephritidae; genus Campiglossa; species Campiglossa producta. Next base: position 71,980,445 of record CAXKVI010000004.1, on the reverse strand, counting down.
TTGGCGTGCAAAACGGCGTTCAGTGGACAGAGCGAGACATAGGACGCAACGGAGGTGTCATGGATGTGCTTCAGGGCCTGCGTATGTACCTTTGGATCAAACGGCGAAAGTGTGAGGTGCCGGATCTCATCAAAATGCTCACGTAGATGTGCCCTTACGGTCCTAGGAGGTGGCTCATACTCAAGCAGTAGTCTGTTGGGATGTTGTGGTTTGCAACAGTTCAACAGGTACTGCTTGTTTAGCATTTCATTGTGCTCCAAATCTGGGAGCATTTCCACCTCATGATGTAAATGATGTTCTGGAGACATAAGGACGCATCCCGAGGCGGTTCTGAGTGCGGTGTTTTGGCAGGCCTTCAGTCTTTTCCAATGAACCTCAGCAAGCCCCGGCGACCATATCGGCGACGCGTAATTCAGGATCGGCCGACCAATTGCTTTATAGGTTGCCAGCAACGTTTCTTTGTCTTTACCCCAAGTGCTGCCGGCTAGCGACTTGAGAATTTTGTTGCGGCTTTGTAGCTTAGAGACAATTGCGGTTGAATGAGCAGCGAATTTGTGCATGGGGTCGAAAGTTACCCCTAAGATTTTGGGGTGAGAGACAGTAGGTAATTTTTGATCGCCTACGTAGATTTCTAACTCCATGCCAACTTGCGCCGTCCAAGTCGTGAATAGTGTCGCCGAGGACTTCGTTGGCGACAATGTCAGGCTCCGGGCAGTGAAAAACTCAACAAGAGAGGGGAGATAACCATTGATCCTGGAGCATAGCTCATCAACGGAAGTGCCAGATGCCAGGATCGTACAATCGTCTGCGTAAGAAACAATCGAGACTCCATCTGGTGGGGAAGGAAGCCTCGAAATATAAAGATTAAACAGAAGCGGGGAAAGGACACCACCCTGCGGTACCCCTTGTTTAATCTTTCTCGGTTTTGATTTTTTGTTTCTGAAAACTACAGACGATTGACGACCACTCAGATAATTGGCGGACCAACGCTTAAGACAGGGGGAGCGATGAATCTTCCAAATCGGATACCAGTTGTCCATGATTTACTGTGTCAAAAGCTTGAGACAGGTCAAGAGCAACTAGAACCGTCCTGTGATGAGGGCTTTTCTGGTTGAGTCCGTCAGTTATCTGAGTGTTAATGGCATTTAGAGCAGATGTTGTGCTCCGTATTTTTCTAAAGCCATGTTGGTGCTCGGCTAACCTCAACTTTGATGTATAAAGAGGAAGTAATACCGCCTCCAATGTCTTCACTACTGGCGAGAGGAGCGATATCGGACGATAAGACTCCCCTACGTTAGCTGGCTTGCCAGGCTTTAGTAATGGGACCACGACTGCCTGTTTCCATTTTTCAGGTATGACAGAAGTGGCCAGGGACAAATTGAAGACGGTAGTGAGGTATTTTACTCCCTCTTCGCCGATGTGTTTTAAATGCACCATGGCTATGTCGTCAGGGCCCATGGCTTTAGAGTTTTTGGCTTTCCTGATGGAATCTCGAACCTCTGTAGCGGTGATGGAAACGGGGGCATTGTTTTTGTGTTTATGCGCACACCTGAAGATCCTACGTCTGTCCCTGTCCTGTGCAGGGTGTGGTACAAACTGTCGGCAAAAGGCCGTTGCACTTTTCTTCGGGTCACTAAACGTCTTATCACCAAAGGTGATGTCTACGTTTTTTGGTGGGCCCGTCGAATTTGACAGGGATTTGACTGTGGACCATAATTTTCCAACACCGGTAGAGAGGTTACAAGACCTCAGATGCTCCTCCCATTTGGCATGTTTGTGTTCATCTACCAACCGTCTGATTTCCGCGTTGAGACCACTGATCTGTGGGTCTGCGGGATCGATGCTACGTATATGGTCACGTTCATTGGCCAGGGCTGCAGCTTCAGTTGGGAAGTTTGGCCGTATATTTTGTATTCTCCCAGCTGGTATAAAAAGGGCTGCAGCTCTATTTATGACCTTACGTATTTCCTTTTCACCTTGGCGTACGTCAGTGGGTATGGGAAGAGCACCAAAGGAGCTCTCAGTAAACTCAGTAAAGCCAACCCAGTCAGCCCTCCTGAAGTTTACGTAGGATCTCTTCTCAGAGGTGGTGAAATCCGGGGCACGATCAACGGACAGGATGATTGGCAGGTGATCTGATGCCAAAGCCACCATTGGGCGCCAGTTTATGCAGTTTATTAGACCCGGACTAACAATTGTTATGTCCGGGGAGCTACTGCAATTTACTGCCATCCTCGTGGGGGCGTCCGTGTTCACCGCGCAGAATGTGGAAGCGTCAATTTGCTCAGCTATTTCCCGTCCTCTGCCGTCAGCATGCATGTGCATTAAAATCGCCCATAATGACACGGTTATCGCCCCGTAGGAAATCGCTTAAATCAGGGCGATAACTTCTGGGACAACAGGTGACGGGAGGTATGTAGATGTTTATCAGCTCGAGATCAACACCTCCAGCTGAAATGACAATACCCTGTCGCTCTAGGGGTATGTCCTCTTGGTCGGTGTTGAATGCAAATTCCCTATACCGCACGGTTTGGTGGATGATGAACGCAAGACCACCCCCACCGTCCGTACGATCATGCCGGAGAATGTGGTAGCCACCACTCGCTCTGAGATCCGAGGGGGTGCCAAGTTTAGTCTCCTGGATTGCAGCAATTTTGATGGAGTTTTGCTGCATAAACTTGGTGATCTCCACAATCTTGCCAGTTATACTATTGCAGTTTAATTGCATTATTTTGAAATGCGGGGGAGAGGCAATGGTCACTCTGGGAGTCAGGGACTGGTGCGCTCGCCGTGGAGGTAATATGCTAGTCCGTGATCGTCGTCGCAGTCCTTAAGGCGACAAATTCCGCTCGTTGGGAGACGAGGTAGAATTTGTCGGCAATGTGGGCTGCACAGCTCGACAACACGGCGCAACATACGCATCAGTCCATAGATTTCTGTTTGCGAGCCCTGAGCATATGCGCAGGTGACATTGGCCAAGGCAGGTATTGCACTTGACCGATGGCACTCTGGACGCATATATTCTGTGCCGACAAACAGTGCACATAGTGTGAGGGACCAGGAGCTGATGGCCTAGATTCACACTTCAGCCGGTACCGGAAGAAGTAGAGGGGAGGAGAATATTTTGGACAGGGTCACTTCGGGTGTACTGCTCTTGGCCAGGCTGTAATATAAAAAAAAATACAGCCTGGGTCGTTTCGGTACGAAGGGTACTGCGCAAGCACATGTACCTTTCTCGCAGAACCGGCAGTACGTAGAAACGTGGCTCCGGCGTGGCTCCGGTCTTCGCGAGTGTTGGGCTGTTCCGTGCGTCGTTGGTGATGTGGTCCGCCGCGGTTGACGAGCGCCGCTATCACGATGAAGCATGGTATGGTGGTGATGCCCGCAGACCCGACAGAGCTCGACAGACGTGCATTCGTCGGTGCGGTGCGACAGGGCCAAGCAATTTGTGCAGAATTGGTGTGCCCTGGCAATTAGCATTCCCTGTTGGGGTTGCATGCCGGCGAAGACAGGACACACCAAAAGAGCATGGTGTCGCAGACATAAACGGCATCGGCGATAGTCGGGAACGTCACGACGGTGGAGGGCTACGGGCACCGCCACCAGCGATGCTAGCGAACGGCGTGGTGCTGGAACCGGAGGGCGTTGGCGACTCATCTGGGAAGAGAGAAATAAAACGGAGAGAGACGGAGGCATGATTCGAGGTTGAGTTTTAATATAATGTTGAGAAAACTTATATAGCGTCAGTGGGGTGGACTGTAGGTGAGTCAGGGGCTGTGAATAGGCAGGGAGCATTAGAGTCTAGTTCAGAGGGGGGCAAAAAACGGAGTTTTGTGACTGGCCGGGTGAGAACGCCATTTTGGGTGCGTACGTCGACCACTCGGATATGTCCGTCTCGTCCTGGGTGCGTAGTTTCGACGCGACCTAGTCGCCACTCAGTTGGGGGCAAGTTGTCTTCCTTGACTACGACCAGCTCGCCGATTTTAGGGGGACTTTGGTTGCTTTGCCAGCGGTATCGTTTTTGAAGATCGGAGAGATAGTCGGTCTTCCAGCGATGACTAAACTGGTGGTGCAAAACTTTTGCTCTTTCCCAGCGAGCAGTCATTGAAAGCTTTTCTTGGTCCGGTTCGGGAATGGAAAGCATAGGCGCCCTTCGAAGAAAATGACCGGGGGTAAGAGCCGTGGGGTCATTGGGGTCTTGAGACAGCTGGGTAATGGGACGCGAGTTAAGTACGGCTTCTATGCGGATCAGTAGGGTAGAAAATTCCTCGAAGGTGAATGCGTGAGTCCCGGCAACCTTCTTAAGATGGGTTTTGAAGCTTTTGACAGCGGATTCCCATAAACCGCCCATGTGAGGTGCGTCGGGTGGTATGAACCTCCAGTTGATGCCTTGGGGTGCGTATTTTTGGACGATGTCCGACGATACTTCCTTGAGGAAAGACACAAATTCCGCTTCGGTTGCACGCTTCGCTCCGAGGAAGGTTTTTCCATTGTCGCTCATCATCGTGTTGGGGTACCCACGACGCCCAACGAAGCGGGCAAAGGCGGCGAGAAAGGCCTTGCTGGTGAGATCGGAGCACAGTTCCAGGTGGACCGCTTTGGTGGAGAAACAGACGAAGACGGCTACGTAGCCGTTTACCAAGGTTGGGGAACGGAGCATCGAAGCTTTTATTTGAAATGGACCAGCAAAATCCACACCTGTTGTTGTAAAGGGGGGAGTGAACGTGCACCGTTCAGGGGGTAAAGCGGCCATTATTTGGGAGCGTGTCTGTTGCTTGTGGATGGTGCACACCTTACATTGGAAAATGCACTTTTTTAAGAGAGGTTTGAGACGAGCAATGTAAAACTCCTGCCGGATGATTTGTTGCATGAGGCGAATTTCGACATGTAGGAGTAGCTCATGGAGAAATCGTATGTAGAGTATAGAGAGCTTCGATGTCTCGGGGAGAATAATGGGATGACGCTCATTATACGTTAAGGTGGAGTGAGCTAACCGACCATTTACCCAGAGAACTCCGCTCTTATCGAGGAAGGGGTTTAAAGTGAGAAGGGAGCTGCGTTTTCCAATTGGCTTCGAGTCCTCTAAGCACGCCTTTTCAAGACCAAAATACCGAGTTTGGGTCACGACGAGTAGACGGTGTTTTGCTCGTTTGAGGTCGGCATGAGACAGTGAGAGATCGGCGAGGTCCTGAATACCGCTCACCGCGTCCTTTAGTCGACGTATAAATTTAACCACGTAGGCCACAACACGGAGAGCTCGGGAGTAGGAGGAGAACCGATCTAAGATGTCTTCGGTTTCTTCGACGGCGTGAAGGGCTTCGATTCGGCGCAGTTCGGGGGGATTCACGTTTCGGACCGTTTGTTGTGGCCACTCCTCGGGGGGTTTGGAAAGCCACTCTGGACCGTTCCACCAGAGTAGAGAGTGGGATAGTTAGGCAGGGGTACAGCCTCTGGTCCCCATGTCTGCCGGATTGTTCTTGCTGCGGACATGTCTCCAAGGGACGTTACCTACGAGATTGATGATTTGCGCGGTTCGGTTTGAGATATAGGTTTTCCAGGAATGAGGTGGCTTTTCGAGCCAGGCTAACACTATTTCGGAGTCGGACCACATAATTAATTTCCTTTTATTAAGACTACTTAGTACTACGGCGACTAATTTAGCTAATAACAGCGCTCCGCAAAGTTCCAGGCGTGGCAGACTGACGGTTTTGAGAGGAGCCACTTTGCCTTTGGACACTAGGAGGTGAGAGAAGACCTGCGGGCCGACAGTAGTTCGCACGTAGAGGTTAGCGCAATAAGCTTTTTCTGAGGCGTCGCAGAAACCATGGAGCTCGACATGTTGGTCAGGGGTGAAGTTAATCCATCGGGGTATTTGTATGGCAGAAATCGTTTGGAGGTTTTTGGCGAAATGTGCCCATTTGACTAGACGGATCGCTTTGACTTGCTCGTCCCAATCGGTCCCGTCTAGCCATAACTCCTGCATCAGGATCTTGGCTTGTATCATAATGGGCGTAAGCCACCCTGCGGGGTCGAAAAGTTTTGCGATAGAGGAGAGTATTTGTCGCTTGGTAGAGGCTGAAGAGGCTGGATCGGCATCGACCGTATAAGAGAATTGGTCTGAGAGTGCATTCCATTTTATTCCTAGGGTTTTGGCAGTACCAATTTTTTCAAACTCTAGAAAATCTGTTTCAAGTAAGTCTGCCTTTGGGACATGCTGGAGGATTTTGGGATGGTTCGCCGTGATCTTTTTTAGAGGGAAGCCGGCAGAGTTGAGGGAGTCTATAACTTCGTATAGAGATTGCTGGGCTGATTGCAGATCATGGCTGCCAGATAAAATGTCGCCCACATAAGTTTCTGACTTTAGTATTGGGGCTGCGTTTGGATGAGAATCGGATACGTCTTTAGAGAGCTCGTGAAGGGTGCGTATCGCCAGGAAGGGTGCGCCATTGACACCGAAAGTGACCGTGTTTAGCTTAAAATCCTTTATTTGACCGTCTTGGGGAGTGCGGAAGATAATCCGCTAATAGTCTCGGTCATCGGGGTGTACGAGAATCTGGCGGTACATTTTCTCAACATCGCCGTTAAAAACGTATTTGTACGTTCTCCATTTCAGGAGCATCAGTCTCAGATCCGGTTGGAGAGTGGGTCCGGTGCATAACACGTCGTTGAGGGAGTGACCGTTAACGGACTTTTTCGACGCATTAAATACTACTCGGACCTATGTGGTTTTCTTTTCTGGTTTAACGACCGCATGGTGAGGGAGATAGATGAGTAGTACTTGCCTTGGGATTCTATTTCTTCAGTACTACATTCTTCCATGTGGCCGAGATAAAGATATTCTTCCAGTACTTTATCGTACTGGGATTTGAGATCGCCCTTTTTGATGAGGGTACTTTCCATGCCAACATACTGACGTAGGGCTGCGTTTCGGGATTGTCCTAAGTCGATACTGGTCGGGAATGTTGGTTTAAAAGGGAGCCGGACCATGTATCGACCGTCATTTGTTCGAGTGGTAGTGTTTTGGGAAAGGTCCTCGCACATTTGGTCTTCTGGGGTTTCCACTCGAGTTCTGGGTACCTCTTCGATTTCCCAGAACTGTTTTAGCTGTTCATTCAGCTGTCCATTTGTTACCTCCCATGCTTGAGTGGAGTGGACTGCAATTTTTTCGGGGACTTGGCCACTTAGTACCCAGCCAAATATGGTATTTTGTGCCGGCAGTGTGGGGGAGATCTTTTCGATGCCATTAAGCATTATCTGTGGAATGAGATCACTGCCTAGTACCAAATCGATTTGGAAAGGGTTTTGACAATTCTTGTCTGCCAGGGTGAGATGAGACCATTTAACTTTATGTTCCTGATTCAGCTTGAGGGTTGGGAGAAGCCTTGTGAGACGAGGTAGGACTATGGCTTGCGCTCTTATTTTCACTTTGCGGTCATTTGAGGTTAGTATAAGGGAGCAAAGTTTGTTGGATGTCTGTACAACTCCCCCTCCCATGCCTGAGATCTCAAATAATGAGTGGGTATAGGGGAGCCCGAGTCTGGTTTGAGCTTTAGAGGAGATGAAGCTTCGTTCTGACCCTTGGTCAATCAAGGCTCATAGTTTAAACAGGTCGCCCTTGTGCTCTACAGAAACAATTGCTGTGGGAAGTACGATGGAGTTACCATTTTCGGAATGCAATGACTGAATCTGGGCTGCATTGGACGTAGTGGGATCTTCGTGCTGGGGGGCCGCATTGCTGTTGTCCGGATCCCGGTTATTTCCCATCGTTGCCACTTGGGATGTTGTCCTCTGAATTCCGGAACGGGGAGCTGCATCGTCATGTAGGGTGAAGTTGTGCGGACCTTGGCAGTAGAGGCACGTCCTTGTGCTGGTGCACGCTTTGATGAGGTGGGTTTGTGATAAACAATTTTCGCATAACTTGTTATCTCTTACAAACTTTTGACGCTCAGGGATAGGCAGGTTTTTATACCGCAGGCAGTTTTCTAGCGTATGGGAGGACTGCTTACACATTTTGCAGGCGTACATTTCTTGGTGCTCTGTGACATGAGCATTTGTTCGTGTTAGGGGGTTGTTGCTGTAGTTCGCTTGAGATTGACTTTGCCTAAACTGGGGTTTATTCTGACTTTGGAACGGCCTTGAGTAGTTTTGGGGTGTTGGAGTAAAACGGGGTTTAGCTGGGCGCCATTGGTCCACCCTCTCCACTATCTCATACCGAGTGGTTAGAAATTGGTCCATTTGGGACCAGTTAGGGAGGTCTCTTCTTGAGCTTAAGGATTGCTCCCACAGCGCAACTGTGCTTTCCGGGAGTTTTGATGTCACTAGGTAAATTAGAATGGGATCACAATCCGCTGTTGGGACCTGTTGGGTAGCTAATATTTGGAGGCAGTTATTTACGGATGATTGCAGTTTTTGAATATCATCACTATTTTCCGACTGAATTGGCTTGAGGTTCATGAGAATTCGGATTTGATTGTCCACTAGCACTCTTTTATTTTCATATCGGGACTTGAGTGCTTCCCATGCGAGCGCGAAATTATCATCGCTTAAGGGAAATTGTTTTACTTTTTCGCCCGCTTTTCTTGGGTCTTGTGCCGGAGATGGTACAGCTTTTGGGCATTGGAGAGTTTGGGGTGGTTGATATCATTGTTTATCCCTACTATAGTTTGGCAACTTATTTTCTTTTTCTTACGAATTTGAGTGGAAGGCACTGGCTGAGTGACTCCAAATGAAATGGAATGAAAGAATAGTATGAAGCCCAATAAGCCATTTTGTTTTATATCAATCTGAGACGCATTTGAGATGAAACCTTCAACGTCAGTTCGCACTTTTTGAAAACTTAATATCAATTAATCAATCAATAAATTTTCGATTTAGTGATAAACTACCAATAGCAGGTAAACTTTTTTGCTAAATGAGTATTAATTTGAGGTATAATTAAATATAAAAATTATACTATAAATGTCTGGCAGTTTCTACCTTCACAGTTTTTACACATACGACTCCCTCTACCATTCCCTAAAATAAATTTTCTCCAAATCGTGGTACATTATTGACCCTAATTATTTACCAAACGTTTGAGAAAATATTTTCTGTGCTTATGGGGAATATGCTGTGCGTGTGTATTAGTGTGTTTTTTGCGAGTTGCGCTACTATATAAGGTATACAATGGTTGATATACACCGCAGTGAACATGTCACGGAAAGACGGCCATTGATCATACCCTCCATAAAATACCTCAGTGTCGCATGGGGGGATTTTTAAGTTCATACCGGAGGACACTTGGAGGGGTTGGGATGGTTGTTGGGGCGGGGTTTTGCTCAATTCTTTGAGCTGGAGTTGATCGCCTATTTTTCCTTTTGTGTCCTCATATGATATAAGGCAAGATTGGTATTTACCGAAAGCTGAGGACTTAAAGTCATCGGGAAGGTCCTGGTCGTCTGATTCTACCACCGCGTCATAGGCGCTTTGTACTCTTGACCAGAATACATCTATATTTTTGTCTTTTAATTTTAGGGCTGCCTCGGTGTTATCTTGAATCGGGGTTGCGCTGTACCGAGCGCAATAATCAGTGAAGATATCCGTTTCCGAAATAAATTTTTTTTCGACTACAGTAGCCATTCTGAAGAGAGATTTGCTTAATTTCACAGGCGCAATTTTGGGGATTTTTGTTTTTCTTCAGCTATGGTTGTTTTTATTTATTAGGGGGTGCCGAAATTGTAATTTTTCTGCTAATGTGTAGTGGGGGAGTAGTCCGGAATGAAAAGGGAGTACTCTGGGACCAGTTGACTACTATATATAGTGGGGGAGTAGTCCGGAATGAGTGGGGAGTACTGGGGGACCAGTTGACTACTATTGACTAATATATGTAGTGGGGGAGTAGTCCGGAATGAAAAAGGAGTACTCGGGGACCAGTTTACTACTGTTGACTACTGGGTTGCGCAACTTTATACCGGACTAGTCAAATTTAATGCTGGATTGCCGATATATAATTTATATTTTTATATGTATATATTGAGATTCTACCGCAAGGGAACAAGTCAACGGCACTAGAATTTTATGTATGTTTATATATATTAAATGGGGATATATATCTATGGACTTTGGCGGGATTTAAATATTTTTGGCGGGAAAATTAATAATTTATAATGGGGATTTTTAACTAATTTAGGGGTTCTAGGCGCTGGATTCTTTTATGGCGAAGAAGGACCATGTACAAACTGGTAGTGACATGCACAATGTATGGAGCTACTTACTCACGAGAGTGTTTCTGCGCCGGTTGGCTGAATATACTTTCCACACAATGCTGGCTCTCCAAATCTCGCCTCAAAGGTTGTATTGGTCGTGTGACTTAAACTCTCAAGTGATTTTGAACTTCTTTCTTCAATAAAAGTGAACTTCAATATAATTGCAAATATTTGCTTTTTTTTAATGTACGTGTTGAAGGTTTCAATGGCTACAGTTGTTTTTTTTTTTCAATATAACACAGAATTTCTTATTAGCATTCACCCAAAAAAGACAAAAGTAATTAATTAAATTAGAGATGTGTCGGGGGCCTTAGGGATGGTTGTGGAAAGTTACTATACAAAAGTATCGAATCGTCCCTAAAGCCGCCCACACATGCGCTAATGTGTCGACCAACTAGTTGCGTCGTACGTTGACGCATATAGTCCGGACAGTTAGTTTTAAATAAAAGGTATACTTTTTGTCCACAGTCTTTTTATTTGAATTCAAAACTTAACATACTTAAAAAAAAACTTATATGTACGTATGTATATATCTATAAAAATCATAAATACTAAATAAATAAAAAATCGTTTGTTACAAAAAATTAGCGGCAGGCGACGACAGCTCCATCTTCCTTGCTCAACGATACACAGCTGACTGAAAGAATTGCGCGCGTTACGCATGGATACCCGAATAGCATTTGGAAGATTACTTTTAAATAAATCACCTTACTGAGTCTTCTTGGATCACTTTGAGTGATTCAAAAATGATTGATCACTTACACGATTAAAATAAGACTCGAACACGACTCATCCGTATGCTTGAAAAATGATTTATTGAAATTTCAACCACAAAACGTAGAACGATCACAAATTGATCATAATGGGGATGGAAAGATGATTATGTAAAATTGTTTGGCTTTGCTTTTAACGGCATAATTTTTCGAAACAAATCAACACTTTAAAAATTTCCCTGCAATTTACAAACCTTAATATCAAATTTTATTTGGACAGCTTCAAGCAAAACATTCTGTTCTAGGCATCGTAGTAACAATAATTTAGAATAGGTAGACATTTACATATATGTATATATGAATATAACAAAGTAAAATAAAACAATCTTCTCTAAAGGATTAATCAATTGCCTACATAAATTCCAAAATACTGGGTTTAGGATTGGCAGTCTTGCATTGGAAATTATTCAACCACCACCACATTTTGTTGAAAGCGACACCCAAAGCGGAATAAAAAGTCCAATACCCTTTATAAAACAAATCCGCGTAATACCTTCCATTCCAACGGTGGCAACCAGCGTAACTGTACCGCATGCTGCACGGGGAAATTTGGTTCAATGAGCAACACCCTATGCCGCCTGTTTCAGCCCCAAAAATCAAATGCCAATCAGAGACAACAAGAGGCCATTGAGATTATTAGAGTGCATTTTGCAAATTTTATCACTTAGATTTAAATTTTTTTCATTGCAAATCGCTAGCTTTGTAAATTAAGGTAACGAAATGTACATTTTTATAGCTTTTCAATACAGTGTTAATCAGATGCCACACTACTGTAAATTTAATATTCAAAACCACTAACATGAATTGAATAAAATATGTACAGGCGTGTATTCTTATTTAAAAAAAGCTTGTTTACTCGTTGAAATTGTACATAAGAAGAGTAGCTAGAAAGTATTTGAAAAAGATCATAAAATGATTAGAAAACGACTCGAAAATGCTTGCAAATCGGACTGAAAAATGACTAGAAAACGACTCCGAAATGATTGTTGCAAGAGTCGAAAAAGAGTCAAAACTGATCACAAAATGACTAGAAAACAACTCGCAAATGATTGTTGCAAGAGCCGAAAAAGACTCAAAACTGATCATAAAAGGCCTATCAATAAGAGTCGCGGACAGGGTACATTTTTCTACCGACAAAAGAGTCTTTTATGATCAGAAAATGAGCTCAGTTATGATTGATTTAATCGCGTAGCAGACTCGAAAAAGACTCGAATATGATCAAAAATTTCATAAAATGCTGGGTGTGATGCGACAAATGCTTACAATTTGTCTGTATACAAATGTTGTATGTAGGCAGTTTAGCAGCACTTACGACAAACGTTTTCTAATGATAACAAAAATGAATTTCTATGGAAAATTGTCGTATGTGATATATTTCTGCTACATACGACAAAAAGCATACCTGAATTGTTATATTTTGTAACATACGACAAAACGCACCGTAAATAACTCAAAAACTAAAGAAGATAGAAAAAAACGGTTTGCAGAAATGAAAAGATCAGCCCCGAATTAGTTATTCTGCATCAAAACCTGAAAATGGTCAATTTGCACATTCGCCGTTCGTTTTCTGAGGCGAGGATTTGCCTATGGTCGATGCTTTTTTGGTATCGACTAAGGCAATTGTGACACTGTGTTGACATGTATTGACAACCATTTTGTTGACAAACTTTTTTGCGACGACAAGCGTGTCGACGTGTCTTTTTTTTTTAATATCCAAGTGTGTTTAAATAAAGAAAATGGTTAAAATAACCAACACAAAACAATTTGAGCAACTAGTTTCAGAACTGGAAAATAATCCCACGCTTGCCAAATGGTTTAAAAGGGGACAGTTCCTGTTGATTTTAAAGGGTAAAATCTTCTCTTTTCATCGCTGGAACTATCACTCGAGTCCGATAAAAAAACATTTTGTGCATGAATACACAAATATATGTATACTTATATTAGAAAACTGGTCTAATAAATTAGATAAAATTATGGAAGGGGGCTCAAAAGACGGGGTTTGGCTTCAGGATCCCGAATCCGGAAGCGCTTTTTTAATATTTTGCTTCTCTGAACAGATATTTGTAATCAAAGTTGCAGGTTTTCATGTGGTTGTTGTAATTACATTACACTGCGCCAAAAAATGCGTAAGGTGGCATATTGCCAGGCAACCACCCGGACTTGAGATGGCGTAGCCCAGGGTTATTTTTTATAAGCGCGGCCGAAGGCCATCAGCTCATAAAGGTGTTTTGACCATAACTTTTCACTAAAACAAAAAATTAAAAAATCGCTTCCGGATTCGTCATCCTGAGGCCAAATCCCGTCTTTTGAGCCCCCGTCCATAATTTTAGCTAATTTATTAGCAGTTGACAGCTAAACTAGACAATAACCATCCAAAGTCACAATCACTCCGTTTGCTGCCCTTTTTCAGGAAAATCTGCAGTTAAGCTGAATAGACTATGAATTTTTGCAAAGAAAATTAGTTAAACGCTCGCAATCGGAAAATTTTTAATTTTTTGTGACAATAAAATTCATGACAAACTGTAAAGATCGCAGTTTTTTTTGTAAAATTATCGATAACACATCAACATCAATACATTGCTTTAGTAAATACCCATTTTGCAGTGACGTGATGTCGATGTCGACAAAGAACTGACGTCGAAGTTAGCATCGACGGCCGTGCGAGCGATTTGCCCCACATGACAATATGTGCCAAGATTTTCTATCCGTTACGTTCGCCTCGACTGTGGCCTGTGATAAGGACTGCTTCACGATAGAATATAGTTGCGTTCGCCATGCAAATAATTTGTACAAATTTGTACAAATTATCTTCTTTTGTGGTAAAATCGCGTTCGCAAGGAGAGAGGAATTGAGAGAGCAAAATGACATTTAATTTCGAGAGAAGCTGATAATTCTTGCTGGACAAATTTGGTCCAGCACGAACTAGCAATCACGGAAATCAGCTGATTTTGATTTTTCGCGCCTATATTTTGTATGACATGCAACCGTGGTATCAGCTGACAGCTGAACTTGCAAAATTTTGGTACATTTCGCGTGCGCGTAAAAATTATCAATCATCACTCATTGAGAGAGAATGTCACAGAAAAGAGAAACATTTCGTTGCTGGATGATTCGTACTGAACTTTTAGACGAACACACTTTATGTTGATGAATTTCAGTATTTGGGTGTAACGGTTGATACAAATATGAGCTGGGGCAACCATATATCCCGTCTAAAAAAATATCTTCAATCTTCTTTACGTTGTTTTTATCACCTAAGAACTTCCTGTTCCCATAATATCCTTAAATCAAATTCAAATGGATTCATATATCCTCTTTTAAGCCGTCTGTCACCGAAGAGCATATTATTAAATACATTTCTGAGCATGCTCTTATCGATGCTGATAATATCCCAGTGTGAAAAGGTAATGTTTGGTAATGTATAAAGTAAGGTATTCATGCATTACTTTTTCTACAGCAATGTCATAGGAAAAGTAATGTTTTTGAAAAATAAAACCTTACGAAATACATTACATGGGAAATTTTTCAAATATTTTTTCATGCGTTACTTTGCTCATGCTTCTTTTCATGGATGAGTTGCTTTAAATTAGTAAAGAGAGATGTCGATATCAATACTTTGGTCAGAGTTGCTTTCAAAGTACGCGTGCTATCTAAAGACTACAGTAAGCTCCTTAATAATGATCTATGGCCCTCTAATGTGACTGTAAAACCGTTTCACTTTTTTTTAAAAGAAAAAAGAAATCGACCCGAAGACATAGTCTTAGCGATTCAACACACCTAAATATTTATTTTCATAATGTTTCTGGCTTGAGAACAAAAGCTAGCATGCTCTTCAATATGAGCTCACATTCGGAATACGATGTTTTCGTTATCGTCGAAACTCAAGCCCAATTTTTATGATGGTGAATTTTTTGACTGCAATCTTTACAGTGTGTATCGCAAAGACCGGGATTACTCTAAAACTGGTCTCTCACGTGGTGGTGGTGTCCTGATCGCTCTGTTCAGGGCACCTCTAAAATTTTCATCTGCGTATCCTACATTCTCCCTGCAAGTTTGGATCATCTCTATCAATCGTATGTTGATAACATTTTAGGTGACTTTAATTTGCCTAACATTGTATGGTCATGTGTCAATAATAGTTCAAATCTAATTCCTACGAATGTTTCCAGTGCCTCCGAGGTGTATCTTATTGATAATTTCTTAAATTTTAATCTATCTCAGATAAATAGCTTCTCCAATCAGTTATCTAGAATGTTAGATCTTATATTCATTAGTGATAATATTAATTGCACGGTGGCTGAGTGTTTGGATCCACTATCTAGCTCTGGTTTACATCATATACCGCTTACGCTTGTCGTCGAGTTTTATATTTTCGACAGCATCACTGCCGATAATGAGTCTCCGAGTTTTTCTTTTAGACGTGGCAATCTTGATATAATTTTTCAGGAGATCGCGTTGACTGATTGGGAAGCTTTTTTCATGGGTTTGAATCTTTCTGAGTGTTTTAATGTTTTTAAAAATACCGTGAATCAAACTTGTATTAATAATATTCCGCTGAAGAAAAAAAGTTGTTATAAAATTCCATGGTATACTAGAATATACTGGAATCTAAAGCGACTAAAGAATCTGAGGAAAAAATATTTTAAAAAGTTTAAATCTACCAAGCGTTGGGTAGGGGGCTCCCCAGGTCTTTTGTTAGCAACTACGAATCTGACATCAAAGTAAACCCCAAGGCTTTCTGATATTATGTTAAGCCTAAAAAGCTTTGCCCGTCTATTCCTTCATCAGTCTATTACGATGCGGATCGAGCTTCTTCCCCTGTTGCAGTGGCTAATTTATTTGCCGATTTTTTCGCTCCAACTTCGTGGGCCAATCTGATCTCCCAACGGTAGTCCCCTCATTAGTAGATAATCCTATTAACTTCGGCTCCCTGACTTTGTCGCTTGACGATATTCTTAATGGGATTCAAAATATAAAATTATCTACGCAGACTGATATCGACGGCTTATCGTCTTATCTTTTTAAAAACTGTCTGACATTGGCTACCCCACTCCTGCTAATTTTTAACAAATCTCTCGAGTGCGGCGAGTTTTTAGATGCATGGAAAGTGACCTTCATCACCCCTATTTTCAAAAACGGTAACAAAAACAATGTTTCCAACTATAGGCCTATTGCCAAGTTGTCTACCATTTCCAAACTCTTTGAGTATATTGTCAAAGAGAAAATGTATTTTGCCGTTAGGCGTCTAATCATAGATCTACCGTGACGAACCTGTCGATTTTCTCTGAATTCTGACTATCAGCTTTCAAAAGCCGCCTTCAAGTCGATGCACTTTACACTGACTTTTCTAAGGCGTTTGACAAAATCTGCCATTCAATATTGATCTCTAAACTGGCTGGTGTGGGTTTCCACTCAATTTTTCTATCCTGGCTAAAATCGTATCTTGACCAGCGGATCTGTGTAGTTGTGATAGAAAATCGTTCAAATTCTTTTGTTGCCACTTCTGGTGTACCTCAAGGTAGTATTCTTGGACCATCAATATTTATAATTTTTATAAATGACATTTCGGTCTGTTTTCAAAACTCAAACTTTCTGCTATATGCTGATGATTTAAAGGTTTTCTCTGCGATCTCAAACTTGTTGTTGGGTGGTTTTCGATTCGAAATTTTCGTTCTCGACACATTTAAACTCTACAATTGCTAAGGCTTATTCTCTTCTTGCCTTTATCCGGCGTTTTAGCTCTGACTTTACGGACCCGTATACTCTTAAGATACTGTTCACCTCACTTGTTCGTTCCAAGCTGGAATATGCCTGCTTCATTTGGCGACCCTACCATGAGTGTCATATCAAGAGGCTCGAACGTGTGCAAAAAATCTTTGTTCGGTTTGCACTGCGTTCATTGAATTTTTCTGATCCGCTTCCTTCCTAAGAAGCCAGATGTACACTCATCAACCTTCAGTCTTTAGAATCCAGAAGAACCTTGCTGTCAATGACTTTTGTCTTCGACATTATTAACGGTTCAATCGATGCGCCAGCTCTTCTCGAGGGGATACGATTACATGTACCAAACAGGCCGCTTAGAAATAGCAACATGTTTTACACGGGGTTTACTCGGACCCTCTATGCTTCTAACGCTCCCATTTCTCGAACTTTAACAGAATTTAACCTTCGCTCAAATTCTTTAGAAATCTATTTTTCAGTATCTAACCAATTTTCAAAGCTTTAATTGCTCATACTTAATTTTATATTGTGCTTAAATATTTTTTTTGGGCCTCTGTATTACATATGTTTATCTCTACGTTGTCTGTAAGTATATTTTTGTACTAGACTACTTTTGTAATTTGTAATTTTTATTTTTTAATGATCAAATTACTAATAAATGAAATGAAATGAAAATAGTTTATTATGCGCTTTTTCATTCTAAATTACAATATGGAATCAGCTGTTGGGGTGGCGCCACCAATGTTAACCGGCTGCATCCATCGAGAGAGCTTTTTATTATTATTATTTTAAAGTCTTAAAATTTTTTTCATTAGATGTGGTTATCTGCAAAGTATGAGGTCGGATTCATATAACCTGAGGACAAACACACAAACTAGAGTCGTTGTACCGTCGACCAGAACCACGCAGCAAGCAAGTTTTTCACAACGGTTTCACGAAAACTCTTCAATTTACTTCCCCCCGAAATACGTTCTTTACGGAATCTGCGCCATTTTTCTGAAAGTGTTAAGTCCTTTCTCTTAAGCCTCGCACACAATGAAATCGAAGTTTTGCTTCGGCCAGCTACATAAACCGTTTTTAATAATGAATACTTCACAATTTTTTTCGTGTAATTGCTTTTCCTTTCATTTACCCATCGTCGCCCGGATAAATAATTGTCGTAATACATTGTACATACACCCACTAAACAATAATTTTCGACTTTTTTCCGAAATCGTTACATTGCGTCTAAAGATTTCTCCAAAATCGAAATCGAATTATTTTCGAGGTTGTTAAAAAATTTGTATCAGAGGGTTGACGCGACTTCGTTAAAAAATATCTGTGCGACTGCGTTAAGTACCATCTATATAGATCCCACCGCACGATCGCTACGCTCATCGAGTACACGGTAAAAAGCATATTTTTATATTAGTTTACAACGTGGACAAGACTTTTGGCCATGCTGCCATTTTCGAAACGGCCGTTAATATTTTTAATTAATTTTTTAAAAACCAAATTTGGAAGCGTCACTACGCTCATCGAGTAGCCGAACAAACTAAACTGTGAAATATAGATATCCACCCAGTGAACTCAAAAAGTGATGGCAACAATCGCGCATTTGGACGCAACCCCGTGGCAGCAGCGCCCAAAGAGGTGGTATTTGGACGCGTCACTATGCTCATCGAGTAGCCGAACAAACTAAACTGTGAACTGTAGATATCCACATAATGAACTCAAAAAGTGGTGGCAGCACTCCTGCAGTTAGCCGCAACCCGGTAGCAGCAGCGCCCAAATAGGTGGTATTTGGAGGCGTCACTACGCTTATGGAGTAGCTGAACAAACTAAACTGTGAACTATAGATATCCACCCAGTGATCTCAAAAAGTGGTGGCAGCAATCGCGCAGTTGGCCGCAACCCGGTGGCAGTAGCGCCCAAAGAGGTGGTGTTTGGAGGCGTCACAACGCTTATCGAATAGCCGGACAAACTAAACCGTGAAATATAGATATCAACCCAGTGAACTCAAAAAGTGATGGCAGCAATCGCGCAGTTGTTAAGTATAATCAAGCATTTCCAGACATCATCCCATGGAAAAAACTTCAGCCAGACACCTCAAAGTTCGGGAGCTTTTATTCTCCTATTAATTTTCTTTACACATATGTAGTAGAACACTATATCTAAGTTGTATCAGGCAATTATATACTTCATCCCATGGAAAACACTTCAGCCAGACACCTCAAGGCTGAGGAATTTTAATAATTCTTACTGCGTTTCACATGTTTGAGATGGTTGGTCCAAGTTAGGTTGCTTTTAAAGGGCAGATATTTTCACATGTGTTATAGAAGACCACCCTTAAGTGGTATCAGTTAGTTTTAGACTTCGGCCCATGTCAAAAACTTCAGCCAGACACCTCAAGGCTGAGGAATTTTCAGAATTCTTACTGCGCTTTCACATGTTTAATCGGGTTGGTCCAACTTTGGCTGCTTTTGAAGGGCAGATATTTTCACATGTGTTATAGAAGACTACCCTTAAAATGTATCAGATACTTTTATACTTCGCCCCATGCCAAAACCTACAGCCTACAAAACTGAGGAATATTCATAATTCTTACTGCGATTTCAAAGGTTTAAGCGAGTTGGTCCAACTTTTGCTGTTCGTAATGGGCGGATCTTCACACATGTGTCGCAGAACACTGCTCTTAATTAGTTTCAATCATTGTTAGACTTCGCCCTATAGAAAAAACTTCAGCCAGACACATCAAAACTGACGAATTTTTATAATTATTACTGCGTTTTCACATGTTTGAGATGGTTGGTCCAAGTTAGGTTGCTTTTAAAGGGCAGATATTTTCAATGTGTCATAGAAGACCACCCTTAAGACTTCGCCTTATGAGAAACACTTTAACCAGACACCTTAAATCTGGGTAGTTTTCATAATTCTTACTATGCTTTCGCCTGTTTAAGCAGGTTTGTCCAACTTTGACTATTTTTAAAAGGCGAATATTTACACATGCGTTGTAGAACACTACTCTTAAGTGGAATCCGGCATTTTTGGAGATCTTCCCATGACAAAAACTTCAGCCAAGCACCCCAAAGCTCGGGTTTTTTTCACAACTGATCTCTCCATAGGACATGATCAAGCAAATTAGAACAAGTCAGCCCATACAAAGCGTTCAGATGTGGTATTTGTTGCAGCAACTAATCCCGGACGCATCCTAGACCTTCGGTTCGTCTTTACTTAAATTTCACCCAGCGATCAAAACCCAAATTTTTTCACATGTGTGAGTGTGTATATTAGGATGATTCAAATAAAAAAAAATGGTTTTTTTCGGTCTTACCCCCTGAAACTTTAGGTATTGATGAGAAAAAAGGCCTTGCCAAAGTTAGTGCTCTAACTTAACACTTAGGGGTGGCTATTTTTTTCGCCCTTTCCCATACATTTTGTATGGGGAAAAATAGCATTTTTTTCAAAGTGAATTTTCTTTTAATTTTTGAAACTTTTTTAAAAAATATTTTTATATACTCTTAAAGTTGAAGCTTTGAAGCTTCCAAAATGGTAAGACATATGCGATTATCTTAACTATTAAAATAATTACAGCCATTCAAAATTTACTGGATTTTATACATGTTACTGTGTATGTGTGTGCAATAGTACAAAACTCAGTCATTTTTAAATAGCTGTAATTATTTTAATAGTTAAGATAATCGCACATGGCTTACCATTTTGGAAGCTTCAAAGCTTCAATTTTAAGAGTATGTAAAATTATTTTGAAAAAAGTTTCAAAAAATAATAGAAAATTCATTTTTAAAAAAATGCCATTTTTCCCCATACAAAATGTATGGGAAAAGGTGAGAAAAATAGCCACCCTAAGGGTTAAGTTAGAGCGCTAATTTTTAGCAAGGCTTATTTTCTCATCAATATCTAACTTTTTAGGGGGTAAGACCAAGGCGACATTTTTTTTGAATCACCCTAGTGTATATGCAAGTGCCTGTACACACTTATGCCATATATATATACATACCTACCACTGGCTGTAGTTTTTGACATGGGGCGAAGTATAAAAGTACCTGATACAACTTAAGGGTGGTCTTCTATAACACATGCGAAAATATCTGCCCTTCAAAAGCAGCCAGAGTTAGACCAACGCGCTTTTATATATGTATACATGTGAAATCGCAGCAAGAATTATAAATAATCCTCAGTTTTGAGGTGTCTGGCTGAAGGTTTTGACATGGGGCGAAGTTTAAAAGTACCTGATACAACTTAAGGTGGTCTTCTATAACACATGTTAAAAGATCCGCCCTTAAAAAGCAGCCAAAGTTGGACCAACCCGATTAAACATGTGAAAGCGCAGTAAGAATTCTTAAAATTCCTCAGCCTTGAGGTGTCTGGCTGAAGTTTTTGGCATGGGCCGAAATCTAAAAGTAACTGACACCACTTTAGGGTGGTGTCCTATGACACATGTGAAAAGATTCGCCCTTTAAAAGCAGCCAAAGTCAGACCAATGCGCTTAAACATGTGAAATCGCAGCAAGAATTATGAAATTTCCTCAGCTTTGAGGTGTCTGGCTGAAGTTTTTGTCATGGGGCGAAGTCTAAAAATGACTGATAATAGTTAATGGTAGTGTTATACGATACATGTGTAACGATCCGTAGAAAAATCCGCGAACTGTGGGTGTCTGGCTGGAGCCTTGTCACTGGTTCGGGTCTAACAACACTTGATACTGACGCGGGGTGGTAATCTACGTCAAATATGTGAAAATCATCCATTGTAAAATAAGTGAAGTTAGGGTCATTTTTTGGCGACTTTGACCCCCGATTCCTAGGCCTTTGTCATATGTACAGCTTTGAAATTTTCACATTCTTTCTAGATTCGGGGAGGACTATCGATCGGTATTGGTTTCATCCATCATAAAATAAGTAACGCTTTTAGGTTCTGGGATCTTTGTCTATTAGACTAATACGAAGTCTTTAAAAACATCTTAACGATTTCGTCAAGTACGATCTTCACGAATTAGTAAAGAAGCGTCTGCAATAAAGAATGGAATTTGTCTAAACAAAATCTTAACGATTTAATCTTTTCGAACTCGTTTAGGTAGTTCTTACCAAAATCTTTGCAAGTACTTACCTAATTAAAACAATTTTTTTCATAATAGAAAATTTAATTTTCTTTTAATAGCTAACGGATTATAATTTAATTACGTACATTAATATTGACCTCTTAAATTCATTATGTAAATAATAACAAATTTATAAGGCTTTTGAAATGGTCCATTTTGAAAATCTGAGCCATTTGAAACCAAACAAGGCTTCAGAAGATAATTCGAGCAGCAGAGCTGAACCGCAATGGTACAATCGGGTGTACCACATTATCCCCAAAAACAAACTCCCCAAATCAAAATCTCCAAAATCAAAATCCCCTAAACTGAAATCCCCTAATTCAAAATCCTCAAACTCAGAATCCCCAAAATCAAAATCCCCAAAATCAAAATACCCAACGCGAAACCCCCATTTTATGTGTGAACTAAATTCAAATTAGGTTGAAAATCGCCGCGATTGAAACTAATATGCAGCATTAGCCAAGTCGATAGAGTCTTCGTTTACCACGCATGGCGAGAGTTCAATGCCTTATCTATGCTCAATATTTTTTAAAATTTTATATAATTTGTTTTACATTTTTTTTAAATTAATAAGCTTTTTGTTTTATAGCTTTATTCTGTAATTCAGTCCCATCCAGTGTTGCCAGAATTTTTTCAGCAATCCGGCTAGATCAAGAAAAAAAACGGCTAAAAAAATTATTGCGGCGAAAAAAGTTATAATTTTGGCCGGAAAAACGGCTAAAAATTTTTAATCAACTTTTCACTCGTTTTATTCGCTTTTTTCATTAAAACGTATAATATAAATATTTTATAATATAAAGGAGCGTTTTCTCATCTAGCCTTAAATATTAAAGTTCACGCTAAACAAAAATTTTGTATGAAAAAATTAAGATACATTTTAAAGTTTACTTCAGAAAACGGCTCCAATTTCATAACAATAAGAAAATTTCGTATACAGATGCTTTGCATCTGCATATACAGAGCTATAATAAACATAAATAAAGCTTACATTTATATTTGCTATATCCAGGCGTGTATTCAGGGACACCCCACGTTTATGCAATTTTTTTTGTATGTGACTGTAAAAAATTGGGACTCATATTCCCAAACTCATGGGATAATATTTTTTGATTTCCGGTCAAGTTAGACATTTGAAATAACAAAAATTGCGACAAAGCCAAACTTAGGTAAAGAAAGAAAACTTCAAAAGACCCCATTAATATCATGTGTGGTAAAAAAGTTATTTGGGGGCAAAGTGAACATTTAGGCTTTTACGAATTTTTCCCGTAAACGGTAATTTTTTCGAAAAATTACCTTCGACCAAGCTGTACACCTGAAAATTCACTATAAAAATTGTCCTAGCATTTTTCTAAATTAAGCTGTCCCGGCAGACGTTGTATCTCCATCCCGATCCCTATCGCTGTCTACATGTGGGGGAAAATTCCTCAAGCGGACCACCTAAAAATTCGATTTGAATGAAATTTGGTGAAAGTGATCTGCCATGTAAGAAAAAAATTACACCAAAGTTCGCGTAAAACTATTGGATGGTTACCGAGATATACGGGTTTGAATTCGCAATTTTTTGTGTGTAAGCCTTTTTTCTTTAAATTATAAGACATGTAATTGACATGCTAAGAAGGAACATGGAAACCGTTTCTAAAGTATTTTTCCGTTCTTTTTGAATATAACTTTAAAAAAATTTTATTAAAATAAAAGTTTGTAAAAATTTTATTAAAAAAAGAATTTTATCAACATTTTTCAATTTTGGACATTTTTAATTTTTACAAAAAGCTTGATCTTTTTCCTTTAGTGGACCTCGACAATTTTTTAATGTTCTTTCAAAAGACAATTTATTTATTTTTTGTTGTTTTTCTCTAGGCTTTGATAAATTTGGTTCGCGTCTGCACTAGTAACAAAATTAAACTTTAGCTAAGTCATTTCCATTTTCCAGTTAAAATAGTTATTATGAAAAAAAATTGGATCCACCCCGAAAATATTTTCTGGATACGCGCGCGGCTATATCTATTACATAGATGTGACTTATATAAAAGGTACAACGAGCAAAATTTTAAGCAGAGCTCACTGCTTTAAAAATAATTGACTTTATGAAAAGTCGCAATAAAATAAGGCATTAGCTAACGAATATACTTGAAATAACATATAATTTCATGACATAAAATGAAAAAAAAAAAAAAAAAAATTATGCGAGAAAAATGTAGTTACATACATATCTATATTTTACAATATTTCTATATCACAATTTTCTATATCTTTCTCTGAGCTATCATAAATGGTAGATGTGTTGAACTCAGTTTACTTAAAAAAAAAATTGTATACATTGGCAAAAAAGTTAAAAACGGCTAAAAAAATAAGAAAACGGCTAAATGACAAAAAAAAGGGCTAGATCTAGTCGGAAAACGACTAAATGGCAACACTGGTCCCCTCTCAAACCACTTAATTTGAGATATTTCCTTATGCCCGTTCTTTCTTTGTATTTTTCTGTATTTTTCATAGAAAAAATAGTCATAACAACAATTCACAAAGAATACAAAAAAAAAAACAAGAAAAATACGTCAAAATAAACATTTGTGTTTAAGCGACATAACATGGTTTCGTTTATTTGATCTGCATTACATATTATTGTAATTCGCAGATAATTTATGGAATATTCGGAATACATAGCTTATAGTCGCAGTCACAAAATGTGGTTTTTCACAAGCAAAATGGGGTAAGCCAATAGCCGCCAATGCCTCAGAGCCCAAGTGCTCACCACCAAATAATAAATATAAGGTGTAACAAAACACAAGTGGTTTTTCACAAGCAAAATGGGGTAAGCCAATAGCCGCCAATGCCTCAGAGCCCAAGTGCTCACCACCAACAATTTTGAGGGGTCTTCTAAGGAAGTGAGAATAGCCAACAATGCATTCTCAGAGCCAAAGTGCTCGCCCCAATTAATACATACAGAGTGTCAATACCAAAACACAGTCCACTAGACTTGATGGTACATACCGATAATTAAAAAGAACCAAACACAGTCCATGAGACTTGATGGAATATAAAAGTAATAAAATAAATAAAATTAAAAAGACTTTGGTTGAGGTGGGATTCGAACCGGCAACCCCGGCCAACTCCCTCAACCATATAATATAGCAACAACAATAATAATAAACTGCTCGCCGCCCACCATTTAACTCCAGCTTAGATATGGTCCTTCGAGCCGGATCAAACCAGCAACCTATGGCTCTTTACTAGACGACTAAGCCGTCTAGGGCGGGGAGTATGTTTAAGCGACATAACATGGTTTCGTTTATTTGATCTGCATTACATATTATTGTAATTCGCAGATAATTTATGGAATATTCGGAATACATAGCTTATAGTCGCAGTCACAAAATGTGGTTTTTCATAGGTAAAATGAGGTAAGCCAATGTCGCCAATGCCTCAGAGCCCAAGTGCTCATCACCAACAATTTTGAGGGGTTTTCTAAGGAAATGAGAATAGCCAACGATGCATTCTCAGAGCCAAAGTGCTCGCCCCAATTAATACATACAGTGTGTAATTACCAAAACAAGTGGTTTTTCACAAGTGGTTTTTCACAAGCAAAATGGGGTAAGCCAATAGCCGCCAATGCCTCAGAGCCCAAGTGCTCACCACCAAATAATAAATATAAGGTGTAACAAAACACAAGTGGTTTTTCACAAGCAAAATGGGGTAAGCCAATAGCCGCCAATGCCTCAGAGCCCAAGTGCTCACCACCAAATAATAAATATAAGGTGTAACAAAACACAAGTGGTTTTTCACAAGCAAAATGGGGTAAGCCAATAGCCGCCAATGCCTCAGAGCCCAAGTGCTCACCACCAACAATTTTGAGGGGTCTTCTAAGGAAGTGAGAATAGCCAACAATGCATTCTCAGAGCCAAAGTGCTCGCCCCAATTAATACATACAGAGTGTCAATACCAAAACACAGTCCACTAGACTTGATGGTACATACCGATAATTAAAAAGAACCAAACACAGTCCATGAGACTTGATGGAATATAAAAGTAATAAAATAAATAAAATTAAAAAGACTTTGGTTGAGGTGGGATTCGAACCGGCAACCCCGGCCAACTCCCTCAACCATATAATATAGCAACAACAATAATAATAAACTGCTCGCCGCCCACCATTTAACTCCAGCTTAGATAATTTGAAATAACAATAATTCCCACATAGCCATATTTTTATAGAGAGCTTAGGTTCGCCGTCAAACAATAGAAATCTTCAATCCCCATCGATCCCATATGAGCTAAAAAAATTTTTAGTTTTTTGGAGCCACATTTTCTCCATGCATATTTAAAAAAAATAAAAATTAATTTATTTAGTAAAACAAAACATCTCACAGAGCCAATTTTTTTGTCAGAAGGTTAGGCTTGCCCCCTGGAACATAACTGCAAAATTTCCCATCGATCCGATTTGTGCGAAAAAAGTTATTCGGGTGGAGGTAAATAAAAATCCAAATTTGAGGTTTTTTTCGGTTTTTCTCGACTTTTGACCCCAAATAACCTTTTTACACAGTAATCTTGTATATTGTTAGCTTAATTCACAAAGGCCCTAACTGGCATAAACAAAATTTTACAGGAGAAGCAAAAAACAAAAATTTCTTTACATTGAACGCATGCAAATATACTTACTTACTTAAAATAGCCTTTAACCGCCTACGCGATTTTGGCCGTCCAACATTTTGCGCCAGTCGGTTGGTTGTTGTAGCGAGGTGTAGCCCTGCCTAAATGTCAGACAGGGTCACCCCGAGTGTATTGCTCTTGGCCGGGTCGATATAAGAAAACGGCCCGGGTCGTTTCGGCACGATGGGTACAGCACAAGTACTGGTACCGTTCTCGTAGAACCGGCAATACAAGAAACCATCGAAGTGGTGGTCTCCGTCTTCCTCTACTTCCACTGGCGGGTGCCGATAAAAATACCTTCTGGGGCGGAGCGTCTTCGTTCATTCGCATCACGTGCCCTAGCCAGCGGAGCCGCTGGGTTTTAATTCGCTGGACTATGTCCACGTCTGCGTAAAGCTCATACAGCTCCTCATTATATCTTCTTCGGTACTCGCCGTCGCCAACTTTTAGGGGTCCATAAATCTTTCGAAGAATTTTTCTCTCGCATGCAAATATAGCTTTCTAAATTTGGAATATCTCCGATATTACTGCTAGTGACTCCTTAAAATTTGTTGTGAGTGTGTAAATTACTCGTTTTCCAGGTTATAATATTTATTTCATTAGAATGCTGCCGTTAGCTCAGTTATGAGTCTACTTTAGAAGTAAATCTCTACTTAACTTCTACCTAACATCTAACCTACGTTGTAGCACGATACTGCTGCGGCGCAACCGGCGAATAGTGGCAGAATTGTAACTCCGGCTTTGCTATGTGTTGCAATTTGTTTGTGCTGATGCTGTCAAATAAGATTGGTTGCAGTGTTCTGAGAATTGTGGCGCTGGTGATGCTGACATCACGCCAATGATAGTGCAGTGGCAATAGCTATTCTGCCGTCCTTAGCAAAAAGGCAGTATATTATAAAAATTGATTATCGAGAAAGCTGAAGTTGAAGTATGGGTGTGTTCGAACTAAATAACTAGTTATTTTGCTGCATAACAGACATAAATGAATATTGAGCTATTAAAAGGCTTCATGAAGAATTATTTGCATCTGATTATGGGCGAAAATTATCCATAGAGCCTTAAAGAATCAGCGAACTGCCTTTCTGCTTTGTAAAACGAAAAGCAGTAAAATACTATTTACTGCTTTTTTGGATTGTAAAACAAACCCTTTATATTTTTGAGAGATACTGCCTTTCTGCTTTGTAAATCCAAAATAAATAAAAATTCGTTTACTGCTTTTTTGGTTTGTAAGTCAAAGTTACTGCTTTTTTCCCCAAATATTCCAAGCAGCATTCTTATCTTTCTGAGTATAAAGGCAGTATATTTTCATTTTTACACTCGGGGTGACCCTGTCTGACATTTAGGCAGGGCTACACCTCGCTACAACAACCAACCGACTGGCGCAAAATGTTGGACGGCCAAAATCGCGTAGGCGGTTAAAGGCTATTTTAAGTAAGTAAGTATATTTGCATGCGTTCAATGTAAAGAAATTTTTGTTTTTTGCTTCTCCTGTAAAATTTTGTTTATGCCAGTTAGGGCCTTTGTGAATTAAGCTAACGATATACAAGATTACCGTGTAAAAAGGTTATTTGGGGTCAAAAGTCGAGAAAAACCGAAAAAACCTCAAATTTGGATTTTTCTTTACCTCCATCCGAATAATTTTTTCGCACAAATCGGATCGATGGGAACTTTTGCAGTTATGTTCCAGGGGGCAAACCTAACCTTCTGACAAAAAAATTGGCTCTGTGAGATGTTTTGTTTTACTAAATAAATTAATTTTTTTTAAATATGCATGGAGAAAATGTGGCTCCAAAAAACTAAAAATTTTTTTAGCTCATATGGGATCGATGGGGATTGAAGATTTCTATTGTTTGACGGCGAACCTAAGCTCTCTATAAAAATATGGCTATGTGGGAATTATTGTTATTTCAAATGTTTATTTTGACGTATTTTTCTTGTTTTTTTTGTATTCTTTGTGAATTGTTGTTATGACTATTTTTTCTATGAAAAATACAGAAAAATACAAAGAAAGAACGGGCATAAGGAAATATCTCAAATTAAGTGGTTTGAGATGGGCCCAGTGTTGCCAATTAGTCGTTTTCCGACTAGATCTAGCCCTTTTTTTTGTCATTTAGCCGTTTTCTTATTTTTTTTTAGCCGTTTTTAACTTTTTTGCCAATGTATACAATTTTTTTTTTAAGTAAACTGAGTTCAACACATCTACCATTTATGATAGCTCAGAGAAAGATATAGAAAATTGTGATATAGAAATATTGTAAAATATAGATATGTATGTAACTACATTTTTCTCGCATTATTTTTTTTTTTTTTTTTTTCATTTTATGTCATGAAATTATATGTTATTTCAAGTATATTTGTTAGCTGATGCCTTATTTTATTGCGACTTTTCATAAAGTCAATTATTTTTAAAGCAGTGAGCTCTGCTTAAAATTTTGCTCGTTGTACCTTTTATATAAGTCACATCTATGTAATAGATATAGCCGCGCGCGTATCCAGAAAATATTTTCGGGGTGGATCCAATTTTTTTTCATAATAACTATTTTAACTGGAAAATGGAAATGACTTAGCTAAAGTTTAATTTTGTTACTAGTGCAGACGCGAACCAAATTTATCAAAGCCTAGAGAAAAACAACAAAAAATAAATAAATTGTCTTTTGAAAGAACATTAAAAAATTGTCGAGGTCCATTAAAGGAAAAAGATCAAGCTTTTTGTAAAAATTAAAAATGTCCAAAATTGAAAAATGTTGATAAAATTCTTTTTTTAATAAAATTTTTACAAACTTTTATTTTAATAAAATTTTTTTAAAGTTATATTCAAAAAGAACGGAAAAATACTTTAGAAACGGTTTCCATGTTCCTTCTTAGCATGTCAATTACATGTCTTATAATTTAAAGAAAAAAGGCTTACACACAAAAAATTGCGAATTCAAACCCGTATATCTCGGTAACCATCCAATAGTTTTACGCGAACTTTGGTGTTATTTTTTTCTTACATGGCAGATCACTTTCACCAAATTTCATTCAAATCGAATTTTTAGGTGGTCCGCTTGAGGAATTTTCCCCCACATGTAGACAGCGATAGGGATCGGGATGGAGATACAACGTCTGCCGGGACAGCTTAATTTAGAAAAATGCTAGGACAATTTTTATAGTGAATTTTCAGGTGTACAGCTTGGTCGAAGGTAATTTTTCGAAAAAATTACCGTTTACGGGAAAAATTCGTAAAACCCTAAATGTTCACTTTGCCCCCAAATAACTTTTTTACCACACATGATATTAATGGGGTCTTTTGAAGTTTTCTTTCTTTACCTAAGTTTGGCTTTGTCGCAATTTTTGTTATTTCAAATGTCTAACTTGACCGGAAATCAAAAAATATTATCCCATGAGTTTGGGAATATGAGTCCCAATTTTTTACAGTCACATACAAAAAAAATTGCATAAACTTGGGGTGTCCCTGAATACACGCCTGGATATAGCAAATATAAATGTAAGCTTTATTTATGTTTATTATAGCTCTGTATAAGCTGATGCAAAGCATCTGTATACGAAATTTTCTTATTGTTATGAAATTGGAGCCGTTTTCTGAAGTAAACTTTAAAATGTATCTTAATTTTTTCATACAAAATTTTTGTTTTGCGTGAACTTTAATATTTAAGGCTAGATGAGAAAACGCTCCTTTATATTATAAAATATTTATATTATACGTTTTAATGAAAAAAGCGAATAAAACGAGTGAAAAGTTGATTAAAAATTTTTAGCCGTTTTTCCGGCCAAAATTATAACTTTTTTCGCCGCAATAATTTTTTTAGCCGTTTTTTTTCTTGATCTAGCCGGATTGCTGAAAAAAATCTGGCAACACTGGATGGGACTGAATTACAGAATAAAGCTATAAAACAAAAAGCTTATTAATTTTAAAAAAATGTAAAACAAATTATATAAAATTTTATAAAATATTGAGCATAGATAAGGCATTGAACTCACGCCATGCGTGGTAAACGAAGACTCTATCGACTTGGCTAATGCTGCATATTAGTTTCAATCGCGGCGATTTTCAACCTAATTTGAATTTAGTTCACACATAAAATGGGGGTTTCGCGTTGGGTATTTTGATTTTGGGGATTTTGATTTTGGGGATTCTGAGTTTGAGGATTTTGAATTAGGGGATTTCAGTTTAGGGGATTTTGATTTTGGAGATTTTGATTTGGGGAGTTTGTTTTTGGGGATAATGTGGTACACCCGATTGTACCATTGCGGTTCAGCTCTGCTGCTCGAATTATCTTCTGAAGCCTTGTTTGGTTTCAAATGGCTCAGATTTTCAAAATGGACCATTTCAAAAGCCTTATAAATTTGTTATTATTTACATAATGAATTTAAGAGGTCAATATTAATGTACGTAATTAAATTATAATCCGTTAGCTATTAAAAGAAAATTAAATTTTCTATTATGAAAAAAATTGTTTTAATTAGGTAAGTACTTGCAAAGATTTTGGTAAGAACTACCTAAACGAGTTCGAAAAGATTAAATCGTTAAGATTTTGTTTAGACAAATTCCATTCTTTATTGCAGACGCTTCTTTACTAATTCGTGAAGATCGTACTTGACGAAATCGTTAAGATGTTTTTAAAGACTTCGTATAAGTCTAATAGACAAAGATCCCAGAACCTAAAAGCGTTACTTATTTTATGATGGATGAAACCAATACCGATCGATAGTCCTCCCCGAATCTAGAAAGAATGTGAAAATTTCAAAGCTGTACATATGACAAAGGCCTAGGAATCGGGGGTCAAAGTCGCCAAAAAATGACCCTAACTTCACTTATTTTACAATGGATGATTTTCACATATTTGACGTAGATTACCACCCCGCGTCAGTATCAAGTGTTGTTAGACCCGAACCAGTGACAAGGCTCCAGCCAGACATCCACAGTTCGCGGATTTTTCTACGGATCGTTACACATGTATCGTATAACACTACCATTAACTATTATCAGTCATTTTTAGACTTCGCCCCATGACAAAAACTTCAGCCAGACACCTCAAAGCTGAGGAAATTTCATAATTCTTGCTGCGATTTCACATGTTTAAGCGCATTGGTCTGACTTTGGCTGCTTTTAAAGGGCGAATCTTTTCACATGTGTCATAGGACACCACCCTAAAGTGGTGTCAGTTACTTTTAGATTTCGACCCATGTCAAAAACTTCAGCCAGACACCTCAAGGCTGAGGAAATTTAAGATTTCTTACTGCGCTTTCACATGTTTAATCGGGTTGGTCCAACTTTGGCTGCTTTTTAAGGGCGGATCTTTTAACATGTGTTATAGAAGACCACCTTAAGTTGTATCAGGTACTTTTAAACATTTAGGCAGGGCTACACCTCGCTACAACAACAACAACAACCAACCGACTGGCGCAACATGTTGGACGGCCAAAATCGCGTAGGCGGTTAAAGGCTATTTTAAGTAAGTAGGTATATTTGCATGCGTTCAATGTAAAGAAATTTTTGTTTTTTGCTTCTCCTGTAAAATTTTGTTTATGCCAGTTAGGGCCTTTGTGAATTAAGCTAACGATATACAAGATTACCGTGTAAAAAGGTTATTTGGGGTCAAAAGTCGAGAAAAACCGAAAAAACCTCAAATTTGGATTTTTCTTTACCTCCATCCGAATAACTTTTTTCGCACAAATCGGATCGATGGGAACTTTTGCAGTTATGTTCCAGGGGGCAAACCTAACCTTCTGACAAAAAAATTGGCTCTGTGAGATGTTTTGTTTTACTAAATAAATTAATTTTTTTTAAATATGCATGGAGAAAATGTGGCTCCAAAAAACTAAAAATTTTTTTAGCTCATATGGGATCGATGGGGATTGAAGATTTCTATTGTTTGACGGCGAACCTAAGCTCTCTATAAAAATATGGCTATGTGGGAATTATTGTTATTTCAAATGTTTATTTTGACGTATTTTTCTTGTTTTTTTTGTATTCTTTGTGAATTGTTGTTATGACTATTTTTTCTATGAAAAATACAGAAAAATACAAAGAAAGAACGGGCATAAGGAAATATCTCAAATTAAGTGGTTTGAGATATGCCCAGTGTTGCCAATTAGTCGTTTTCCGACTAGATCTAGCCCTTTTTTTTGTCATTTAGCCGTTTTCTTATTTTTTTTAGCCGTTTTTAACTTTTTTGCCAATGTATACAATTTTTTTTTTAAGTAAACTGAGTTCAACACATCTAACATTTATGATAGCTCAGAGCAAGATATAGAAAATTGTGATATAGAAATATTGTAAAATGTATATATGTATGTAACTACATTTTTCTGGCATTATTTTTTTTTTTTCATTTTATGTCATGAAATTATATGTTATTTCAAGTATATTCGTTAGCTGATGCCTTATTTTATTGCGACTTTTCATAAAGTCAATTATTTTTAAAGCAGTGAGCTCTGCTTAAAATTTTGCTCGTTGTACCTTTTATATAAGTCACATCTATGTAATAGATATAGCCGCGCGCGTATCCAGAAAATATTTTCGGGTGGATCCAACTTTTTTCATAATAACTATTTTAACTGGAAAATGGAAATGACTTAGCTAAAGTTTAATTTTGTTACTAGTGCAGACGCGAACCAAATTTATCAAAGCCTAGAGAAAAACAACAAAAAATAAATAAATTTTCTTTTGAAAGAACATTAAAAAATTGTCGAGGTCCATTAAAGGAAAAAGATCAAGCTTTTTGTAAAAATTAAAAATGTCCAAAATTGAAAAATGTTGATAAAATTCTTTTTTTAATAAAATTTTTACAAACTTTTATTTTAATAAAATTTTTTTTAAAGTTATATTCAAAAAGAACGGAAAAATACTTTAAAAACGGTTTCCATGTTCCTTCTTAGCATGTCAATTACATGTCTTATAATTTAAAGAAAAAAAGCTTACACACAAAAAATTGCGAATTCAAACCCGTATATCTCGGTAACCATCCAATAGTTTTACGCGAACTTTGGTGTTATTTTTTTCTTACATGGCAGATCACTTTCACCAAATTTCATTCAAATCGAATTTTTAGGTGGTCCGCTTGAGGAATTTTCCCCCACATGTAGACAGCGATAGGGATCGGGATGGAGATACAACGTCTGCCGGGACAGCTTAATTTAGAAAAATGCTAGGACAATTTTTATAGTGAATTTTCAGGTGTACAGCTTGGTCGAAGGTAATTTTTCGAAAAAATTACCGTTTACGGGAAAAATGAATATCGAGATATTAAAAGGCTTCATGAAGAATTATTTGCATCTGATTATGGGCGAAAATTATCCATAGAGCCTTAAAGGATCAGCGAACTGCCTTTCTGCTTTGTAAATCGAAAAGCAGTAAAATACTATTTACTGCTTTTTTGGATTGTAAAACAAACCCTTTATATTTTTGAGAGATACTGCCTTTCTGCTTTGTAAATCCAAAATAAATAAAAATTCGTTTACTGCTTTTTTGGTTTGTAAGTCAAAGTTACTGCTTTTTTCCCCAAATATTCCAAGCAGCATTCTTATCTTTCTGAGTATAAAGGCAGTATATTTTCATTTATACTGCCTTTTCACACCGTGATACCTTTATACTGCTTATTTGTTCTGGAGAGATACAAGAGATTCTAGATGTATCACTAACTTAAACCTTGTTTTAACGTTGAAATTGCATTCTGACGGATAATTTTTATAATCGGTGGATTGTAAGACATTAAAATAATATAATGGTATCAAAATTCCTAAAAGGCAGTAAAATGATTTTACTGCCTTCTTGCTAAGGACGGCAGTATTGTTTTGCTGACACAGCGACCCGTGCCAGCAACCGTGTGAATATTGGTCCGGTTACATTTCTGCTGATTGGGCAATGTGACGAACGGTTGCAATGTGGCTGAAGTGTGATTGACCCAAGCGAAGGTTGGGAAAGCAGCTGTGGGAGTTAATTCACGATAACTCCTCCCCTTCTAAGTGAGGGACGTCCGCGGCCCTTGTAGCATTTTCAATTGCTGCCTTAACGGATTTGGCTATTCAGGTTTTCTTCCTGTTTAAGACTGCGCGCTGAAATGCATATGAGAGCAGTCCCATAATTACTAACGCTCCAATAGCAAGGTGACTCATTATGTTGCTACGCTCAATACTCCTTTGCAGATGCTTAATGTGTCGGAGGTTCTGCTGGTTTACGTGGTGGAGGTAAGGGACAGATAAAATTTCTATGTGTTACCTGTCTCTCGAAGGTCACCAGGTAAGTCCCGTTGACCGTAACTGGAACATTGTCCTTTTCTTCTATTACCGCAATTTGATCATTAATGACAATCAGGCCGTCCCCAATCGTTGTAATAGGTGAGAGATTATTAAACGTCGTGCCGTATTTGGCGGTGTGGTGTGTCATTAGTTGTAATGCGCATGATTTGGTTGATGATGCCAAACAGAATGCCGGAGTTCTGTTGCTACAATTCTTTACAGCCACTGTGTGGTTTTCGCATGTAGCCAAGGTAGGTTCTTGCAGGTGTAGAATTTGCTTGCCGTGCGCTACTAGTAAAATTATCGTTTTCTTACATCTAAATCTAGGTATGGGATATTTTATTAGAAAGTATATTGCGTTATTATACTGAACAATCCTAACTCTAGTTAAAGGTACTATATCGGCTACGTTGAAGCTTGTGAAGTGCTGTATTTTTATAACTGAGTTTATTTCTGAGCTATCTAAAAGGATAGGATTGAGAGTCCCGATTTTTGCGAAGGTGATGGAGGTGATTATGTTATCTAATTCCGTTATTATTGCCCTATTTCTGGCTATAAGTACGTCGTAAAGGTAACCCGTATCTATCTCCCTCTGCTTCGCTGACTTTAATATTTTATTTACCGTAGTAGTCAGGCTGTTAATTTCCTTTTGTAGCTCCGTGTTGATGGTAAACTGTCTGTCCTGTGAGTCGATTAGTTGCTCTGCTGTGTTAGGCAGTCTGTCGAAGTCGTCGTGGTCCGGAGTACCTGCAATATATTTTAGTATTGTCCCGAGTGCGTTCAAACTTCTTGCCTGCCTGTGGTGGGTATTCAAGAGTTGCAAAAGTCTGGTTATTTGGTTTATATCCGCGTCTAATAACTTCCTCATGTGCGTTCTTGGGAAATAGTCCGTAACGTTAGACGTTTCGTCCCGTAACAATTCGTATAAGGTCAAGTTGGTAATATGTTTGATGTGCCCGAAGTTTTCCCAGATTATAAGGTCGCCATCAGCCACTGGGATGTACTTTGCGTTCGTGTAGTCTATTATTCGTCCTGTTGACAACGATGCCAATATCGCCGTAACCAGTATCAGAACAATCCTGCAATAAATACGTTTCCATTAGCGACTAATAATTACTTAGCTTCCACGAAGGTTGTCCTTATGGACCCTTCTCCCTCTTATGAGCACCGTAGTGCTGAGATCTTTTTCGTGTGTAGTTTATTGCCTAGTCTTCTATTAATCTTGACTAGGACCTTTTCGCCTACCTCGAACGCTCTATCTTGACTGTTCTTATTATGGGTTCTTAATTCTTTGTCTTGTGCATGTTTTACGCAGGACATTATTTGCTTGTCCTCCTTTTCCGGACGAAAAATAGTAATGGGTCTCATCCCGGTCACAGTGTGAATGGATCTGTTGTATTTTATTGCGGCCAAAAGGATTATCTCCTCGATGTCGTCTCTGTTGGTATCGAGTTTAAGGCATTGCGATATTTCCATCAAGGTGCTATGGAATCGCTCTACCTGGCCGTTTGACGTACTATGAAGGGGTGGGGCATTCGCGATGTCGATATTGAAGTGATTTTTTAATGTAGATTTGATACTTTGAGAATTTAGTGACTTTTCGTTGTCACAGTACACAGTTTTCGTGAAAATTACGAATCGAGTCCACCTTCTCCGGACATGTTTTTATTCCGCTCTGTGAAACCAAGAATCCCAAAAATTCAAGTTCGGTTTTGAAAAATTTGGGTTTCTCTGCTGACACCCTTAAAATTACCTCTATATCTTTTAAATGTTGTTCCTCATTTTTTTTAAATATAATCACATCATCCATATAGACGAAGCATTTCGTTCCTATGTGTTCCCTTAACACATCGTCTATTGCCCTTTGAAAAATGCTGTGGGCATTTTTTAGACCGAACGGCAACCTGCAGAATTCGTACTTTCCATTTTTTACAGAGAATGCGGTTTTCTCTCTGTCCCGTTCCGACAGGTTGATCTGGTGGAAACCTGATTTAAGATCAAGAGTAGTAAACAATTTACTCCCCCCGCAGATTTGATAGGATCCCTGTAATATCTGGGACCGGGTATTTATCACTGATGGTTTTTTCGTTCAGTTTTCGAAAGTCAATAACCATTCGTTTCTTTTCTTGGCCCTTTTCGTCCAGGCCTTTCTTTTTTACTACCCATATGGGGTTATTATACGGGGACCTTGATGGTCGTATGATGCCATACGCCAACAGCTCTTGAATTTCCTTATTTACGAAATCGGAAACGCCTAATGGGTAAAGGTATAACCTTGAGTATACCGGCTCCTCATCAGTGGTTCTAATTGTCGCTACTACATTTGTATTGTAGGGTAGTGCTTCGTTTGGGTCTGCAAATACCCCGTTTATATTTCCTGTCATTCTGGAGAAGGCTTCCCCTAATTTTTGTTTTGTGGACCTGCTTGGCCTGCAATTGCAAGTGACCGACATCCTCGCTAGATACAAATAAGATAGTTTCCTTGCCAGAATCGTGCGTTATTGTGTTTGTTTTTAGATCAATGGTGGCATGCACCTTGTTTAGTAGGTCCAGGCCAATAACAACGTCGAATGAAGACAGATTGGGTAGTAGAAAAAATTCCGCTACCACCCCAAACATTCTAACCTTACATTTGTGTTTAATGGGGGTCACTGCATGAATTGACTTTACCAATAATGAATTTTCCACCTTTCTTACTCCCTTTAGTCCTGGGAGGGGCTTGATATCACTTCTGGATGGCCCGGTATCGACAAGGAACTTGATCTCTTTCCCTCTAATTGTCCTTGAAATCCAAGGAAGCAGGGATTTTGCCCTAAAAAATTAACCTCATCTGTTTCAATGTCGTCGGCCACTTGCTCCGCCTCATTGTTGTATGAGGAATCGTTTTGCAGCTCCTGATCTTCCGTGAGATGGTGAACACGCTGCATTTTAGGTCCGGTGTACCGTCCTGAGTTCGCTGCCCGCTTTTGTAAGTTCCCCTGTGGCCTACCGTAATAGTCTTGGCTTGGGTTATTGGTCGGGCTTTTAAATTGGGATATGGAAGGATCTACTTCCATGGGCTATACGCGCCTTTGGATCGAATTATTACTATTTACGAATGGTGTCTGGGTGTTTCCATAGTTCTGTGGGCGACTGGCTTGTCTCCCCTGTTTACTTAGTGAATAATGTGGATTCTTGTGGCCTACACCGTGCTCAAGGTTAGGTGTCTTCTGGTTAACGGGATTCTGACACCCGACTGGTTTTTCTTGATATCTATTTGCAAAATTCATCGCAAAAGCATATCACTCATTATTGGCATCAACCTCCTGTGCCAAAGCTAAACACTCTGAGCGCGCCCGCTCTATATTTCTCATTAATGGTGTCTGCTACACCGGTCTCATAGGACATTATCGTCTTATTTGCTAATAAGGTTAGTTTCTTTTCTACTTCGTCATAGAATTCTAAGCATGACATCGAGCCCTGTCTTAATGTGGACAGTTCCTGCTCTACCAGGTATATCGGGCGTTTGTCCGCGTAGGTGAAATCGAGTCGGGAGATTATTGCTTTAAAATTGAGAACCGTATTGAAAGAGGAAAGTACTGCGTCGGCAGCACCTCGTACTTTATTTCTGATAATGGTCACGGCTTGGTAGTGACGTTCGCTGCCATTATATCTTTTAAATAACTCGTACGCGTTATGCGCGGCCTCACGCCAAGACACATAAGTACCTTGGTGGCCGAAGAATTTGGGAAGGGATTTTATCGCGTCGAGTGTAATGTCACATGTTGTCAAAGGGTTAATTGTTACCCTACTATATTTCTCTACCTTGGGCTTATTTATTGCTACCTGATTTTGTAAAGCGAGTATCTTTCCGTCGAAATCTAACTTCTGTGCTTCCAAGGCTCTCCTAACTTCCGCTCTAACTATTTCGTTAACCTGATCTACGTTCATGGTGGCTGTGCTTACTGTTAGTTTACAATTCTTAAAAATATTTTCCAATCCTTCACTCATTTAACCTTCGCAAAAGAAATAAACCTCAATTCTACTTTAAGTGTTTTTATATTTATTTTTATCCACTTTCACTTAGAAAAAATTCTTTTCCGCACTTCACTCACCTCATAATTTTAAGTTAAGAAATATATCCTTTGTCGTATGTTCTCTTGGGTTGACTGTTGCTTTATCTTTATGCTTCGCTGTATGTTCTTCTAGGTTATAATATTTATTTCATTAGTATGTTGCGTTAGGTCAGCTATGAGTCTACTTAAGAACTAAATCCCTACTTAACTTCTAGCTAACATCTAACCTACGTTGTAGCGCGATGCTGCTGCGGCGCAACCCGCGAATAGTGGCAGAATTGTAACTCCGGCTTTGCTTATGTGTTGCAATTTGTTTGTGCTGATGCTGTCAAATAAGATTGGTTGCAGTGTTCTGAGAATTGTGGCGCTGGTGATGTTGACATTAATGACGTGCATTTTTACACTACAATGTATTGTACAATGTAGTATAATTGATAAATACCTTGTATATGTTGTGCAAACGAAGAAGTTGTAAAGTAAATGTTGTGCTGTTGTCAAAATAAGTTAAGCACGGTTTAATTATATATCCAAATTTTTGTAAACGATAATATTATATTAATAGTGATATGTACTATGAAAAATGTATGAATAAATAGTACCAAAAATTTTCTTAAAAAAAAGACCAGGTACTCATGACGCTTGTTGTATAAA
Source organism: Campiglossa producta (assembly GCA_964058755.1). Classification (NCBI taxonomy): domain Eukaryota; kingdom Metazoa; phylum Arthropoda; class Insecta; order Diptera; family Tephritidae; genus Campiglossa; species Campiglossa producta. Next base: position 71,941,021 of record CAXKVI010000004.1, on the reverse strand, counting down.
TATAACGCTGGATTCCTGCATTTCATTTCGTTTTATTTTATTTTATTTTATTTTTTATTTGAATTTATTTTATTTCATTTTATTTTATTTTTTGTTATTTTATTTTATTTTAAGATTTATTTATCGGAATATGTATCCATGTATATATCTCTACGAAAATTTGTTGTTATGTATTAGAAAGCACATATGTGCAAAATTTTACAACATTGGAATGGTAATTCAGTGACTATAGTCTATATTATTTTATTTTATGTTATTTAATTTATTTTATGTTATTTACATACATATATTTGCGATGTTTCGCTGAACAGTCGTCAAACAACTGATTACAAAACATACATATGTATGTACCTTCTTCTCGCAGTGCATAGAGAGTGCTTGCCTTGTACGTGTGCGCTTATCGGTGTGAGAGCAATAAAACTCTCCGCACATGTGCTAGCTTTTGAGCGTCGCTGCTTTATACACAACATCGCATGTTCGTTCTACTATGTTGTATTGGGAACTACACAACATGCAATTGTTTTGTGGAAAAGTGTTTGTGGTAAAATTTCTGTGAAATTTTATATTATATTTGTGAAAAATGAATAACAATAACATTAAAGCTAAAATCCTGTCAGGTGTTTATAAAATAAGTATAAAGCGAGGAAGAAGCAAAGTTTGGGATTATTTCGGCCATATTATTGACGATGGAAATAATGAAATCCCAAAATTTATTGCATGCAAAATATGCAATAGTATATACTCAAAGTATGCGCTGTCAAATATGTCGAAGCACAAGTGCTTCGTTGGAGCACAAAATGAAGAAGGAGTAATACAAGTTGAGGTGAATGGAGATACCAAGAAAAGATGCACAGAAGTTTTGGCAGAATGGGTGATGGGTGACATTCGCCCTTATGCGCTGGCTCAGGATCGTGGCCTTAAAGAATATACCAAATTCATACTCGAGGTTGGACATAAACATGGATCTAATGTAAATGTGGAAAACCTCTTGCCCCACCCCACTACAATTTATAGAAATGTTGAGCAAAGGTTTAAAATACATTTTTCAATTTTAAAAACCGATGTAACAGCGGTAGCTGAGACTGGATATGCGCTAACAAGCGATATATGGACGGACAATTTCCTAAAAATGTCTTTCCTCGCCGTAACAATCCATTACATAAAGGACAGTTAATCGAAAAATAAGTTGCTTGGTATAAAATCCATGAAAGGCCTCGCTAATACAAGTAAGTTACTATATAAGAATGCAAATGATAATAGAGCAAGTGTAGATATTTTATGAAAATTCATGTTTATCGGGACATCATTAAAATATTTTTAAAAATATATTACACTGTGGAACATTTTTGATGTCATCGAGTACAAACTCCTTCTCGTGAGGAATTTCTTGAAGTTCTTATCGAAAGTAAACAAAACTCTATTTGGGTTTTTGTTATTTTATTTAAGAATATATTTCTTTATGTTTAAATACGCACCTCACCATTCATCATCATCATCATTAAAAACTAGCTCTATTAAATACGAATACATAATAATTGAAAATATCATACAACTTACTCATTTACTATTATTAAATAGGTGCTAATATTAAAGAAAAGGTGGTTAGTTTGCTTTCCGAAGATAATAATATTCACTGCATTAGCCACTTGATTCACAACACTGTGGAAAAATGTATAAAGAAGACGACGCAAATTGATGAACTTCTTTATGTTCAAAGCTGGTAAAATATTTTAAAAAATCAGGCTTGAACGCAGAATTAGAAACATCTTTAAAAAGCTTTTGTACAACCCGATGGTTTCGGTATACTATACTATTTGCTCGATTGCTAAAAATTTTGCAGCCATTCAAGATAAATTATTAGAAAAGGATCTAGTAGAAAAATATAGTATCATAAAATTATACAATTTAGAGAATTTAATGAAAATTTTAAAGGTTTTCAAGGATGCCTCAGATGATCTTGAAGGTTCGCTATATCCAACTATACATTTAGATTATGCGAATATAGAGCATTTGAAATCATCTCTTTCTATAGAAGACGATGATACATCCCTAATAAAGAAATTTAAAATAAATTTACAGGAAACGATAACGTCCTTAATAGATCCAAATATCACAATGTACCACAAATTAGGATTATTTCTTTTCCCTCCTGCAAATAAATTAACCCAGTTCAGTTTAGCTGAATCTGAGGAAATTATTAATTATTGTAAATCAATTTTGACACCTTATGCAGACAATATTACTTTACCTGTAAATTCCACTGCAACAAATTCTTCCAGAATGTTTTCTTTATTTGGAAAGCACATAAGTCCTTCAGAAACAACTGCCAACTGAAGTGTTTCAGCAATTCATAGCGAAATATTAAAGTACAAAAACTCTAATGTAACATTATATAATGACTTTAATATATTGCAGTGGTGGAATGAGCATAAAAATGTATTTCCTCTTTTGTTTAAATTAAGTTGTCGCATTCTAGTTATCCCTGCAAGTAGTGCACCCTCTGAAAGAGTATTTTCAATTGCTCGAACAATACTAACCGATAAAAGATCTCAAATGACAGAGAATTCAAAGTCATTTAATGAAATAATGTTTGTCAATATAAACTCAAAAGACTGATTAGACTATAATTTTTTTAAGAATTTTATTTTAAGTTATTGACTGATTAATTAATATGAAAAAACAAATGTGTTACTTTTTTTATATACAAAATATGTACCAAACTAATGTGAATCTTAGCGATTTATGAAATCAAGTTATATGTGTTATTTTTCGTTTGTTTATATGTACATTCAATGTACTACATTGTACAATGCACATACGTTTTTATATATTTTTATTAAAATGAAATACTTTTATTATATTATTTTATTATTACAGTTATTTATTAATTAATAACAAAATGTGATTTATGTTCCTTTTTTAATATTCGAAACATGTACCAATCTAATGTGAATCAAAGCAATTTATGAAATCGAGTTATGTAAAATTTTTATTTATTTTTATGATATGTTAAAATGAATAGCTTTGGAAAATTAGTATTCTTTACTATTCACCTTTTCTGGTATAAATACAAAATTTTTCCATCCTAAAAACAAATAAATTTGTCTTTTTATTATATTTTACTGCAGTCAGACAAAAATAGTATTTCACAAATACTCACTACATCTGTTTGAAATGAAATACTACTTTGTATTGTGCAACTTGTATGTAGTATTGTAACTCAAAAACGAAATCATGACCAACTTGCACGATGTTGTGTACCAATGCACGTGTATAGTTGACATCACGCCGATGATAGTACAGTGGCAATAGCTATTGTTTTGCTGACACAGCGACCCGTGCCAGCAACCGTGTGATAATTGGTCCGGTTACATTTCTGCTGATTGGGCTGTTGGGCAATGTGACGAACGGTTGCAATGTGGCTGAAGTGTGATTGACCCAAGCGAAGGTTGGGAAAGCAGCTATGGGAGTTAATTCACGATAACTTGTATTTTATATATTATACTTAAATATGTAAAAAAGTCATTTTCGAAAAATGTGTCAATTAGGGCCTTTGTGAATTAAGGTAACTATATTCAAAACATGGGAATTTTAAGTTTGGGGATTTCAATTTTGGGGATCTTGGATTTGGTGATTTTTATTTAGGGGATTTTGGATTTGGGGATTTTGATTTTGGGAATAATATTTTTGGGGATTTTTTAAAAGCTGGGTATTTTGTGTTTGGGGATTGTGTTTTTGGGTATTTAGTGGCACTCCCGGTACAATCTTTTACAAGAGCGTGCAATTGCTGGCGAATGCCGAAGATATTGATATCTTTGACCCTAACAACCGTCTCTGGACTGGATAAGGAAGCGAAACAAGTGGGTCTTGCGGTCAACGAAGACAAGAAAAAGTATTTGCTGTCAACAAAGAAAGAATCGGTGCACCTGCGCTTTGGCAGCCAAGTCACCGTTGATAGCTACAAATTTGAAATCGTGAGGGACTTCGTCTATTTGGGAACCAGCATTAACACCGAAATTAATATCAGTCTGGGCTAAGTAGGCAATTGAAAAGTATAGTCCTCTTTCGACAAACAAAGATCACGCTCTATAAGTCTCTCATCATACCAGTCCTGATATACGGCTCGGAATCATCGGACAGTGTCAAGAGAAGATGAGATGGCCCTTGGAGTATTTGAGAGAAAAGTTCTCCGGAAGATTTATGGACCTTCCCGTGATTCCAAAGGCGAGTCTCGAAGGAAATTTCACGAAGAGCTGTACGAGCTTTACGCAGACCTGACCATAGTTCAGCGAATTAGTGCCCAAAGGCTCCGCTGGCTGGGTCATGTTATGCGAATGGTCAAAGAAACTCCAGCACAGCAGGTTATCCTATCGACACCCGAATTCGGCAGCAGAGGAAGAGGGAGGCCTCGACTGAGATGGAAACAACAAGTGGAGGATGACATGAACTCCCTTGGGGTTTCCAATTGGCGTCAGTTATCGTTAAAAAGGAATGACTGGCGTGCTTTGATACGGAAAGACCAAAACCGCATATGCGGTCGGCTCTTTGTTGAGCCAACTGGCGCCAATTGGAGACACCGCGTGTTCTCAGATCTGCATCCACTTGGTCCTGCCATCGGAATGGTGGCCTCCCTCTTCCACTACTTCCACCGGCGGGTGCCGATAAGAATACCATCTGGGCCGGAGCGTCTTCGTTCATTCGCACCACGTGTCCTAGCCAGCGAAGCCGCTGGGTTTAATTCGCTGAACTATGTCGACGTCTGCGTAAAGCTCATACAGCTCATCATTATATCTTCTTCGGTAATCGCCGTCGCCAACTTTAGGGGTCCATAAATCTTTCGAAGAATTTTTCTCTCGAATACTCCCAAAGCCGCCTCGTCAGATGCTGCCAGTGTCCAACCTTCTGCACCATATAGCAGAACGGGTACGATAAGTGACTTATAGAGTGTTGTTTTTGTTCGTCGAGAGAGGACTTTACTTCTCAATTGTCTACTCAGCCCAAAGTAGCATTTGTTTACAAGAGTTATCCTTCGATGGATTTCCAGGCTTAAATTGTTATTGGTATTAATGCTGCTTCCCAGGTATACAAAGTCCCTTACTATCTCGAAATTATTGCTGCCAACACTGGCGTGGTTGCCAAGACTCGAACGCTCTGACTATTTGCTTGATGCCAGCAGGTACTTCGTTTTACCTTCGTTCACCAACAAACCCATTTTTTCCGCTTCTTTTTCTAATTTGGAGTACGCAGAAGTTACGGCGCGGTTGTTGAGGCCAATGATGTCGATGTCTTCGGCATACGCCAACAGTTGTACGCTCTTGTAATATATTGTTCTTGTATTATTTTCTCCAACATCAAATTAAAGAAATCGCAAGATAGGGGGTGGCCCCGCCTAAAACCTCGCTTAGTTTCGAACGGCTCGCAGAGGTCCTTCCCGATTCTGACCGGTGTTGCTCAGTGTCATTTTCCACAGCCGTATAAGTTTTGCTGGGAAACCAAAATCAGACATAGCGGCATATAGGCAATTCCTTTTCGTGCTGCCGAAGGCGGCTTTAAAATCAACAAAGAGATGGTGTGTGTCGATCTTTTTCTCACGGGTTTTTTCCAAGATTTGGCGTATTGTAAAAATCTGGTCGATGGTAGATTTAGCAGGTCTGAAGCCACACTGATAAGGTCCAATCAGTCGGTTCACGTCAGGCTTCAGTCTTTCGCACAATACGCTTGATAGGACCTTATATGCGATACTCAAAAGGCTGATTCCACGATAGTTGGCGCAGTTTGCGGGATCACCCTTCTTATGGATTGGGCAGAGAACACTTAGATTCCAATCTTCAGGCATGGATTAATCCGACCATATTCTGCGCAAGGGCTGGTGCATGCACCTTACCAGCTCCTCGCCGCCGCATTTGAATAGCTCAGCGGGCAGGCCATCAGCACCCGCCGCTTTATTGTTTTTTAGCCGTGATATAGCTATCGCACCTCGTTATAGTCGGGTTGTGGAACTTCGATTCCATCGTCTTCGATTGTGGCGTCGGGTTCGTCCTCTTCTCTGGATTGGTGCTCTGTCCCTCCGTTTAGAAGGGCAGAGAAGTGATCCCTCCATAACCTTAGTACTCTCTTACAGGAGTTTGCCCCGGGTTTAAAACCTTCCGTCATTCGTCGAATTTTTTGATAAAATTTTCGGGCGTTGCTTCTGCTGGCTAGCATTTCAAGCTCTTCGATTTCATGCTTTTCCGCTTCCCTTTTCTTCGCTCGGAAAAGTTGTCTCGCTTCCCTCTTCATCTCACGGTAGTGTTCACGCACGCTCCTCGTTGCCTTATAGGCGTCGTCCTTTCTTTTCACTGCGTCTTTGCACTCTCTATCATCGTACCAGCTGTTTTTTTTTGCACCTGCGGGAATCCAATTACTACTTCGGCTGCGGTACGAAGTGCTCCGGAGATATGTTCCCACTGCTCATGCACTCCGCTGGGTTGAATTGTGCTCTCAGATAGCAGGTGTGCGAGTCGTTCTTCGAAATAATTGCCAGCCTGTTGTGACAACAGTTTTTCGACATCGAGCTTTCCTTGCATTTTTTGTGGCGCCTCTTTTGTTGTACTTAGGCGGGTACGAATCTTGGCTGCTACCAAGTAGTGATCGGAGTCGATGTTCGGGCTGGAAGCGTGCCGTTCGTCTATCACAAAGTGATCGATCTGGTTGCGTTTTTTGGATAAGAAATTTGCCAGATTGTGTGTGAGGAAAACCGCTAAACTTTTTTTATTAAAAACGCTAGATTTCCCGCTAACAGCAATTTGGAATTTCCTCCCGCTAAATGGATTTCAAAAATGCCAGATCTGGCGGTAAAACCGCTAAATTTGCAGCACTGTTCATAACTATCATAAAAAGATTGCTTTCTTTCTAATTTTAGAATGATATAAATAATGTAATACTGCAAAAGGTCAATTTCACAGGGGGTATAGATGTCCTATTACCCCCCTCCTACAATCTCCAGTGTGAGGGGATTGATTCCCTATATTTTCTCCCTATCTACGTCACTGATTCATCCATTTTTGGTACTGGGAACACAGAGCTGTATTCGATAACTTCTAAAAAAAAACCATATCTGTTTTTCCATTAGCATCGCTGATTGTAATTTGTACGCTAAATTTTATTTGGGCCTTTTTACAGTACATTAGGTACATAGTTAACTAAATGCGAGATTTTATGTAGTCTTAGTCGAAATTAAATATGATTTTCAGCTAGTGACAGCTTTTTGACACATTTACGGTCCCTGATTGTAGTCATAAAAACATACATTCATCCGCATAACGTCAATAGTTATCATAAACATAAAAGTATGCAGAAAAAAACTTTATTTTCTTCATCCCACTCATTGCCAGACGAAGAATTCAACCCAGCATCAACCACGTTCTCATACAGACGGAAAGCAATGCAACGATTCGTCGGCAACATTGGATGGCGACACACTGTCCTCACTTCCTCAAGCATCGTTTAACTATATAAATTCCATTGTCGGGAGTGGAGTTATTGGCATTCCATATGCCCTGCATCGTGCTGGTTTTGGCTTGGGAATACTTTTACTGATATTAGTGGCTTTTATTACGGATTACTCACTCATTTTGATGGTAAGTTGAATGTGCACTATATCGTGATAGGCCGCAACGTAAATCCAATACATTTTAAATTAAAGATGGCTGGAATTTTTGGGAGAAAAATTAAGATAATGGGTTCTTCCGCCGTTTTTTGCAAACAAAATTTAACCGTCAAGATGTGATGATTTTCGACACAGTGAATACAAATTAAAAATTTTAACTTTCAGGTAAGATGTGGTCATATTTGCGGGAGATTTAGTTACCCAGGAATTATGGAAGCGGCTTATGGAAAATATGGGTACTATCTTTTATCGATCTTGCAGTTCATGTATCCATTTCTGGGTAAGTTTTAAAAAGTTCATTTCCTTTCTGCATATGAGCCCTTAGAACACAAGTTGTATAATACTAAGCAGACCAGAATTTTCGAGCGAAAAAGGAGGACAAAATTTTTGGCGAAAAGCGAGGACAAATTGAGGACAGGACACCTTTTTTTATGTATGTATTAGAGTGGTTCACAAATGTGGACTTTTTGGAAATTCTAAAACGCTCCCCCAATTATTGTGCCTTATGACAAAAAAAGAGGCTGATTTTTTTTTAAAGGTGGTTTAGAGGTCGCGCTACTCGTTTTTATAAAAAAAATGAGATACTTGCAATTTTAATTTCATTTTAACATGTTTAAGTACAGTAAAAATTTGGGTTTTGTGTGTTGTTATTCTGTTTTCATTGGCGAATATGAATATTTCGCATGTAGAAGGTTTATGACATCGCTGATTATGAATCCGATGTCAGTTTTTTTAAATTCAAAATGGCGGGTCAAATATGGCGGTGATTTTTTTTAAACTAATTGAATTTTATTGAAACTTGGTACTCGGGGGTTTATGCGTTGTCTGATTACGAATCCGATATCGGTTTTTTTTTAATTCAAAATGGTGGATCAAATTTGGCGGTGCATTTTTGAAAACTAATTCAACTGTGTGAAACTCGTCACTGATGGATTTATGACATCGATTTATATGAACTAGTATCGCTTGTGATCGAAAATTCGACCAATAAAAACTTTAGATGGTCGTATACCTCAGTTTTTTCAATTTTCTTTCCATCGGTGCATATTTCATTCCAATCGGTCAAACGGTTCGCTCACAGGAGGTTCCTAAAGGTTTTCATGTGGCGTATTTATTGACATCGGATTCCTATTCAAGTTTTGCAAAACTGGCATCTTATATATTATATATTAATATATATAAATGAAATATGCACCGATGGAAAGGAAATTGAAAAAACTGACGGTATATTTTCAGGGGCGTCTCCGAAATTTAAGGATGGGGATACGGGGCTAACGTCGAATTTTCGATCACAAGCGATACTAGTTCATATAAATCGATGTCATAAATCCATCAGTGACGAGTTTCACACAGTCGAATTAGTTTCCAAAAATGCACCGCCATATTGGATCCACCATTTTGAATTTAAAAAAACCGAATCGGATTCGTAATCAGACAACGCATAAACCCCCGAGTAGCAAGTTTCAATAAAATTCAATTAGTTTTCAAAAAAATCACCGCCATATTGGACCCGCCATTTTGAATTTAAAAAAGCTGACATCGGATTCATAATCAGCGATGTCATAAACCTCCTAGATGCGAAATATATCCAAAAAACCAAAGCGCAATGGGGTCACTGTAGACGTTTTAGTTGCACCGTTTTCAATTTCGAAACATACTTTCAGGAGTTAAACCCTTTCTACTTATCCAAGAAGGCTATTGAATTGCACGAATATTCGTCAATGAAAACAGAATAACAACACACAAAAACCCAAATTTTTACTGTACTTAAACATGTTATAATAAAATTAAATTTGCAAGCATCTAATTTTTTTTATAAAAACGAGTAGTTCGACCTCTAAAGCACCTTTAAAAACAAAAAAATAGCAGCCTCTTTTTTTGTCTCAAGGAACCATATTTCGGGGTAGCGTTTTAGATTTTCCAAAAAAAAAAAATTTTTAACCACTCTAATATGTATATTTATTTAATAATGTGAAAAATACGAAAATAAATATTGTTTGAAACAAAAAACTTTTCACAGGTAATATCATTAAAATAAGTTAATAGACAAAAAAAATTACATATTTTTACTTCAATGTTTTTTTTATTTCAGAGGACTCCATATTTTAGTTTTTAAAATATATATTAAGTAATAATATGTGATCAAAATTTTTTTTTCGAATGAATTTTTTTCAATAGTCCATTACATTACATTATTTTTTAATAAGTTATAAAATGACATGCAATCTAAACCAATATTGCATTTAACAATTACCATTGCCGCTAAAGTCTTCACATTAAAGGTACGGATACACCTAGCGACACGACGCGACGCGACCAAATAGTTGCCTATTTGATCAACATTGTTGTGTCGCGTGGTGCTGCTGTCGCTGCACTTTGCTCCATAAGAAGACATGCAAAGAATATATGGTCGCGTCGCTAGGTGTACCCTTAGCTTAAGTCTCGCCTTTTCACTAGTCCATATATCATTGCATAATGAAAATACTCTTTCAACATTAGCGTTTGTATTAAAAGGTATATGCTGTTTTGTAAAAAAGTTAAAAATATGAATCCATTTTTTATCAAGTTCCACATCTGCTGTTTCATTCAATATGTCATTCTTTAGAACAATATTAATACATCCCACCTCGTCAAATAGCAAATTATCATCAATTTCAATGTCTAATTTGTTTCTACAAAAATGCAAAGTTTTCAATACATTCTTCTAATCGATTTAATTTTTTAACAAAACCCAATCAAACAAAAATGAGTAGTCATCGCACACTGGTGCCATATCATATATGGGGACGCTCAAAATTCTGAAATCAACTTTTTTACATTAGAATCGCTTTGTCTGCATTAAAGCAGTTAATCTATAGCATCTTAGCCCATTGGCGGCCATGGGTTAACCCGGTGGTGACCTATGTTTTTTATTTTAGTTTCGAATTTAATTTTCTTGAATCAGAATCGGTATATGGGTCAATTTCAAAAAAACGTACACAACGAGTTTTTTTTGCTTATTTTTAAAGTTTTTTCAATTCGCCTGTAAGAGTGGCCAATTTATGTAGAAATTTATGAAGAATCCGGTGGTACCTTTAGGCTCTCAAAAAAATCAATATTTTTGGATTTTTTTAGGTTTTCTATGATTTCTGTCTTGAGCGTCACACACCAAATATGTATAAAAAATCGCTAAAAATGCAAAGCATTTTTTTCGGCATGTCACCTCTTTTCATCCGTTTCTCGTTGCTATTCAAAAACAGAATCAGTCAGTAACAATAAAAATTAAACTGAAATATACCACGATTATACCTTTCTTTCTTCTTTCTTTTTAATTCGTTATTACGCGCTTTATCGAGCTTTATTTTCTCTCGATATTTCCGTGCTCTCTCAGCCGCCGTTAATTTTGTTGTTTTACTCTTGAAAATTAAAAAATAAAATCAAAATTAAGCATTTTAAGCTATGAAGCAATATGTATCAAAAGTGACGCTCATGACATTTTTGCCTATTTTGGTTTTTTTCCGTAGGCAATTTATTTCCCAAATTCACAAATTATAAAAAAATTAGTTGAAACCATGTAAACAATGATTGTCAACTTAAATTTTTTACATTTAATATATTCACTTTTAAAAAAATTTGCGTGACGCTCATGACATTTTATCGCGCCCTTATCATGGTGTTCACAAAAACTACGCAAATGCACACTTTTTTTAATAGATTTTTTTTTTTCGCTTTTTCACTTTTTAAGATTTAAAGTTTGTACTTTCCTTACGTAGTTTACTTTATTTAAATGCAAACTCAAAACTGGTAATATTTCTTGATGTATAAAAAAGTGACGCTCAATACAAATTGTGGGGACAACCTTTCTTCGCAACGCCAAATTCGCACTAATTAATTTTTGACAACTATAACAAATCAAAACTAAAGAAAGAAACCCAATAATTCGAAAACAGTTATTAAATGTTACATATTTACTTTTTTTCTTGATTTTATTTTATTTTGTTTACTAAAAATTCTAACGGGGGACACATGCTTTTGTATGAAAGGAGTCAGAGGGAGAAACAAAGCACCATTCTAAACAAACATACAAATTTGAGAATAACGTTTTTTGGTTACATATTCCTCCATGATCATTCTCACATTTTTGTTCTTTTTTATACCCAGCTGTACTTGTACACAGGGTATTATAACTTTGTTAGGATAACGGTTGGTTGTACAGGTATAAAGGAATCGAGATAGATATAGACTTCCATATATCAATATGATCAGGATCGAAAAAAAATTTGATTGAGCCATGTCCGTCCGTCCGTCCGTCCGTCCGTCCGTCCGTCCGTCCGTCCGTCTGTCCGTTAACACGATAACTTGAGCAAATAATGAGATATCTTCACCAAATTTGGCATGCGTACTTATTTGGGTTCAGAATAGATTGCTATTGAAAATGGGTAAAATCGGACCATAACCACGCCCCTTTTTCGATATCGAAAATTTCGAAAAACGTATAAAATGGGTTAATTCAATATTAGAAGCAGCTACAATGATAAAATTTGCAATATGTATTGATTTGGATGTTCTAAGGCCGATTTTATAAAAAAATTTTAAAAGGGGGCGTGGTACCGCCCACGTATATTTGAAGAAATTTTAAAATTTTGACTCTTAATAACTTCAGAACAGTTTATGCTAGTATAACGAAATTTCGTAGAGGACATACTATTGTTGTGGTAAATTCAGCTATAGAAAATAAACGAAATCGCTTCGCGACCGCGCCTACTTTTTCATAAAAGTTATATTGAAAGGAGGTGGAAATATTGAAAAGTCCATATCTAATTAACTGATTTCGCTATAATAATATAATTTGGTACATACATCAACTTTCACATTCTTTACATAATTTTTTCAAAATTTTGGAAAGTGGGCGTGGCACCGCCCACTTATGAGTCAAGCAATTTTTAAATTCGACTGCTAACAACTTCAGAACGGTGTGAGATAGATTTACGAAACTAGGTACCAGGTATGTTATGTTTATGTAGAGTACTACCACAGAAAATAAGAAAAATCGGTGAACGATCACGCCCACTTTATGTGCACAGCTGGGTATGTAATGTTCGGTTTCACCCGAACTTAGACTTCCTTACTTGTTTTTGATATTTTTTTTTACCTAAAATAGTAGTGTAAAGTGCAGGGACACAAAAATTTCGTTTTTTTTGAAATTGACCCATATCGATACTTAAATAGTAAATTCCAAGAATTTTTACCTTTTAACGACCAAGCATTAACCCATTTTTGACCCAAATTTTTTTACTTAATTCCTAAATCAAAATATTCACATCATATTTATTGTATCTACACTAAAAGGAGTCATATTTGGAATTTAACCCATTAAAGGTCATGATTTATCCCTTTGGTGACCAATTGTTTTTTTTTAGATCTATAACCAAATTATTTAAATCACCATTTGTATCTCTGTACAAAAATAGAAAATGTGTATTATATAAACCCATTAGCGGCTATGTATTAACTCATTGATAGCATATGTTTTTTCTTTAAATTCTGAAATCAATTTATTTGAATAAGAATCGTTATGCCTCTACAAGATTTGTAGATGTGTAGCACTTTACCCCACTCACGGCCATACTGCAACACATTGATAACTTTTTTAAACCTGAATTCAATTTATTACCACGCTTTTATTAGGTTCACTTGTATGTTTGCTTGTTTGTTTGTTTGTTCGTTTGTTTGCTTGCTTGTATGTATGTGACTCTCGTTCGGTCTAAGCCCCAGTGGCCCAAAAACCGTAAAATGTCCCTAAAATATGGGTATCAAACGAAAGGGGAAGGCCCCTGGTTTCATTTGGACTTCGATATATTTCGATAAATTTATCGATAACTGAGTTATCGGTCAAACTATGATTGCCCAAAAACCTAAAAAATTCCCTACAATATGGGTATCAAACGAAAGGCGAAGGCCCCAGGTTTCATTTGGACATCGACATATTTCGATAAATTTATCGATAACTAAGTTATCGTTCAAAATATGATTGCCCAAAAACCTAAAAAATTCCCTACAATATGGGTATCAAACGAAAGGCGAAGGCCCCAGGTTTCATTTGGACATCGATATATTTCGATAAATTTATCGATAACAGAGTTATCGGTCAAAATATGATTGCCCAAAAACCTAAAAAATTCCCTACAATATGGGTATCAAGCGAAAGGTGAAGGCCCCAGGTCTCATTTGGACTTCGATATATTTCGATAAATTTATCGATAACAGAGTTATCGGTCAAAATATGATTGCCCAAAAACCTAAAAAATTCCCTACAATATGGGTATCAAGCGAAAGGTGAAGGTCCCAGCTTTCACTTGGACATCGACATATTTCGATAAACTTATCGATAACTGAGTTATCGGTCAAAATCTGGTTGCCCAAAAACCTTAAAATTTCCCTACAATATGGGCATCAAACAAAAGGGGAAGGCCCCCAGGTTTCATTTGGACATCGATATATTTCGATAAATTTGTCGATAACTGAGTTATCGGTCAAAATATGATTGCCCAAAAACCTAAAAAATTCCCTACAATATGGGTATCAAACGAAAGGTGAAGGCCCCAGGTTTCATTTGGACATCGACATATTTCGATAAATTTTTCGATAACTGAGTTATTGTCAAAATGTGAGGCCAAATACCTTAAAATTTCCTAACAATATGGGTATCAAACGAAAGTGGAAGTCCAGAGGTTTCGTTTGGACTGCTGTATTTTTCGATATATTTATCGATAATTTCATAGGACATTTGACTAATTAACTAACTAATGGCTGCGATATACCAACAGGTTATCATAACCTCTAACGAGATTTTTAGCCGAGCTTCTCTTTCCAACTTTTGGTGTGTTGCTTTTTTGAGTTTTCCTACAAGTTGGCCGGACCTACAGTTTTTTGCCGACATCGAACGGCACTTGCAAAGCAAATGAATTTTTTTGCTGAGAAGCTTCTCATGGCAGAAATACACCCAGAGAGTTTTCCAAACTACTGCCGAGGGGCGACCCCGTTTAGAAAAATTCTTTTTCTAAATAATTTTTGATGCTACTTTTGCCGAGCATCGAACCGCCACGACTTGGTGTAGAAGGCCGAACACTTAACCGCTACACCACGGCGGCCGCCAGGACATTTGACTAAAAAGTTAAAAATAAATATAGTTTAAAAAAACTAAAACTCACGCTTTTAGAGAGTATTGAAATAAAAAAGTTGAAAATAATTTTAAAAACCCTACACAGTAGTATTGTGGAAAAAGCGCTTTGTGCCATAATTTTCGTATATCGAACGCTCGACGCTTTTCCCACATAATGTTAGTTTCTTTACTACACTTTCATTAGCTTTACTTGTACATATATTCATATGTATGTTTGCTTGTTTGTATGTAACTCTACTTCAGTCTACCCGATAGTGGCATATGACTGTCACAAAAACCTTGAAATGTGCCTTCAATATGGGTGTCTAACGATAGGAGGTTCCATTTTGTAATGTTCTTATAGTTAAGGTGTAATACTCATATCATAATGTTTATAGCTTAGGTGTAATACTCATATTATGTCACCCTGCTTTTATTGTACAATGCATTGCTGACAGCTGTCACTTACGAGGAGAAACACAGCCAACTTCAGGTTGGATCATTTTGGCTTCCTTCTTCTTCCGGTGACAGCGAAACAGAAAGGTTGTATTGAAAATACAAAATCAAATAAAATAAAAGAAATCGTTTGAAAATAAACTAAGCCAATTACATCCTCAGGTGTGGGGTGCTATAACCTATTCGCAAAAACAATCATTCGAAGAAAAATTTTAATAAAAAGCGAAATAATTGAAAATGCCGCAAACACGTCTTCATACATCTGGTGCAACGGAGCAGAAACCAACAGGTGCACAAAAAAAACATGTCATTGGTACTTTTGCCAATACATTACCTGCCGTCACTGCTACCTCTGCCACTATATTGCCTGCTGCCACTATGCTTGCTACCTCCACTACTATGTCACCCGCTGTTACTGCTGCCGCCGCCACTATGTCACCTACTGCTACTGCTGCCACCGTACATAATTCACCCGCTGTTATGCTGCCTGATGCCTAGTATGCCAATCAGCCTCACACAACTGAATCCGCTGCTAATTATATCATGCGCCCTACTATTGCTTCTGACGTATCTGTTGGTTCTGAAGCCACACCATCCAGTGAAGAAATTAACCAGCTTGAAGAAACGTTAAAATTATTGAAACTACGCAAAGAAGTGATGGAGCTCCAAGGTGTAGTCCAGCAATTGGAGTCCGGTCCAGTCGTGCGCATAGGAAAGTATATCCACTTTGACGAACTAGATGCAGCAGTGCCCAAATTTAGTGGCGACAACCACTATGATATAAACCGGTGGTTTCTACAGTTCGAGGACTACGCTGATGCCAACAACTATAATGAAAGACACAAATGTCTTGCACTGCCCCGCTGCATGACAGGGACCGCGAAAGAATTCGTTTTGAACCAAGGCTCAACAGATTACTCTACTTTGAAGCTCCTATTGTGCGCAATGTTTCGCCGTAATTGTTCTCGGCAAGAGGTATATCTCCAGCTACGTTTACGCAAGCTAAAACCGTCTGAATCGTGCGTTAGTTATGTTGTGGCAATGCAGTCAATTGCTGCCCAATCAGAGATAATGGAGCAGGAGTTGGTAGACATTATAGTGGACGGAATTCCAGACAACAGCAACAATATAAGCATTTTGTATGGCGCGAATACCATTAGCGAACTTATACACCAAATGGAACGTTACGAGCAGCGGCGTCACAGCGTGGCTATGCGCAAACCATCAGGTGCAGAGGTACCAAATGCAGCAGTAAAGGCAGCTACAACAACAACCGCTGAAGATCCATCTACTGTACGCTGCTTCAACTGCTCAAGATTCGGACACTACCAGAGTAGCTGCCCAAAGCCGCAACGCCCAGCTGGCTCATGTTTTATTTGCCACCAACTTGGACATATGCATCGCAATTGCCCAAAGAAAAGAAGCCAAACATCTCAAGGTTCAGCTGTATCTACGGATGACTATGTTCCTTTAGAATCTCAGCAAGAGGTAAGTGTGGCCTTTTACCATAAAAATCGAAACAGATATACAGGTTTTACAAATATTATTTCTCTTTTTGATTCCGGTAGTTCTATTAGCCTTAAGCAAAGATCAGTCGCTGAAAAGTTTGTTAAGCTGCCGTTTCGTGCAAAGCCTACACAATTTGTTGGCGTCGGTAAAAGAAGAATATATTCATTTGGCACAGTATAGTGTGCAATTTATTTTCGTAAACTAATTGGAAATATTAATGTAATAATAGTTCCAGATGAAACTTTAACTCTTCCACTAATTCTTGGTCGAGACTTTTTGTCAAATTCTAACATTCACTTAATACAATTAAATGAAATATCCAATGAATTAAATAGTAATGTAAAACAATGTAAAGAGGTACCTTCTAAAAATATTGAATTAAATAAAGAAGATCCCAAAATATGTATATCTGCTTCGATTATTGATAAATTAGTTGATGGTGACCTAAGCGAGGAATTAGATGGTAATAAACCTAAAGTAAGTGAAATATGTGACAGATGTGATGGTAATTATGATAGTAAGCAGGACTCAGAAGATGAAATGAGCTATTATCCTTATGATATAACTGATACGTTTGATTCGGCCGTGAAAGAGATAGCAGCAATAGATGAAAGTGTTGTTCAGTCAGACATAGATATAGGGCCCAGTTTAGATAAACGAGAAAGAGGGGTAGTTTTGGAAGTGCTGTCTAGTAAATATTTGTCTCCCACGTGTATCGAAAAGAAACCGTATGACTACAAAATGAAAATCCAAGGAAAAAGTGGTTTACTCTTTTGGACTTAAAAGATGGATTTAATCAGTTAGCAATGGATGACAAATCAATTCCATTAACCTCCTTTGTCACACCACATGGACAATTCGATTACCTTAGAATGCCATTTGGGTTAAAGAACGCTCCGGCTAATTTTCAGAGATTTTTATATGGCATTTTCCGAGACCTAATCGATTCAAAAGAAATCATTGTGTATATTGATGACATATTAATAGCGTCAAGCGATCTTGAAAGTCATGTTAAGGTTTTACGTAAAGTGCTTAGAAGGCCAACTTCAGGTTGGATCTTTTTGGCTTCCTTCTTCTTCCGGTGACAGCGAAACAGAAAGGTTGTATCGAAAATACAAAATCAAATAAAATAAAAGAAATCGTTTGAAAATAAACTAAGCCAATTACAATTCGATATATTTATCGATAACTAAGTTATCGGTCATAATGCCTACAATCTGGGTATCAAACAAAAGGGAAGTTCTACAGGTTTCTATTGGGCTTTGGAATATTTCGATGTATTTATCGATAACTGAGTTATCGGTCAAAATGAGGTTGTCCAATAATATTGAAAATTGCCTAGAATATGGGTATCAAACGGAAGTAAAGGCCCAGAGGTTTCGTTTGCACTGCGGTATATTTCGATATATTTATCGATTACTTCATAACACATTTAACTAAAAAGGTAAACATAATTTAAATAAAAAACGAAGATTATGGAACAAAGCGGACCACGCTTTTTCCACAATACTACTGTGTAGGGTTTTTAAAATTATTTTCAACTTTTTAGTTCAATACTCTCTAAAAGCGTGAGTTTTAGTTTTTTTAAACTATATTTATTTGCATCAGAATCGCCATAACTAATAAAAAAAACTACGTGTTAACTCGTTAGTGAAATTTTTTCTCTTTATTGTGAAATCTTTACTAAGAACTAAGTTAACAGTGATAAAACGTAGTAAATAGCTATAACTAGAGGGTGTCTGAGTTAAAAAAAGGAAATATGCAGGTGCAGGTACATATCTATGTATATAAAAATGGTTTTCTCCAATTTGCTTGTTTCGAGATATTAAAAGTTTTCTGTTGTCACAAGTATTTATGTTTATATTGGAATAAGGAGTTTCACCGTTAGCGTTTTAAGCAGATCACGTATTTCCACACACATTTTCATGCCTAACATAAAAAAAAATTGGAGTAACACAACTTGTGCTTCAAGGAACTCATATTATAATACAGCTTACCAGTCTAAATTAAAGAAACCTGGCTTGGTAAGTAATCTTAACCACAATTTGTAATTAAAGTAACCGGAAAATAATGGATCAACTAAATTTGAGATAGAACAGAATCAAATTCAACCAGATATAGGTGTTTTTTTTTAAGTAAAATTCGAATGCAATTTGTAAACTCACTATTGTTTTAAATGTGCACTTTATTTTTGGTTCTGAACTCGGATTCTTCGGCACAAAGGATCATATTTTGCTGCTAAATTTTTACATTTGCAACGTTTTTGCGCAAATTAAAAAAAAATCTATTTTGAAAAAATATTAAAAAAAAGACGCACGTTTAGTTTTATACTAAAAATTAATTTTTTAAATCATCTAGTTCCAAAAAAAAAAAAACACTAATCGATTACATAAGCTTCACTTAACGTAATGGAAAAAGCAGAATAATAAAATTGTATATGCTTCTCTTAAGTCTGGTTTCCTCGAAAGCGGTGACGCTATATAGCGTCCGTTACATAGCGGTGAAGTACGTTGTCAAAAATACTGCCATGTAAAAGTAATTGAGTGTAAAGAAAGAAGACGGTGAAGTTCACCGTAATTTAATATAGCTTCCGTCATGACGGTGACAATTTTTCGTCAACGTTTTTTCTCATCGTCATTGTCATAGCGGTGTCAATTCAATAAAATTCTTGAAATTCGTTTACAAAAACAACAATTAATTGTTTTCAAAACAAATATTTTAAAAATATAGAAGAGAAAAAAAGAAAATTGGCCGCAAATTTACAATTTCAAATGGATTGAAGTCACCGCTACTTGCATGTAAGTTTCCAGAAAAGCGGTGCTGTTAATGAGGGTGAGCATAGCTACCGCTATATAGCGAACGTTATACGGCTGATACATTAGCGCAAATTCCGAATTATCTCCGCTTTCGGGAGTTAACTTGAGCATAATCTTCATTATAAACTCCCAAAAATTAAGAAGATTTGAGCAGATATCATAACTATTTGACCGCTACTGTCATCGATAAATAAACAAACATCGCAACGACCACTACCAAAATTACGAGTTCGCCGCTACTGGACACTAGATGTCACCAAGAAATAACGACATCTATTTTAAACCGCAAGTACTACAACCAAAGCCATCTAGTGCGCTGATTGTTAATCTTCAATTTTGTGTGTATCAGCGTAAAATTTGGATCTGATTAAAGAAGATTTATTGGAGGTAATCTCCGTGTATCCATAGCATTACATAGCGGCACCGCTTTTCGAGGAAACCAAGCCTTACACCAACTATTTCAAATACACATCAAAATTTCTCACTTTGAAATAAATAATTTTTTGGAAAATTTGCCATGTTTGCGTATGGATAACTCCCAACTGAAAAACGATAGAAAGCCGAAAATTGGGCCAGAAGTGTAGAATTTTATAGGGAACAATACGGGGTTTTTATTTTTTTTGAAAAACTCATTATTTCAAAACTGAATTTTGAGCCAGTGTGCGTCGTGTTTAGTCCAATTTTCTAAATAATCTATGGCAGCTGTATAAAAATTACGTATGTATATCCGAATAAATATTTTTTTAAATTTCAGAATCATTTTTAGACAATTTGTTTAGATTTGACTAAACGATTAATGGCAAAAAAATAGATTCACAACGTCGTTTTAGCTTATTTTTTAAAGTATTACAGTGAAAATACATATACTTATGTAGTTCAGTTGAAGTTATGCTTTCGCTTTATATTTTTTTTATCAATGAGTGAAACATCGTAGCCTACTATGAACAAATAAAAGAGTTGTTTCAGCACAATCATTCAAAAAAATGTTTCTTATATTAAAAGGACAGTTTTCCAAATTCAAAAAATATGATTTTGACGGCTCAAACAGTTTCAACACTCGTTCAAATGCAGGAGTTAGCACAAACCCAGCGTTGCCGTTTGCAATTCTCTAAATTATCCACATTAAAAAATAAATTCCCCGAAATCCACCCCAATTCCCCCCACATAATTTTCAAATATCTCTCAAACTTCCCACGTACATATAAAATAAAAATGTTTGCCACTTAGGTCCGATTTCATAGTGACAGGTTAACTTAAGTTCCACAGTTAACTATGGATTGGCAATTTTATTTAAGTTATTTAATTGAATTTTTAGATACTAAGGCCCAATTTCACAGTGGCAGGTTAACTTGTGTTCCACAGTTAACAATGGATTCGCAATTTTATTTAAGTTATTTAACTGAATTTTTTCTATATAAATTATTGGTAGGCGGTCTTCTGTTATCTGACCTCACCAACGTTGGGCAGTTAAAAAAAAAGACTTTATTTTGACTATAGCAAGGAGCTTTCCAAATTATTCCAAGTTTAAAAGTTCCACCAAATTAATACCCGCTACAAAACAGTATTCAGTTTTTTTAAGGGTAGCTGTTTACGACAGCGTTAAAACACGTCGAAAAATGTTGGACGAGGTATCAAAAGGCGTGTTTCGGCACTTAAAATGCAAATATCTACTATACAGTATTTAAAAACACTGTACAACAGCCATTTTGCAACAGAGTCACCATGGTACTTTTCTGAAAGGCGGCATCGCATAGATAATTTTTGCCGAACAAAGTTATAGTCCAGCTCGTCTGAGTTTTTTTAATTTGCACTTAAAGGTTAAGGGGGTCATATTGGGTATTTGTACCATAACCACATAAACTTCAAGAGCTACAGCTTCGGTGTCTAAGGGAAGGTTGTTGGCAATAAAAAGATTAACATTTTCCTCCTAGACATTGTCCCGCTACGATTCATGTTTTTGTAATTTTTTCTTGGGTTTTTGTAAAATTTATCGAACAAATGTCTCCCATGAGTCCACTGTTAACAATATCTTTACGACACCTTCGGGAAAAATATTCCTCATAAAAAAATAGGGGGGGTGTCCAAATAACGAAATTTCCGTCGAGAACTCCTTTAACCATAAACTAGCAAAAACTAGAGTTCATCCAAGAATCAACTAAAATACATGAGACATTCCAACGAAATTCCCCACAAATTCTCCTCAATATAGCGTTCCCCGAAAATTACCCACAAGCGTTAAATATTCTTCACAAAACGTGGAATTACCCACAAAACGGCAACGCTGCGCCAACCACCTCGTTTTTGAATAACCGAACAACTTCTTGTACTCTACAGAGGCTTCTTCACAAAAACCTTTTAACGAAGTGACTCTAACAGTGATCCGCTAAAAGTGTAAATAAATTTGAAAAATATGAAGCATTTCACCCAATTGCAAGGAGTGATTTTCACATAAAGACATTTGGGCAATGTGAATTGCTTAATTAATTTTGTATGAACATTGTTAACACCATTACGATTAATGCCTCCAAAGTTTGTATTTGTAAGTCATTGGCGTCCATCACATCATGTAAGTGGTTGGACAATGTATTACATGTTTCACACTTAATTGAATCAAAGGATAGAATTTTTGTTTGAATGCCTTTTTCAAAATCCATATAACGTACCAAAACAGGATACAGATCTGAGAGTAGCGTTACAAATGAAGCTTTTTCCAACTCATTTTTTAAGTCATCCATTGCATACTGATGAAAAACATTACAGATTATTGCCTCACCTTTAGTTTCTAGCGCAGTGAAATTTTTTATTGAAAATACTTCTGTTAATTTTGGATAAGGAGTCTAATAGTACATTTACACTGCACGAAATTTGGCGCTTTTTCCATACATATCTCATTTTCTAAATTTGGAATTCCATCACATTTGACCTCATTTGCCGAACAATACAATCCTCAGTTCCTCCAAATAGCAACCCTTCGGGTGTTCGACATTTAGAATTACCCAGCAAGAACCTCAATGGTTTGATAACGTGTGATAACTTATGCACTATGCATAGCTGTAAATAACAATTTCAACTAGTTTTTTTTTAGAAAATGGGCCAATTCTACTGTGTCCTAGTAGAAGATTCTAGCAGGGAAGGGGAAGCCAAATGCAAATTTGCCAATGTAAACGGTGTCGAAGTGGCTGATTTGAATTCGCCTAATTTGATGCAGTGTAAATGAACTATAAGCTTCTGAAACTTTGTCCAT
Source organism: Campiglossa producta (assembly GCA_964058755.1). NCBI lineage: Eukaryota > Metazoa > Arthropoda > Insecta > Diptera > Tephritidae > Campiglossa > Campiglossa producta. Next base: position 71,918,207 of record CAXKVI010000004.1, on the reverse strand, counting down.
TACAGTGTGGTATGCCACCAAACCTTCCGCAGCTGCTAATGCCTTCCCAGAATCTCCAAATAATTCAGCTCTTACAAAGTTAGTTACTTTGTGGGATGTAGTTGCCAAAGTCAAACTGTTTTTTTTGTTTTTTCGAAGAAACATGTTAGCTTGCTCTGCCGCCAAACAAATGTAAAAACCAATATTCTTGATACGAACAAAATTACAGCAACACTCAAAGCTTTTGAAGACTTTAAGAGATTGGTTTTCATACCGGCGATTGAAGAAAGTTATTAAAAAGGATCCAATTATAAACATTGCCGTTTTATAAGCTTATTTCGTACATGTTTACTGCTACCCACAAAAAGGGCATGCTTTTTACAGTTGAATTGAAAATTAATTTAATTTTCCTAATAATTTTAAAAAATAAATCTTGCCAGCTGGCAATATTTTGGCAATTTACCAGGTTTCAAATTTTTGTTTTTGTTTTGCCTGCAAATCGAAGATACCACTTTGTGGCAATATTGCCGTGCTTATTCCCATGTTATAAAAAAGAAGGTAAAGCCGCTGTCAAAAATTCGTTGTCAATCGAGATTCACTTTTGATTAAGAAAAAGTTTTCTGTCATTTCCTTTGAAGTCAACAGATGGCATAGCGTTGCTCAATCACATATATTTAAAAAAGGGTATTTTAAAAAAATAAATTGGGCATTTTCAAATAAAATTTGTTTGTGTACTGATTTTTTAAGTTTATTTGTTTGAAGGTACTCATAGAATTTTTTCCAAGCCGAAACGATTCGGAAAGCTCAAGTAGAGAGGATTGGTTATTGAATCATAGTTCTTAACTTTATATCTTCATTTTTAAATTGATTTTAAAATAAAAATCAAGGCCCAAGGCTGATTTACATGGGTTGATTTGCTATTCGATTTTTGTCGTTTCACAGTTTAAATAGCAATTCGATTTGCTGATTGATTTTCTCGTCGATTTTGGTCGAAGTGCTATTATCACGGTGGAACGAAAAAAATCGAATAGTAAATCGACCAGTCGTTGGATTATGTGTTCCAATTTTTTGATATTGGAGTACTCCAATAGTAATCCTTTGTATACCTCATCCGACCACCTTCAGCTTTTTGAAAGCCGATCATTGTGACGAAAATCACGACACTATTGCAAAGTACTCTGACTGTAGGTACTCCATGGAGTAGCAGAAACAAAGCGAGGGTTGGAGTAGGTGGTCCAGTCCTAGGACATTGCAATGTTATTTGGAGTACTCTGATGCTCTAATTGGAGTACTCTTAGGATAGAAAATAGAATACTCTCGATTTTCGCAGGGAAGGTGAAAGAATGGAAACAAAATACTAGTGTCCGACCGAAACTGGAATTCTAGGCCGAAGCCGAAGCCGTAGCCGGATATTCGGCCGAAGCCGAATACCAAAATAAGAAAAGAGATTTTTTATTTCATAGGTTAGGTTAGGTTCAAGTGGCTGCCGCAGAGGCACACCTAGGCCAGTATTAAAGGGCCCGTTGTGATACCACCAACACTGGGAAAGTCAGTTCCGGGACCCTGCCATATGGAAAATCCCGGTATTAACGGAATTCTCCACATAGCAGAATCTCGGGACTGACTTTCCTATACCGACACCGTTACTCCTCCTCGAACCATTTAGATGACTTGATGAAGGCCATCAGGTCCTTTATGTCCAGCTCCGTGACCTGGCGTAGGCTGACCAGGAAGGGAACTCCCAAAAAGCGCATTCTCGCGCCACTTAAAGCCGGGCAGTTGCAGATGAGGTGCTCCACCGTTTCCTCCTCCTCATCATCCTTACAACTCCTACAGCATCGTCGGTAGGGCACACCAAGTCTTTCTGCGTGCCTACCAATGAGGCAGTGCCCAGTTAATACGCCTATTAATATGGAGATTTCTCTTCTCCTTAGGGCATAAATTTGTCTTGATCTTTTATGATCCCATTTCGGCCAGGTTTCTTTGGATATCCGGCATCCTGGAGATTGCAGCCATCTTTCGTTGGCTTGGCGGAGTGTGTATTCCTTCAGCATAAGCTTGCATGTGGCAAACGGCATACCTAAGCGGTCTTTATCGCGAAGAACCTGCTTGGTCGTGCCCTGCCTCGCAAGTTCGTCTGCCCTACAATTTCTCTCAATGTCCCTATGCCCCGGGACCCATGTGAGGTTAACGCGATTCTGTTGGGCCATCTCTTGTAGAGATCGACGACAGCTGAGCGTCAGTTCAGAGTTGAACGAGTAATAGCCAAGGGATTTGATGGCCGCCTGGCTGTCGCTGAATATAAAAATGTCCTGTCTGATAGTGTGTTGGCCTATCCAAGCCGCGGCGTCCATGATTGCTTATACTTCAGCCTGGAAGACACTGCAGTGATCAGGTAGTCTGAAGGAGAGCTCAAGGTTCAGATCCTTTGAATAAACCCCTCCCCCAACTCTGCCGTCTAACTTCGAGCCATCAGTATAAATGGAAGTGCCGCCATGAGTGACGGGACTCCGATCCGTGCTCTCCCATTCTTCCCTGCTGGGAATATTGATTTTAAAACCGCTATCTCCGACTGTTGTGGTCGCACAGCGATCTGTGCTCAGCGGAAGAAAGCTATAGGATCCCAAAATACAGGCGTGTCCAGTAGTGCTTGCGCCCCAGCCGGACGTTTCCCTTAGACGCAGAGCCGATGCTGCTGCTACTCGGTGCCCTTCCAGATCGAGTGGCAAAATGCCAAGAATGGCCTGGAGTGCTTCATTGGGCGTTGTTCTTAACGCACCGCTTATACAGATCATGCAAGATCTGTGTACTTTACCTAGCAGATTAAGGTTTGTTGCCTTGCTCAGCGCAGGCCACCATACCACAACTCCATAGAGCACACAGAGCCAACAATACCTAATAAAATAGAACAAAAGTCATAAGATATCTCTATAGATTTTCTTCAAGAAGATGTGCTTCTTATTATTGTAGAGACAGTCTTTTTAATTTTATTAAGAAGATTTTCTTTTAAATATTTTAAATGAAAAATAAAATGATATCGCCCTCACCGAGAATCGAACTTACAATTTTCGGAATGATAAACCCAGCTGTTAACCATCAGGCCATCGCTCACTTTTGATTACCAGCTTCTAATTACCGATATGTGTAGAGTTGTTAATGTTTCAAAGGAAAATCTTATAAATATATTTAAGAAGATTTCTTTTTAGCATTTCTAATTAGGAAAAAAAGAGAGAGAATCGAACTTACAATTTTTCGATTGCTAAACCCAGCTGCTAACCATCCGGCCATCGTATACTGATAATTGCCAGCGTCTAACTACACCTTTGTACTAAATGTATAGTTTTTTTAATAAGAATTTCTTCTTAAAACCAAAAATATTTCCCTACAGTTTTTTCTTCGTTTGCACCGTTGCGACTACTCCTGTGCCCAAAAGCTGATCATGAAGACAATCTTATTAATTTTATTAGGCATTTTTGGCTCTGTGCATGATTGGTCGAATGATTGCAGTGTAGATCCATTTGCATATTTTGGGGCTAAGCCCCCATTTCTTTCCAATGGCTCTTTTGCACGTGTAGAGTGCAATACACGCTTTCTTCTGGCGCTGAAGAACATTCTCCTTCCAGGTTAGTTTCCTATCCAGAACTGTGCCCAAGAACTTGGCTTTGTCAGCCAAGTTCAGGTGCACGTTATTCAGTTTTGGTAGTATTAGCGGTGGTATCTTATAGCGGTTGGTGAAAAGGACCAGTTCCACTTTTCCCGGGTTGATGCTCAGTCCGCAGCGCGAGCGCCATGAGGAAACCTCTCTCAGTGCTACTTGCATCAAGTCACACAGGGTTTGTGGGAATTTGCCCCTGTATGCTATAGCTAAGTCATCTGCATATGCCACTACCTTCCCGCCCCCCCCAGCTTGTGTCTCGCAGCATCGAGTTGACAGTGAGGTTCCATAGAAGCGGGGAGAGAACACCACCCTGAGGCGTTCCCCTTGTGACATAGCGTGATAAGTCAACCGAGCCCAGTGATGAAACTACTCGTCTACCCCTTAGTAGTTGATCAATAAGTCCAATAAGAGACCTGCTTATGCCCAGACTTGTTAAAGCGTTGTTTATAGCATCAGGGCTTATGTTGTTGAAGGCTCCTTCAAAAAGTCCACAAGACAGTACTCCTTTTCATACAGCGATTTTTCAATAACAGAAACTAGGCTGTGAAGCACAGTTTATTTCATAACAATTCACTCTTTTTGTTTCTTGAATAACCAAAACACCTTACAAAAATACATACATAGTTGTAAACCAAAATAAAACAGCTTACCCCCATATTCATAAAAAATAAAATTTGTTTATAGTGCTTTTTAAAATGACATTTCCATACAAATTTTGAATTATAAGAGCTCAATAAACCTTTTATATTTTTTATGAATAAGGGGGTTAGTCTTTATGTTAATAGCATATTTACGATGTATGAAAAAGTTTAAAAAAATATGCTGCATTTTCTAGAGATGCACTAAGAAAAAATCAGCTGACTACAATCTAAACTCAAGTAATCGAAAGTGATGACACTTTAAACGAATTTTGTATAACTAAGGTGGCGATATGGAATAATTTCGCGTAAGTTATCGTTCGAAATCTTAGGCCTGTTCAATAACACAAAAATATTACTGAAAGTTGCGATTCTCTGTCGCTTATAAAAAATCCAAATTCGTAAAATTCAGTCAATTGTTTTGTTATTAAACATATTTATTATTCGTCCACGATTATTCGGCCTTTTCAGCCGAAGTAGTCGAATAAAAAATACTAGCCAAATAGGCCGAATACCGGAACTTGGCCGAATATTCGGTCGGACACTACAAAATACATATAGCATTTTCAGCTATTTTAGTAACATTTTTTATTAATTCATACAAATATAAATTTTATTTAAATTTATTTATTTAAGTGGCCTTTTATTTAGTGATTTTGTGGTGGTGGTTTTGTAAAAAAAAAAACTAATGGAGGTTGTTATTGTTGTAGCGCGCTTTATACCAGTAAACATTTAGGTTAGAGAACGATTAGAAGACGATTCGAATTCTAATGACCTTCTCTAGGGTAGAGGGTTAGAGAGCGATTAGAGAAACTGTCGAGAACTATAGCTTTGTCGACAAAAAGGGGACTTAGTTCTCGATATAGAGAAAAAGGTTAGATTTCTAATCAAAATCTAATGTATTTCTGTAATGCGATTCAAATATGCTCGAATTTGCGTTAGTTCTCTAATCGTTCAAGAGTCGAAAACTAATGTAGTTTTCTTAAAATTTTCGCGACTCGAGAACTACACCATTTTCTAATGTGCAAAAATAAAATTTCTCTAACGCTAGATTTTGTTTGCTGGGATAGCGCTTTTGTTGTTGGTTGGTATTGTGGCAACAGGCCTATACGAGGTGGTCCCGCTGTTGTTGTTGCTGGTTATTGCAGTGGGCCTATAACAGTCCCTGCTGTTTTCAAGGCTGGTTGTTGTGTTTGTTGCGCTCTTGCTGCTAGAGCTTTTAGTTGCTCTAGTTAGTTGGTATTGTTGCAGCGGGCTGATTTTGTTGTTGCTACGCACTTGCAGTTGTTGTAGCACGTTTTTGGCTCGCGCAGTTGTTCCAGCGCGTTTCTGCTGCAGCTCTGCTTTTGTTGGCGCTATTGCAGTTGCAAGCGCTGTTGTTGCAGCAAGCGCTGTTGCTGTGGTTGCCACTATTGTTGGTTGTTGGTGCAGTGCTTCTTTGAATTTGTCCGCGCTGGTGTTGCAAGGTCGTTGCTTTTCTCGGAGTAAGTTAGACATCAGTATATTGTTAATGCAACGCTTGCGATATTTGTTTAAGCCATATGTTTGAAGCTGAAGCAACAACATTATAACCTTATTTTGTTGTTTAAGGTGTTTTGAGTTCGACTACCGGTGAAGTCAAAGAAAAAGTAAGAAAAAAATTATTTTCCAGCTTCTTATATTGACTACACCGACAACTTGAATTTGAACGGTCCACCCAGGTATACATCGTGTACTTATGCTTGCCAGCATCTACTTAATTACAGCTTTGTTCCAAATGACGCCACACTTTCTCACGTTGCCTTGTTGCCTTTACCGAGAATCGAGCTTTAACTGCGTTGACTGCTGTATGCAGGTGTTAACCATTATGCCATCGAGTACTTACGTTTGTCGTCGTCTAAATGCAGCTTTGTTCTATGACAGTAATGACAGTACATTCGCTGCTGGATGAACTGTTACTTCAACAAAAAATTCCCTTCAAATTACCAAAAGTTTGTCAATTCAACAGAATTTGGTCAACTTCAGGATAACAATATGAGATTGTTGATTTAACCAGTGTTGCTTTGCAAAGAGTTGTATACTTACAGCGTCAGATCAGTTATCACCAGTTTGATTTTACAATGTTGCCAAATCAATTCGAGAAAGTTGATGTTGAAATTAAATCTTACAAGTTGAGTTGTTTTCACAATGAATCATTGTTAAAACTACTATATTATTTTTAGCACAACAAGAAAATGTTCACCTTGAAGTGTGAAAATTTCAATTCAACTCAAAATCGTTCAGCATTGAAAAATGTAATATTGTCAACGATCGAATCTAATTTTACAAAGCTGTTTTTCCCTCAGTGTTTCTATTTGTTTATTTTATTTGCTTTTTTAAATTTTTTATTTTTTCACCACAGAAAAAAATTATTTTGAAAAATCTTTTTATTTGTCAATATTTATTTGTATATGACAGAAAATGGAGGATTTTCGACACGAATAATTGGTAGCATGAAATGTCATGATATCTTTAAATATCAGGTGGTGAGCAACAACAACGAATTTTTGACAGTGGCATTACCTTCTTATTTGTACTATGCTTATTCCTATGCTTAAATTTGTGGCAAAATTGCAAATTCTCATTTTGTTTTCTATTCAAATATAAATTCAGAAAAAAAGAAAAAGAAAAAAGGAAGTTTTGTTTACATTTTCTAATATATTTAAATAATTGAAATGTTATTATAATTTCATCTGAAAAGATCCCGTATTTGCAAAGGCCAATGTAAGAAGTGGTACTTCGTTTTACCTTCGTTCACCACCAAACTTATTTTTTCCTCTTCCTTTTCTAATTTGGAGTACGCAGAAGTTACGGCGCGGTTGTTGGGGCCAATGATGTCGATGTCGTCGGCCACGACACTGTTGGCAGCCATAATTTCGAGATAGTAAGGGACTTTGTATACCTGGGAAGCAGCATTACTACCAACAACAATGTAAGCCTGGAAATCCATAGAAGGATAACTCTTGCAAACAAATGCTACTTTGGGCTGAGCAGGCAATTTAGAAGTAAAGTCCTCTCTCGACGAACAAAAACAACACTCTATAAGTCACTTATCGTACCCGTTCTGCTATATGGTGCAGAAGCATGGACACTGACAGCATCTGATGAGGCGGCTCTGGGAGTATTCGAGAGAACCGGCGAGTACCGAAGAAGATATAATGATGAGCGGGTGCACAGTGGGAAATAATTGAAGTTTACTGTTCATAATCCTCTACAGCCTTCATTTTTCATCCGATTTTGATAATTTTTTTTAAATGAAAGATTTTGAGATTTCCAAAAGCATAGCTGAGCCCGATTTTGGAATTTCGGTTTGTTTACATTATGTTTTTTGGAGCAAAGTGCGGTAAAACGGAAAATTCTGAAAAAACGATATTACCCTGCTTCAGTTAGCCAAGTTTATTTAAAAAAAAACTATTTCAAAATGATAGTGAAAGTAAAACAAGACAAAAAGAAATTATCATTTGAAAATTTTGAAGAAGTTAAAAAAAATCCAAAAGCTGTCCTTATACGAGGATGTCAAACAAAAAAAAATTAAAATTCAACGGTAACAGCTAGCTTCCTAAAATTTGCACTTCATAATTTATGACCTATAAAACTGCATACTCAAATTATAGAAAAAAGAAAATTAAAAAAAATTTCGGTTTGTTTACATTATGTTTTTTGGAGCAAAGTGCGGTAAAACGGAAAATTCTGAAAAAACGATATTACCCTGCTTCAGTTAGCCAAGTTTATTTAAAAAAAAACTATTTCAAAATGATAGTGAAAGTAAAACAAGACAAAAAAAAATTATCATTTGAAAATTTTGAAGAAGTTAAAAAAAAATCCAAAAGCTGCCCTATACGAGGATGTCAAACAAAAAAAAATTAAAATTCAACGGTAACAGCTAGCTTCCTAAAATTTGCACTTCATAATTTATGACCTATAAAACTGCATACTCAAATTATAGAAAAAAGAAAATTAAAAAAAATTTCGGTTTGTTTACATTATGTTTTTTGGAGCAAAGTGCGGTAAAACGGAAAATTCTGAAAAAACGATATTACCCTGCTTCAGTTAACCAAGTTTATTTAAAAAAAAAACTATTTCAAAATGATAGTGAAAGTAAAACAAGACAAAAAAAAATTATCATTTGAAAATTTTGAAGAAGTTAAAAAAAAATCCAAAAGCTGCCCTATACGAGGATGTCAAACAAAAAAAAATTAAAATTCAACGGTAACAGCTAGCTTCCTAAAATTTGCACTTCATAATTTATGACCTATAAAACTGCATACTCAAATTATAGAAAAAAGAAAATTAAAAAAAATTTTTTTACAATAGTCCAGAATTTGCTCTAACATTTTTTTTTTAACTTTTTCAAAATTTCCAAATGATAATTTTTTTTAGTTTTATATTACTCTAACCTTCACTTTCAAACAGGATTTTTAAAATAAACTTTGCTAACTGAAGCAGGATAAAATGGTTTTTTCAAAATTTTCCGTTTTTCCGCACTTTGCTGCAAAAAAAAAAAACAAAATGTAAACAAACCGAAATTCAAAAATCGGGCTCTTGCAAATCTCAAAATCTTTCATTAAAAAAAAAATTATCAAAATCGGATGAAAAATGAAGTCTGTAGAGGATTATGAACAGTAAACTTCAATTATTTCCCACTGTGCGGTGGAAGTAGAGGAAGAGGGAGACCACCACTTCGATGGCAGGACCAAGTAGAGGCAGACCTGCGAGCACGCGGTGTCTCTAATTGGCGCCTGTTGGCTGGCGTAACATGTTGCATGGCCGAAATCGCCTAGGCGGTTAAAGGCTATTTTAAGTAATGTAAGAAGCGGAGCAGGGGTGCTCACAGTTCCAAAGCGGTAATGTGGTAATTTTAAAACATTCTAAATTTAAAAGGGAACCGTGAACCCCTTTTTAACGAACTCTACTGGTCGGAGTAATTCATAAAACACCAACAGCAATAGTGATTCTAGCTACGCATCGATAAACACGTTATTAAGCTTGTGATCTCAATGTTATAATGGCGTAGTCACAAACCTAGTCGGCAGATTATTTAGTCAACTTCTCAAATGTTGCATAAGCAAAAAAGCTACACATATTTTGACCAACATTTTAATTATCAAGCAGAAAAAGGAGGACACAAATTTTTCGGAAGACAAGTCGCATTTTCGGAGGACAATCCTCCTCGGCGGAGGGCGGTTGGTCACCTTAAATAATAACACACCGTTTCTCGAACTGTGATATTCAAGGTTTTGTGTTGTTAACAAATAGGGGATACCCTCGATTTCACAAGTTAGTTCTGCCATTTATTCGGTTGCTATGGGAGCTGGGAGTTACCCCGTTAGCGTGTTATATAGAACACAGGGGAGGGGTCCGGACACCCCCCGAAATGTGCATGTTAGTGCAATTTTATTGTCTACTACTGTAGAAAATATGAATCCCATATGGGATAATATTTTTGATTTCCGGTCAAATTAGACAATTGAAATAAGAAAAATTGCGACAGAGCCAAATTAATAACATGTGTGGTAAAATTACGATTTTTTCTCGAAACAACATGCAAAAAATAACGTGACATCACGTAAGTGCTACTCCCCCCCTCCCCCCATGTAACATTTCGTCACAAATCGCAGACCCCTCCCCCCTCAAAGAGCGTGACGTCATATATGCACGACCCCTAAGCTGTACACCAGAAAATTTTAAAATCGTCCTAGCATTTTTCTAAATTACTAGCTGACCCGGCAGACGTTGTATCTCCATCCCGATCTCTATCGCTATCTATATCTATATCCCTATCCATATTCTCATCCTTAGAATTTTTATACCCAGCGTACTAGTACTAGTACAAGGGTATTATAATTTTACTATGTAACACCACAAAATAATCGAGATAGATATATAGTTTTATATATGAAAGTTCTTAGGTTGAAAAGAGGAGTTCATTAAGGCCTGTCCGTCGGTCCGTCTGTCCGTGTACACGATAGCTTGAGTAAATATTGAGATATTTGCATGAGGGTGCAACACATTATCCCCCAAAAAAAAAATCCCCAAAACAAAATCCCCAAATCAAAATCTCCAAAATCAAAATCCCCAAACTCAGAATCCCCAAAATCAAAATCCCCAACACGAAATCCCCATTTTATGTGTGAAATAAATTCAAATTAGGTTGAAAATCGCGGCGATTTGAAAATGGGTTTTGAACTATTGGGTCTGCAGGTAATGAGTTGGCTAGTTTGCCATTGAAACTAATATGCAGCATTAGCTAAGTCGATTGAGTTTCGTTTACCACGCAGGGCGTGAGTCCAATGCCCGATCAATGCTCAATATTTTTTAAATTTTATATAATTTGTTTTACATTTTTTAATTAATACGCTGTTTGTTTTATAGCTGTATTCTGTAATTCAGTCCCATCTCAAACCACTTAATTTGAGATATTTCCTTATGCCCGTATGACACTACGTTTTTTCTTTGTATTTTTCCCTTTTTTGCTATATTTTTCATAACAGTTTACAAAGAATAAAAAAACAAGAAAAATACGTCAAAATAAACATTTGAAATAACAATAATTCCCACAGAGCCACATTTTTGTAGAGAGCTTTGGTTCGCCGGCAAACATGAATCTTCAATCCCCATCTATCCCGTATGTGCTAAAAAATTTATTCGGAGTCAGAGGTCAAAATTTTAGGTTTTCTGGAGCCACCTTTTCTCCCTGCATAATTAAAAAAAAAAAAATAAATTTAGTTATCTTGTAAAACAAAAAATCCCACAGATCCAAATTTTTATCAGGAGCTCAGGTTCGCCCCCTGGAAAAAAACTGCAAAAGTTCCCATCGACCCGATTCGTGCGAAAAAAGTTATTCGGGACGAAAGTCAAGAAAAATCCAAATTTGAGGTTTTTTTTTATTTTTCTTCAGTTTCGACCCCAAATAACTATTTTACACGCTAATCTTGTATATTCAAAACATGGGGATTTTATGTTTGGGGATTTTTGTTTTGGGTATTTTGGATTTGGGGATTTTGATTTTGGGGATAATTTTTTTAATTTATGTTTAATATTCAAAAATTCATATCTCGGAAACAACGAATTTTGGCTAATAGGCGTTTAGTCAAGTTGAAATATGAAAAGATGACTCAATATAGAAAAAATTTCAAAACAAAAAAAAAATAACCCTTTTTGAGATATTAATTTTTGAAAAAAGTCATAAATTTTTACTAAATACTGAAAAAAAAAATAAATTTTTAAACTATATAATATTTTTTATAAATTTATATAAAAGTAATAGTAATAACGAACGTTTTAAATCCGAACAAAAATTTTTTTTAAGGAAAAAAAAGACACGTGTTTCTTTATTTTGACCAAAGAACAACATATTAAAATTTCATCGAAATAAAAAATCATGTCCCGCGCGGACCGGTTGTCTTGAAATGGAATGAGCCTCTAAAATTTGGGTACGTCACGCAACTGACGTATTGGCGGACTGATTCTGTTTCCCGCTTAATTCGGTAACGGAGCGGCTAAAATGATATAATTTTATAGGTGAACCCCCCTGGTCATTATAAAATGATTTTTTGATAATTTTTTTAGAGTGGGCGTGGCACCGCCTGATTAGGGTAGAACGATGAAATTTGGCAAAAAGCATACTAGTATCATTGGAAATATAACTGATGAAATTGGATAAAATCGGTCTCCAACCAAGCCCACTTTCGATATCGAAAGCTTCGAAAATCACCTAAATTGATATAATTCGATTACGGAAATGGCTAAAATGATGAACCCGCTAGTCATTCTTTTATGAGTTTTTGATAAAATTTTTAAAAGTCGTCGTATCACCGCTCACTTTTCAGGGAGGCATATTTGAAAATTTCACGGGTCATAACTTTTAAAATGATAACGGTAGAACAATGAAATTGATACAAGGAATAATAACATAAAAGGGAGTATACCTGATGTAATTGGACGAAATCGCTTCCCAACCACGCCCACTTCCGGAATGGAATATTTCGAAAATAATATGAAAACTACCGCAGGGTATTAAATGTTCGGTTTACCCGAACTTAGACTTCCTTACTTGTTTTATATACATTGCTGCTTAAATAAATGTGTTGTTAGTGTTCTTCAAAAGACAATTTGTTTATTTTTTGTTGGTTCGCGTCTGCACTAGTAACAAAATTAAACTTTAGCTAAGTCATTTATATTTTGCAGTCAAAATAATTATTATGAAAATAAATGGAAGGCGGCGCCTACTTTTAAAAATTTATCAGAAAATCATAATAGAATGACAAGGGGGTTCATCCTACCAAACTAAATCATTTTAGCCATTTCCGTTACCGAATTATGTCAATTTATGTGATTTTCGAAATTTTCGATATCGAAAGTGGGCGTGGTTGGAGAGCGACTTTTTCAGTTTCATCAGGTATACTCCCAACGATACTGGTATGCTTTGTGCCAAATTTCATCGTTCTACCCTAATCAGTTTAAAAGTTACGACCAGTCGAATTTTCAAAAATACCTCCCTTAAAAGTGGGTGGGGCCACGTCTACTTTTGAAAAATTATTAAAAAATCACTATATAATGACCAGGGGGATTCACCTATAAAATTATATCATTTTAACCTTTTCCGTGACCGAATTATGTCAATTTAGGTGATTTTCGAAATTTTCGATATCGAAAGTGGGCGTGGTTGGAGGGCGATTTTATCCAATTTCATCAGGTATACTCCCAATGATACTAGTATGCTTTGTGCCAAATTCCATCGTTCTATCGTAATCAGTTTAAGAGTTACGACCGGTCAAATTTTCAAAAATGCCTCCCTTAAAAATGGGCCGTGCCACGCCCACTCCAAAAAATGTATGGAAAAATCATAAGAGAATGACCAGGGGGATTTACCTATGAAATTATATCACTTTAGCCTTTTCAGCTGCCGAGATAAGTCAATTTGTGTGATTTTCGAAATTTTCGATATCGAAAAAGGGGGCGTGGTTATCATCCGATTTCGCCCATTTTCAATAGCAACCTACCTTGGCCAGAAAGTAACCCGTGTACAAAATTTCATGCAAATATCTCAATTTTTACTCAAGTTATCGTGTACACAGACGGACGGACGGACGGACGGATAGACGGACGGACATGGCTTATTGAACTCCTCTTTTCGCCTAAGAACTTTCATATATGGAACTCTATATCTATCTCGATTATTTTGTGCCGTTACAAACTACCATTATGTGAACAAAATTAATATACCCTTGTACTAGTACTAGTACGCTGGGTATAAAAATAAGGTAAACTTGTCGCTTCAGTTTGTAGGCGAGCGACACATTACTTTCCCTATGACATCGCTGTAGAAAAATTCATGCATGTTTTCATGTATAGTCTATAGGAGCTAAACATTACTTTATGCATTGCTATACATTATTTTTTCCCACTGGAATATTTCACACAATCTATCAATTCTACATAATTTCCCTCTGCAAACCGTTTTATAGCCTGTTCATACTGAGCCAGAATTTTGCATTTTAGCATTAAGTCCTAAATGCAGCATTTATTTTAGCATTTACCATACAAATTCTCACACCAAAACCAACTAAATGCTACTTTGTTTTTGCATTAGCATTATTAATGCACAAGCACACCCTGTATTGTGCTAAGAAATAATCGTTTCGAACTTAAAAAAGTTCCATCACTAGTGGCTTTTTCTTAACAGTCTTCAATTATCTGCCATTCGTGTTGAAAAACTAGAAATTAAAACAAGTAAAACTACAATTAAATTGATGTACACATAACCTAAATAATTGCAAGCGTGAGCTGAATGCATTAGTAAATGCATTCAGTATTAACGCATCTTCGAAATGTATTTAAAACTCAGCATGAACACTACATTACCTTTTCATATATTTTTCCTCACAAATTATATGAGAGTAATAGCTATATACACTACGTATTTTGAATAGTATTTTCTTCTATTTTTTGTATTTATTGTGCGAAAGAAAGGGTCTTATACAATTATCATATTGGTACAAACGGGCAAGCTATGTTAAGCAAATAACGAAAAATAATGGAAATTGAAACCAGACTGTAAAAAAACAAATCAAAAATTTTATATTTTTGTCACTTGGACGTTTCTCCTCTATTTTTGTGAAAATTTTTTGTTTACATTTTTATGTTGAAAGTTTTGTGCTCGAATTTAAATGAAACTCGTTTTGGTTGTGAAATAAATAAATTCAGTGGACATTCAAACCATACTTTGGTTCATTGCCGTGTGTGTCTTGTGAAAAAAACAGTGCAGAAAAATAAAGCAATTTCAGGTAAACAAAAACATGTCGAACGACGCTCCTTGTGCGCATGCGTGTAGTCTTTGTCTCACTCCTTCGTAGACAAAAAATACTCGCCAAAAATATAAAAAAATTAAAGTAAAAATACGTAGTGTCATATAGCTATGAGAAAATCCGCAAAGTGAAAAATTATTTAGATTTGCCTTGAATAAAACAGGAATTAATCTATAGCATTCCCAACACAGAAAAACCATTAAAAACGTGGTTTCTGATACTAATGCCCGACTTAACACATTGTAATTATAGCACAGTTTGGCACCGTTTCAAGGTGAAAACCAGAAACCGAAAACATAACTTCAATGTATAAAGCCGGGCATATTTAATGCTCATATATTAATACTCACTTTAAAATTTTTCATCTCTTATGGATTGTATACTTGCAGCTATGATATCTTATAATGTGGTGGTAGGGGACACTTTGTCCAAAGTGTTGGTTCGCTTTTTCCCATCGTGGGGCACATCGATGGGTGCTGTCCGCCTGGGTGTTGTATTCTTGGTTACAGTTGGTGTCGTTGTCCCGTTATGCTTGTATAAAAATGTTTCCCGATTAGCCCGAGCTAGTTTTATTAGTTTGGCTTGTGTGGTTTTTATTTTGTTCGCTGTAATCGTGAAGCTGTTATCAGGGGACTACACTGTGTAAGTATAATAAGGCCCAGGTTTTCACATGAAGTTTAAACTTCACTGCGAGTTTAAACTTAGTTTAAACTGCCAAATTGTAAGGAATCAATTCTAGTCAATTTTGACTGTGGTTTTAAACTGCACTAAAAAGATAACATAACAGTAACTCATACATACATATGGGTGAAATTACGAAAGTCATACAATTTTGGGGCTTATAAACATAATTTTTTACCACATTTTACATATAAATACGCTGCGCGGTATGCACTTCTTACCTTCTTATTATACTATCCTAAGCAGGGCCGGTCACTGTTATCAGGGGACTACACTGTGTAAGTATAATAAGGCCCAGGTTTTCACATGAAGTTTAAACTTCACTGCGAGTTTAAACTTAGTTTAAACTGCCAATTTGTATGGAATCAACTCTAGTCAATTTTGACTGTGGTTTTAAACTGCACTAAAAACATAACATAACAGTAACTCATACATACATATGGGTGAAATTACGAAAGTCAACAATTTTGGGGCTTATAAACATAATTTTTTACCACATTTTACATATACATACGCTGCGCGGTATGCACTTCTTACCTTCCTATTATACTATCCTAAGCAGGGCCGGTCACTTTTTTAACTCTTTCGTGAGTTTTTGAATTTGTTTTTCAATTTTTTCGCGAATAACAGCAACGAAGTCACGGGAATCAAAATACCTATCGAATTGTATAAAAATATTCAAAACCCGTTTGGTACTTTTCAATGCTTCATAGGAAATTTGACCTTTAATAACTTGTGTTGTTGTTGTTTGCCGAGCTAACAAAAATACGGCTATACTCTCCTTAACTATATGTATCTATTCCTATATTTTGTTTTTTAGCTTGGGAGTTTGTGGTATTCTGCCGTTTTGCAAAAAAAATCGCTAAAATCAGGGAACTTTCTAATCGGTCTAAAACTTGTACCTCATATATTAAAATTCAAAGAGCTACTATACCACATATTAAAAAAATCTTATATGTATATCGAACATCAGTACAAAAGCCGGGAGACTGACGCCAGGAGACTGACGAACTGCACATAAATATGAGATTACATCTAAAGTTATCGTCCTAGCTAAACCTTAAGGGCGGATTTCTCGACTGCCTGTTAACGTCAAAGTTCACTGTCACTTTAACAGCCATTTCATTTGCCCTTTATTTAACACGAGGATGAACTGCCCGATAAAATTTAAAGTGAGCGTTAAGTTGACGGCCAGTTGAGAAATCCGCCCTAAATATGTATATTAAACCGAAATATAGCCACTAAAGAAAATTGGAGCTAGCCAGGAGACTGACGATTTGAGTGGAACCGTATAAATATACTGGCTAAAAGTTACGCTAGAACTGATATCATAATCGCTACCATTAATATTTTTTGTTCTACATCTCACTGAAGCACTGTCATTTAACCTGCACAACGAATTATTCAACGTCCGGCAATATTTTGCGAGAATTTCACATTTTAACCTGGCCCAGGGGACTGACGGCAAAAAACGATGGCAAAGTTTATTCACTTTTTTTAAACAGATTATTATGGATCGTATTAGTAAATCTATTGAATATGTTTTAAAAAGATATTAAATAAAGCGCAGAAACAAATAAATATGGAATAAATATAGGATATTTGTTTTGACGAAAACTTTATTAACCGCTTAAGAGATTGTGACATGCCAGGGGACTGACGCTACGAGGATTTATACCATAATTTTACAAACTAGCTTATATAATATGTGAATAAAATCGAGTGTATATATAAATAGGGCTATGAATTTTCATTATCTGTTGTATTATATCAAGTCGCTTCAAAACTTTCCCATTAATTGACTGATGACATCAAGTTTTACCACTTTTGTGTTTTCACCCATATACATATTACACAGTGTTACAAAATTTAACAATGTTAAAATACCTATATGGGAAGTGATAGCCTCTTTCTTGTGGATCTCGGTGAGTTAAGAAGTACTACAAACAAGAAATTTGCCGGACTTATCCAAAATCTTGAGTTATTGGTAAAAAAAAACGGGTTTTCGCACCTTTGAATACTTGTGAGCCTGTATCTTAGGTGTTTATAACCCGATTTTTATTTTCTCCCGATTTCATTAGAAGACATATAAACCTTTCTAACGATGTTTGTATATATCAACTAGAAAAACGTAGGAGATGTGGTAGTATTTACCCCGCAAACAGAATTTTACGTCTTTTTTTCGAGGTTGGTCAACTTTGACGCTTTTGAAGCCTATACAAACTTTAAATGGTATCCAACAGCAAATTTAGTTACGAGTTGAACGAATGTTATTTTCTCAAAAAAGTTGTAAACCGACCAAGTTATTAAAACTAGAGACACAGATCGTAGTATAGTATCAATACCACGATCTATACCACATATGTATGTATCACCCTCATACCACGAATATTCGTAGTATCCCACTAAACAATTAATTTCGACTTTTTTCCGAAGTCTTTACGTTGCGTCGAAAGATTTTTCCGAAATCGGAACCGATTTATTTTCGAAGTTGCTAAGAAATTCGTATGAGAGGGTTGACGCGACTTCGTTACGAATTTTTCGAAACAAAATCGCTAGTTAAAAAAAAAAATTTTATTTGAAAAGGTTTCGGCAGGTATCGAGAAACGCGCCTGCATACTTGTACTCAGGTGCTATTCACTCAGCTACAGAGTACAATTCAATTCTTTTGGCAATAGTCAATAACTTTTATTTCATAACTTTTTTTTATCTGATAACCAAATTTTTGTTACACTTTTATTTTACGAAATGATTACGAATTATTTAAGTAAAGTCGAAATTCTTTCAATTTTCTTCAGAAAAGTCTGATATCCGACTATTTCGGAAGTCTTGGTTTGGTGGGATTCTGTGAAAATTTTCGTAGTATACTGTTTGAAATCGTAGTATTGATACCACAGCAAAATAGTAGTATCTCATTTATTTACCTTCCCTACAAGACGGGCTGATATTTTTACTACCACACTCACACTATAAATGATCAATGTTGATGACGTTTTAACAAAAACACGTGACAATTGTCATTAATTGGCATATCTGACTGTCACATGAGGATAGAATGACTATAACAGTTGATGTATTTTCATTTATTTTCAAAACTTAGCACAATTTCAATTCGATATTCATTTAAAAAAAATTTAATTAGGAATATTTAAATTTTGGAAGCAAAAAAAGAAGGTAAGAAAATATAATAAAGTAACAAGAGACATCTTTAAAGTTTGCATTTTGTAGGTTTTATTTGCAAAGGTGGTGCAAATAGGTCCCAGTAGAGCTGGAAAACAATCGATGGCACTATCGATACTATCGATAGTTTTTTTGGTGCGGCGCTATCGATGGTTTTTTTTCGATAGCGATATATCGACCATTTTGAAAGTATGCACATTTCTAGCGTCACTTGTTCTTGATTGCGGAATGCGGGGTAAATTTTGTAAGTAGAAATTTTGAATATCAAAGAATATATTATATTTAAACATAAATCTCTTACATAGTTGTTCTTTGGAGTATTGACGGTTCTGCTGAGGATGGGGAAACATCAACAAAATGCCGCTTCTAAAGGTACGTACATAATAAAAGGAGTATTGTACAAACATACATATCGACCTATCCTAATAGAAAAGACGTATCTCAAAAAAAAATTTATAAAAGACGTATTTCGTCGATTTTTTTATAAAGGCCGTATTTCAAATTTTTTTTTTTAAAAGACGTATTTCGCGATGTTCTTAATAAGGTCGTATCTCAGAAACTCGCTTAAAAGGGTTGTAACTAGAAAAATTAGATTTTTACAGGAGCGATTTGAACATTAAATCCCTTTCCACAATTCGTTAAGGACTTGAATCTCAAAACTTGATTAATTTTCATAAAAATAATGTGCTAAAGAGTTAATTTCTTCTACATATATAAAAATAAAGGTTTAAATCAATGCCTATTACCGTTGTTTAACGGATGTGGCCTGAACGGTTGGAGATTTTGACCAAAATTTGGATCAGGGTGACCCAGAATGTCTATAGGATATGGCTATCAAGTGAAAGGTGTTGACGAGAGCTTCCACAAGGAGCGGTTTTAAGGTTTATTTGAGTACTCGAGGTGCTTGCCTATATCTGTATATAAAAATTGAACCCTATTTCCCTTGGTTCGGATATCACGCGTGAACAGATTGGCCGATTTCACTAACCCTTTTCCTAGCCTGTTTTTTATGGTCAGTTGATGGCTTTTATGAGAGAAAAAATTAGGAAAATTTTGCGGAATCCTAAGATATCGACCAAGATGTCGCCCAGAGGTGATCTTAATTCTGTCTCGACAACGGCTAAACAAATCTCCGTTGTGTAAAAGTAACATGTTTGGAGTTTTTCTGTGGAAGAATAATTCTAAAAGACCTCGGGTCTCGCAGTTATGGGTCAAAACGTGATCCGGGTCTCCCCGGTATATCTCTGTCCGATATGGGTATGGCATGAAAGGTCTTGATGAGAGTTGTAGCAGCGAACAATTTTCGTGCTCATATGTGAACCAGGTTTTGACCAAAACGTCACCACGGGTGGTTATCAAATGGCAGGTCTTGGTGAAAGATTTGGAAACGGGAGAGGGAAATAGATAAGGAACGCGGAAGGGTAAGGGAAAGGGGAAGAGAACAAAAAGAGAAAGAGAAGTTAAAGTAGGGAGATAGAGACAGGGGGAGGAAGAGGATGAGAGAGACGAAGACGGAAAGGAAATGGAAGCGGGAGAGGAAAAGTGGGAGGGGTGATAGTCAGTTCTGCACTTCTTTAAAAGTCAGTTCGAATTATAAAATTATCGTTCAACGTCACGGTTTTCAATAAAATAATTAATTCGAATTGTAAAATTGTCGTTTCGTCGGTTTTTTATAAAATAATTAATTTCTTTTGCGATGACGTACATAACCCTTAATGGCACTATCGAACCGTTGGAAAAAATTTTCTCGGAAAGCGAAGGCATCATACAAGTCGAGGATCTCTCACAAGATGGTGTTATGTTTGTTGACGACTCATTTCAAAACAGCGCCGTTGATTCTTTCCTTCCTCAGGAAATAAACTCTGAAGAAAAATCCGAGGACCCACAAAAAAACTCGAAAAAGATCCCTAAATACTGCTTCGTGGAAAGTTAGTGTTGCGAAAAAAACCCTATACACCGGCGCGGAATATGTCACGCCCAAAGGCAAGTTTAAAGCAGCACGACAAATCCAGCCACCATGCAATCTTGCATGTCGTTTTAAGTGTCGCCACGAGCGTC
This sequence comes from Campiglossa producta, assembly GCA_964058755.1. Taxonomy (NCBI): domain Eukaryota; kingdom Metazoa; phylum Arthropoda; class Insecta; order Diptera; family Tephritidae; genus Campiglossa; species Campiglossa producta. Next base: position 71,897,688 of record CAXKVI010000004.1, on the reverse strand, counting down.
AATGGGATTTCATTGACTCCTATATGAAGTTGATGGAAAAACAAAGTAACCGAAAAAACGAAACACGCAGAAAAACAAGTCGTTTCTACTTCCTTAAGGTCCAAGGTGGGAAAATAAGGGTTTGTAAAACAATGTTTTTTGTCCACTTTGGGAATAAGTGACAAATGGATTGAAACAGTCGCAAAAAGAGTAGTTAAAACTGGTAACGGAATTTGTGTAGACATGCGCGGAAAATGTGCACCTAATCGTTTGAACTCCATTTCTGAGGAAACAATTCAAAGCATCATGGATCACATCAATCTGTTCCCAACGGCCGAAGGACACTACGTTCGAGCAACTTCGTCAAGAAAGTAGCTTCAAGAGGGTTTGAATGTCACTAAAATGTTTGATCTCTACACTTCCTGGCTACGAACCGAAACTGACTCTGGAAGAAGAACATGCAAGACTCCAGCAAATCTAAGGCAATACAGAGACATATTCAACAGCCGTTTCAATTTAAGTTTTTTCGTCCCGAAAAAAGATCAATGCGATGAGTGCTCCGCATTTAAAATAGCTACAGATGAACAAAGGAAAGAGCTACAAAAATCATACGATCTGCATTTGCAAAATAAAGAAAAGGCAAGAGCTATCAAGTCTTCTGATGCAGCTTTAGCAAAGAACAAAGATTCCAAAAACATCAGCGTTGTTTGCTTTGACTTTCAAAAAGTTCTTAATGCTCCTCAAGCAGCAAGCGCATCTTCTCTGTTTTATTATAAACGGAAACTTTCCGTTTATAACTTTACGATTTATGACATTGGTCGTCGTTAACTTTCTCTACGATGAAACTATTGCCGGCAAAGGCGCGTGTATAGCTTTCTTGAAGAAAAAGCTGGACATGTTGTGACTGATTTTATTCCGACAATTGTCCGTCCCAAAATCGGAACCGGATCGTATTTTCGATGTATGTAATGGCCGCTACAAAGTTCAATGTTAAAATCACGCATGTTTTTTTTGGAAAAGGGCCATACGCAAAATGAAGGGGACTCAGTACACGCAAGAATCGAGTTGCGAGCAAAACACGAACATGTATATACAACAGAGGAGTGGTGTACGAAATTGAAACGGCAAAGCGTTGTAAATTGAGTCCCTATAAAGTAGTTCAAGTAACGAAAGAGATGATCTATGATTTTAAAATTCTAATAAAAAAAACAGAACTGGGAAAAAAACGAAGGAAAAGAAAAAGTTCCATGGTCGGAAGTAAAAATTATATCAGCTGATGGAAATGAGCCCGGGAGACTTGCATACAAACTTAATTTTGATGCAGACTTTTTCTATGTGAAGACGGCAAAAGTTGGGCATCCAATAAATCTGCGTACCTTCTCATTGGACCCAGCCTACGTGCAGAGAATTAAAATATCACCAGCAAAATACAACGATCTTCTCTACCTTTGTAAAAAAATGTCATCCCAGCAACTTATCACAAGTTTTTTGAGCTATTACCAAATGAAAGCGATCCGGCTGAAAAAGATAACGAAAATTCTGTAGATTAAAAATATGTTTATCTGAGAAAATTAAATACACAATTTCGATTAATTAAAAGCTAGATTTTATTTATGCATACCCAGCCGACAATATTCCTCCCATCGTTTTATAAGGTTTTCCTCTACCCTTACGTTTACCTACACTTTCACCTCTACCTCTCCACTGACTCTACCTTTCTTACATCTCTACCTCTGTTGTACCTCTACCCTACGTCCTTCCCTTTTCGTTTCCCTTTACCGTCTCCTCCTCAATCCCTTCACTTTCCTCGTATTCTTCCTATCGAAAAGATGGCCTAACTATGTTCAAGAAATTGCGCTTCCTTGTCCCACATGTCTTGCCTTTCTCAACTTCTCTCTCTTTCTAATCCATTTTCCTTTCCCCTTTCTTCTTTTTCATTCACTCTTCCTTCTTGTTTCCTTATGCCGTTCTTTTCCCTTCATCCCTTTTTTCCTTTTACTTTCCAAATCATCCTCTCCGTTGTTCCCGTATCAAAATTGTTTAGAATGTACTTCGACCCCTTTTCTAAAACCACTCCCTGTTAAAACCCTTACCCCCTTTCATGTGATACAAACACCATCGCGGGCCCCATCTAGCTCACATTTTGGTCAGAATCTCAGAAACAGGATCCCATGTGAGACTGCAAACCACTTCTTGTTAATACCCTCATCAACATCTTTTATTTGATACCTATATCATACAAACAACATCTACGGCCCCATTTGGTCTTTATTTCCATATCTCGGAAACGGCATTAAGAAGGAGTGGTCTATAGTCCTATAAAGGAGGGACTATGGACCACTCCTTTCTAAAGCCCTCAACAACACTTTTCATTTGATACCCATATAATACAAACACCTTCTGGGGCCACATCGAGTTTAAATCGGGTTTCAAGACTTTAACCACCTGGGGATATGAAGTATAGTTCAAAATCTATTCTCATACCCATCAACTATTCTTTCAAAATTTCGTGGAAATCGACCGAACCGTTTCGGAGATCTTGTATAAGTACATAACACCGTGACAAGACTATTAGAGAGACTAGTTCTCATTGACAGAAGAGAATTTATTGGATGAAAATAACAACATTTCTCGCCATAGATTGAAGAGTAACTTATTTTTCCCAAACCATTTTAATCAACTTCCAGAGAAGCGACTTTATCAATAAAATCGCTCAAATACGACTTTTTTCGATGGAAAATTTTTTATAACTCGCAGAAGGGAATATTTGATTTCGCTTATACTTTTTGAGTGCAAAAACGGTTTAACATAATTTTGGCATCACAAGAATGCAAATTTTTCGCGCTATTTTATCAGGTCTGTGTGACCTGATGCAAGTAGCACTGCGAGAAGTTTCGACGTGGTCCTCTCGCTGCGGACTTAGTATCAACCCAGGGAAGGTGGAACTTGTCCTCTTCACCAACCGGTACAAAATACCGCCACTAAGCCTACCAGAACTAGATGGCACGCGTCTGGGCTTGTCGGATAAGGCCAAGTTTCTAGGCATAGTTCTGGACAGGGAATTGAATTGGAAGGAGAATGTTCTTCAGCGCCAGAAGAAAGCTTGCATCGCTCTTTACACATGCAAAAGAGCCATAGGCAAAAAATGGGGGCTCAGCCCTAGAGTATGCAGTTGGATCTACACGGCCATCATTCGCCCAATCATGCTTTATGGAGTCGTCGTATGGTGGCCTGCGCTGAGCAAGGCAACATACCTGAATCTGTTGCGGAAAGTCCATAGATCCAATATGATCTGTATAAGCGGTGCGCTAAGGACAACGCCCAACGAAGCCCTCCAGGTCATTCTGGGCATTTTGCCACTTGATCTGGAAGGGTTTCGGTCAGCGGCGGCATCAGCTCTGCGCCTAAGAGAAACCTCCAGTTGGGCTGCGGGTACTATTGGACACTCCAGTATTCTGGAATCTTACAGCTTTCTCCCTCTAAGCACAGATCGTTGTGCGACTACTACAGTCGGGGATAGCTGTTTCAAAATAAACATTCCCAGCAGAGAAGACTGGGAGAGGACGGATTGGTGTCCCGAAGCAAATGGTGGCACTTCCATATACACCGACGGCTCGAAGTTGGACGGCAGAGTTGGAGGAGGAGTTTATTCAAGGGATTTGGACCTTGAGCTCTCCTTCAGACTACCTGATCATTGTAGCGTCTTCCAGGCGGAAGTCTCGGCAATCCTGGACGCCGCGGCCTGGTTAAGCAAACGTGTTATCGGAGAAGATATCGCTATTTTCAGCGATAGCCAAGCGGCCATCAAATCCCTTGGCTCATACACTTTCAACTCTGAACTGACGCTCAGCTGTCGTCGATCTCTTCAGGAGATGGCCCAACAGAACCGCGTAAACCTCATATGGGTCCCGGGACATAGGGACATTGAGGGAAACTGTAAGCCAGACGAGCTTGCCAGGCAGGGCACGACCAAGCAGGTTCTTCAGGATAAAGAGCGCTTAGGTATGCCGTTTGCCACATGCAAACTAATGCTGAAGGAGCACATACTCCGTCAAGCCAACGAAAGATGGCTGCAATCCCCAGGGTGTCGCATATCGAAACAAACCTGGCCAAAATGGGATCTTAAAAGGTCTAGACGCATTTATGCCCTAACTAGGAGGGAAATCTGCATATTGATAGGGGTATTAACCGGTCACTGCCTCATTGGTAGGCATGCAGAAAGGCTAGGTGTGCCCTACCGACGATGCTGCAGGAGTTGCAAAGATGATGAGGAGGAGGAAACAGTGGAGCACCTCATCTGCAACTGTCCGGCTTTAAGCGGCGCGAGAACGCGCTTTTTGGGAGTTCCGTTCCTGGATAGCCTAAGCCAGATCGCGGAAATGGACATAAAGGACTTAATGGGCTTCATAAAGTCATCTAAGTGGTTCGAGGAGGAGTAACGGTGTCGGTTTAGGAGTGTCAGTCCCGGGATTCTGCTATGTGGAAAATCCCAACAACTCAGGGATTTTCCATATGGCTGGGTCCCGGGACTGACTTTCCTTGTGTTGGTGGTATCACAACGGGCCTTTCAAAACTGGCCTAAGTGTGCCTCTGCGGCAGCCACTTGAACCTAACCTAACCTAGATTAAAAAGCTCAATTTGCAAAAAAATTAAGTTATTCCCCTTTTAACCAAGATCCTGAGATACGGCCTTCATAATAATTTCGCTGAGATACGTCCTTTATAAAAAAAATTTTGAAATACGGCCTTTATAAAAAAATCGACGAAGTACGTCTTTTATAACATTTTTTTTGAGATACGTCTTTTCTATTAGGATAGGACGATATGTACGTTGGTGCATTCCCAGCAAACCATCGCAGTCATAATAGTCCCAAAGGAGTCATAAATGGGAGCGTTTACCTACGCTCTTTATTAGTCCGGAATGAGGATATTTCGCTTCTTCCGATGGTCTTCGGATATGCTCCTTTTTTCAACTTATGATTGCTTCGAAAATGTAATTTTAGCAAATTTTTTAGCAGTTGGTTGCTAAAGGAAACCAGTACCGATTGTAGATATTTGAATTGCTATTTATACGGTGGCACGACAAAAAATCGACCCGTGCAAATCAGCCGTTATTTGAAACCATTTGAATTTTGTCGATATATCGATACTATCGATAGTGAAATTCCAAAATATCGAAAATATTGCAAGGCGGCAATATCGATAGTTTTCCAGCTCTAGGTCCCAGCAAATAATCGTGGCCGAAACTGCAAGTGTACTTTTTGCGTTGTGACCAACACCAAACGAGGGAAGGAAATGCTGTTATGAACGTGGTTGGAGACCGTGTCGTGGAGAGAAGGCACGCGTGACTGGCACGCAGGCCCGACGAGAGGGGGGGGGGGGGGGGGAAGGTGGTATTTTCCCCCGGGCCCGGAGTTTTCGAAGGGCCCGTATTTTTCAAGAAGTTAAGTGAATAGTTAAATTAGAATGCTTATGATAGTCAATTAATTCAAACATTTATTTGAAAGTTTTGATAACCGATAAAGCGCGTTCATGAGTGCTTGTACAAAAAAAAGTTAGGTACATTTGCAAAAATGTAATAAGAGCAAGAGATATATATAAACAGAACATTTCTTATAATATTAATGTAGCATAATACTACCGAGTCGACTGTAGTTGCTAATAGCGGCGACACCTGTTTGTCACATTCAACAACCAGCTTCACTTACTTACGAATAATTACATCGCTGATTCGTCGATTGCGCAACCCTTTCCCGTCGCTAAGAAGGTAACCTGTCAAATTCAAATTGTTACAGTTTCGATTTAAAAACCTCACCGGCAGTCGTGACCCTGCAATCAACTTAACTAGTTTTATACTAATCAAATACCAGTCAGCCAGGCGGCCTCAACTAGTTCGAGTTCTGTAATCTTTCCATATTAGCAACTGGTATTTTTAACACGGCGATGTCCTACGAGATGGCAATTGTCCTTCTCTGCATCAGCACCATACCAATTGGCTGACTAGTCAGCCTCTGCATCAGGAATATACCAGTTGGTAGACTTGTTATTATACACATCAGTATCATACCATTTAAGATACTAGTTCGTATATACGTCAGGATCGTACCAGTTGAAAGAATAGTTCATATATACATCAGAATCATACCAGTTGGCAGACTAGTTCATACATACATCAGAATCATACCAGTTGAAAGACTAGTTCATATATGCATCAGAATCCTTCCAGTTGACAGACTAGTTCATATATGCATCAGAATCATACCAGTTGGCAGACTAGTTCATATATGCATCATAATCATACCTGTTGACAGACTACTTCTTATATGCCTCAGAATCATACCAGTTGACAGACTAGTTAAAAAAAGCATCGGAATCATACCAGTTGTCATACTAGTTCATATATGCGTCAGAATCATACCAGTTGATGTAGTAGTTCATTTATGCATCAGAATCATACCAGTTGGCAGACTAGTTCATATATGAATCAGAATCATACCTGTTGACAGACTAGTTCATTTATGCATCAGAATCATACCAGTTGACACACCAGTTCATTTATGCATCATAATCATATCAGTTGACATACTAGTTCAAATTTGCATCAGAAATATACCATTTGACATACTAGTTCATATATGCATCAGAATCTTACCAGTTGACATACTAGTTCATATATACATCAGAATCATACCAGTTGACATACTGCTCAGTCTATGCGGCAGGACATACTAATCATTATGCCCATTCAGATCGTACCACTTGTCATACTAGTCCACGAATTTGACATTCATTCCAGTTGGTATACTAGTCGGTCTATGCATCAGTATCATAGTCAGCCTCTACATCAGCAATATACCAGTTTATTCTTTAGAAAGCAGCGACTATTTGTATTTACCCAAACACGAAAAAGCATCTGTGAATTACAAGGTAAAAAAGAAGCAGTTACAAGAGAAAAGAAAAGCAATTGTCCTCTTCTGCATCAGCACCATACCAATTGGTATACTAGTCAGCCTCTGCATCAGCATTATACCTGTTGATATACTAGTTCATTCACAGCCAAAAATGAGCTAAAGGCTCTGAGTTCGATTCTCGGTAAAGTCAACACAAGTTTTTTATTCTATATTTTTTGTATGTATGTAACTCTCGTTCGGTCTAAGCCCCAGTGGCCCAAAAACCGTAAAATGTCCCTACAATATGGGTATCAAACGAAAGGGGAAGGCCCCAGGTTTCATTTGGACATCGATATATTTCGATAAATTTATCTATAACTGAGTTATCGGTCAAAATGTCGTTGCCCGAAAACCTTAAAATTTCCCTACAATATGGGTATCAAACGAAAGGTGAAGGCCCCAGGTTTCACTTGGACATCGACATATTTCGATGAATTTATCGATAACTAAGTTATCGGTCAAAATATGATTGCCCAAAAACCTAAAAAATTCCCTACGATATATTTGTCGATTACTTCATAACACATTTAACTAAAAAGTAAAAAATAAATATAGTTTAAAAAGCGAAAACACGCGCTTTTAAAGAATATTGCACTAAAAACGTAAAAATAATTTAAATAAAAAACGAAGATTATGGAACAAAGCGGACCACGCCTTTTCCACAATACTACTGTGTAGGGTTTTTAAAATTATTTTCAACTTTTTAGTTCAATACTCTCTAAAAGCGTGAGTTTTAGTTTTTTTAAACTACATTTATTAATTTAATTATTGAATTCAAATTGCAATGGCTCCTTTCAAATTCGTTCGTCACAAGTTTTATTATATAAGTGAAGGCCCAATTGCATTCAACTTTGTGGGATCCATTTTCATACAAAGTTTTTTAAACGTAAAGCGAAGCGAAATTTTTGCATTTGCTCAAAAACGAGGCGCTTCATTTTTCAAAGTTTTATGTAATTGGGGCTTTGGGCTTGTATTTTTAGGTAAGGCAAATTAAGGTTACTTAAGGTTAAGTTAGTCGTCCAATGCGGAGTTCCGGTCCCACATACGAGCGAGGTGTCTGCTGAGTAGTTTGGAATTGATTAGTTTGAAGGTAGTCAGAAATTAACTAGTATGAATACACCACAAAATGTATAGTCAATGAACTATATTGTTTGGTGAGTAGTTTGGCCTTGACTGGTTTGAAGCTAATCAGCAATGAACTAGTATAAATACACCACAAAATGTATAGTCAATGAACTATATTGTTTGCTGAGTAGTTGGACATTGACTGGTTTAAAGGTGATCAGAAATGAACTAGTATGAATACACCACAAAATGTATAGTCAATGATCTATATTGTTTGCTGAGTAGTACGACGTTGACTGGTTTAAAGGTGATCAGAAATGAACTAGTATGAATTCACCACAAAATGTATAGTCAATGAACTATATTGTTTGCTGAGTAGTTTGGCCTTGACTGGTTTGAAGCTAATCAGCAATGAACTAGTATAAATACACCACAAAATGTATAGTCAATTAACTATATTGCTTGCTGAGTAGTTTGGCATTGACTGATTTAACGCTAATCAGCAATGAACTAGTATGCATACGCCACAAAATGTATAGTCAATGAACTAGAATTTTCGCAGAGTAGTTTGGCATTGACTGGTTTTAAAACTAATCAACAATGAACTGGTATGCATATGCCACAAAATGGTTAGTCAATGAACTAGTATGTTTGCTGAGTAGTTCGGAATTTGACTGCAGGGGAATATTAAATGCGAAGAAATTTTCGGGCACCATAACAACATTTGTTTAGTATTTATAGTGGACAAATATTTTTAAAATGTAAATTGCATATAAAGGGTTCTGAACAAAAAGATCTAAGTGACATTTTTTTTTTAATTGAGTTTGTATAGTTTAATATAGTGCGCTGCTCCAAGCAATAAAATTCAAATGCTCGGCCATGCAGAATTTTTTCAAGTATGCAGTTTTGTAGCCCGTATAATTTTAGTATAATAAAGTGCTAAACTTACGTTCGTAGGAAGTCTCGCTGATTTGAAAGAGATGAAGACACCTCTCCCTTCTCTCGCCGTTTGCCTAATTTTTGGCAATTTTTTTCTTGAGTTCTACCCCATAGGAATTTTTTAACGTAATTTTCGTAAGAAAAAAAATTTCCAAAAATCAGCAAGACTTCCTTAAATTTAGCACTTTATTATACAAAAATTAAAGGGGCTACAAAATTGCATTCTCGAAAAAATTCTACGAGCAATCAACGTTCGAAATTTTATTGCAATAATTTTTGGAAATTTTTCCAATAATTTTTGGAAATTTACAGTTATTTTCCATCTGCAGTAAGCATCCTCTGAATTAGTTGACTAACCTGCATTCATATACCCAGAATTGACAATAAGTAGTTTACTTTAACCCATAGTGCATAAATGCCTATCTATGGTATCTATCCATAATGCTTTAACCTTAATTATCTCAATTCGACGTCGATGTTACTTAGATCCGTTTGGTTCTAAGCTCTTCATATTTTCTTAACCCCAAGAGCTCATAAGTACTTTGTCAAGAAAATGTATCACCATAAATCCGGTGCTCAAAAGCGTAAGGAAAGTACAGCGCGTAAACAAAAACAGTTAGAATCACAGAAAGGACAACAAAAACTCTCAGCATTTAACTTCCACTCTGATGCTAGTTCAAGCTCTGCAGGTTACGTAAAGGACCAATGTCTTAACATCCAGCATTCCAAAAAGGCTGAAGATGCTTCTTCACAGCAGTCAGTTGAAGATGAAATACAGGGCGAGTTGAAAAATTTAAGCATATGCAAGGACGTTCAACCTAATAGTAGCAAAACCAGTTCATTCACAGTCGCATTTAAAGAAAATCAGATAAGTGAAACTGAATTGAAATCGAAGAGTCATCAACATTCATACGATTACGACATCGGTATTTTCGAAGCGGAATATATACAACCTAGTGAGGTCGAAGAAATCATTCGTCGGGGACATCAAAAAATACCATCGGATCTCCCACGTGATAAATTGAACGTGCCATTTCCTAGTTCCCTTTTATCAACAACCTTGCCTAATGGTGAAAAGGTACAACGTGACTGGTTAGTTTGGAGCAAAATAAGGAACGCATTTTTTTGTTTACCATGTCGGCTTTTTAATAGGAATAATTTACACCGTTCTTCCCTATGTTCCCCTAAGGGCTATGCTAAAGAGCAAGCATGGAAGAAATTATATGAGAAATTCCCATCACATGAAGGCAGCACCGACCATACTCAGTGTTACATTCGATGGCGCGAGCTGGAAACACGTATAGAAGAAAATTCCACCATTAACATGTTAATGTGCGATCAAATAGCAAGTGAAGCTAAAAAGTGGAGAGAAATTCTGAAACGTATTCTAGACACCATTTTGTATTTGGGTGAGAGAGGATTAGCGTTGCGAGGAGAAAGTAATTTAGTTGGTCAACCGAACAACGGAAATTTTTTGGGAGCTTTGGAATTAATTAGTCGCGATGATCCACTCCTTAATGAACATTTAGAAAGAGTTAGGGCTTCTCAAAAATCACATCAGCGATTGCAAGTTCATTACCTGTCTATGCAAATACAAAATGAATTTATTGAACTTTGTGCTCGTCATGTGATATCCTTCATGTTGGCAGAATTGAAAGAGGCCAAATATTACTCTATAATCGTTGATGCAACACCTGATTCGAGCCACGTGGAGCAAACTACATTTATTTTGCGTTATCTCAGTCTCGATGCTGAGAAAAAAGTCTACCGCATAGAGGAACGTTTTCTCGCTTTTGTAGATTGCCACGAAAAAACCGGCAAAGCTATTGCCGATTTAATTTGCAAAACATTGGAAAAATACGATATTCCTTTGGAAGATTGCCGTGGACAGGGCTACGATAATGGTAGCAATATGAGCGGTAAATATGAAGGAGCGCAAAATCACATCAAACGCAAAAATGAGTATGCAATTTTTTCATCCTGTAGTGCCCACACCCTGAATTTGGTTGGAGTTGACTCTGCTGAAAGCTGTCCTCGAGCAATCACTTTTTTTGCTGTCGTTCAAAAATGTTTCAATATTTTCAGTAGCAGCACACAACGTTGGGACATTCTGAAATCCGAGATACTCGATCCACTTCACTCTCTCTCGAATACAAGGTGGTCTGCCAGAGTCGATGCCGTCAAGCTGTTTGCCAAAAATCTTCCTGGATTAATAAACGCTTTGAAAAAAGTTCAAAAACTCAACCTTACGGCAGAAACTCGTCGGGACATTGATGGAATTTTGAAATATATGAGTAAATTTGAGTGCGTTTTGATGGCCTCCATATGGTATAAAATCCTTCAGTCAATCAATGAAAGAAACTTGGTTCTTCAAGAGATCAATGCCACCATCGACGTTGAACTTAAGAACATAGAAAGCCTACTTATGCATTTGCAATTTCTGCGCGACCGGTGGAAATCCATTTATAATGAATGTAAAATTGTCGCAGAGAATATGGAGCATGTCGAGGCGATGTTGCCATCAGCAAGAAAAAGAAAACACGAAAAGGACCTACATAACGATGAAAAATTCAGCTACGAAGAAATTGAATTTAAAACAAACACTTTCTTCGTTATACTTGACAGCGTTATTTGTGGACTGAGGAAAAGATTCGCCGCAGTGAGTAAGATAAACGAATCATTCTCATTTTTATGGCAGTTCCATGATATGACAGAAGATGAACTAAGCGCAGCTACAAAAAAATTTGAAAAGAAGTATTGCGTTGATGTATCTGATAAGCTGTCCAATGAAATTATTCAGCTAAAGCATGTTTTCGATGCAAATTTTGAAACCCGTCTTACTCCATACAACTTGTTGAATGCCATCAATGCTCGAAAATTAGAAAGACTTTTCCCAAATATCTGCATCGCTTTGAGAATATTTTGCACTTTACCCGTTTCGGTTTCAAGTGGTGAACGTTCGTTTAGTGCCTTAGCAAGGATCAAAAATTTCCATCGATCATGCTCGTCGCAGGGCAGGATTTCAGGACTAGCTACATTATACCTAGAGGCGGAATTAGCCAGAAAGTTGGATTTCGACAATATTATCGACGCATTCGCTGCCGCCAAAGCTCGAAAAGCTCACTTTTAAGTTTCAAATATTTGAACTGTTTTTTATAATTAACTGTTTTTGATTATAATCAGATTGATAAATAAATGTTTGACCAAGATGTTCTGGCTGCTTGTTAACTGTCAAGTCCTGCTATCCCTACACTGAACCAAAAATTTCATAAAAACCTCTCCAAAAAATTTATTAGGGGGCCCGCAAATTTCGATCCCCGGGCCCGGAATTCCTGTCGGCGGCCCTGCTGGCACGTACTTAGATAGATAGATAATATTGTTGAAGATATCACTGCGACCAACCGACTGTTGTACCCTCATCCTTGGTGTTTTCGAAATTTGTAAATTATAATGCGCAAACTGCGACCGTGGAGACATATATAGTCATGTGGCCGTCACTGCGGTTGTTGAAGATGTTTTCGAAACATGGATTTTATTTATTTATATATGTATATATAGTTTTTAATAAATATTCTACAAAATGGCAATTTTTTTAGAAATAAATATAAAGAAATATATTTTAGAAATAAATATAAAGAAAAATATTGTTATATAATTATATAATTTTTGACAGGTTATGACAGTTGTCAGTTGTGATATCATTATGACATCATCATGATGTCATCATTGATCCAAAAATAAAGTGACAAAGATATATGCTTATTTCAAATTAGTAATGTGTTAGAGGGAGACAAGAACTCACACGCACACAGTTGTTGACATCAACTTTTTCTTATTCCTCGTGTGAAATGATTGAAGCGATGATCGTTTAGCTGACAGCAATGACAATCAAATGTTGCATCAAATGATTGTCATCAGTCTTGTAGGGTTGGCATCGGCTATGTTTAGTGTGAAATATTTAATATTTGTCAATTTAACAGCTATCAAATAAATTAATTGTCAAAAAAACTAAATATACAAAAAATAAATATGTTTCCAAAATAAAAAAAAATGGAAAAACTGAAAAAAAAAATAAAAGGAAATTGAATAAAAACAAGCAAAAGCGAGACGCGTTGTGCATCGCCGTGATACACTCGTCCATTGCTGTTTAAGGGGATCGAGAGCTGCCTCTGCTGGTTAATGACCAGCAGTAAAAAATTAAATATTACTTTTAATACCGGTCGCTATTGAAATTAAGCCTTTTTGGAATTAAATTTGAGTTTTAATACTAAATAGTATTAATTTAAGGCTCTGAAATTTTTTTAATTCCAAATAGTTTTAAAATAATACTAAAGCGCTCTCTCTATAGCGCTCTCGCTCATTATAATGTTTTAGGTACTATTTGTTTAAAAACAAAGCCGGAAAAGTATTAAATTAATTACTTTTTAGCATTAAATTAAGTCCGGGGTTAGTTCTTCAGAGGTTCACGGTTCGTCGCTCTCATTTAGAACAAAGCTGCAATTTGACGCTGGGAAGCATAAGTACTCGATGGGTTGATAGTAGACATCTCCGTTCAGCATTCAATAAATTGTGAGTTCGACCCTCGGTGAAGGCAATATAATAAAAGTGTGTACATTTTTTTTTTTTGCCGGAGAGAATCTTCGACTGAATTTCTCTCTCTCTTAATTAGACCGTATATGGTATTAATTTAATACTTTTCGGCGTTGTTATATACTCGTATAAACACCAAAATAGTATTAAAGTTAGACTTTTCTTTTTACTGTGTGGAGTAAAAGAAGAAATTTCTCCATTTCGACTTAACTGTTTCTATAGAGCAGGCGTTGAAAAGCTTGAAAAAAAATTTAAAAAAATAGAAAAACAAAAACGCGCACAATTGAGTATTTTCAGAAAAAATTATTTCATGAATTGAAATTGGAATTGTGACGTGGTTTGGACGGCGATGATGCGAAGCATTACATATCTGCGCGTGCATTGTGGTGGGTAGAGGCGAAGATAGTGATATTTTATTATCGCTCTTTCCACCCGCGCTATTACCCCTACTACTGCGGGCGGCTGTACCCGGACCGCCAGGTGCACCTTTTCCGCTACCATACGCCTGTAAATGTATGTGAATATGTTGTTGTATGTCCATTTATTAAACTTTAAATGCATTTGTATGAGGGTTGAGGGATGGTTCCTCAAAACACTTTACTACTCCCCACCCGACCAAGAATCCTATTTAAACGAACATCGGAGATTTATGATAGTTTCTCGTTGCTTCAAAGTTCGTTAAATAAAAGAGTCTCGAATTTAAAACAGATGTTAGGAAGTTAAAGAGATTAGGATTTAAAACGGATGTTAAAGAGGTCAAGAGAATTGCGATAGTTTCTCGCACTTTGAAAGTTCGCTACAATTAAGAGTCTCGGGTTTAAAACGAATGTTTTTATATTTTTTCCAAACCTTCATTTCTGTGTCAATCAAATCGAAAATTAGTTCAATAAAAAGCTGAAAAGCAATCAAATGTGGTCAGGAGTCCTAATTTTTCGGAAAATCTACTAAATAGTGCTTGGTGGACAATATTTGTGGTTGGCGAATCGAAGTAAGTGTTTCATCGCTAACGAATATTCAACATATCACTTAATTTAACAACTCTTTCTGTTTTAAATCTTCAGGACTTGAGGAAAAATTTTCTAATAAAACGACCTGCCGCAGAAAAATTGTTGATTCCTTTCATATGCAATTGTAGATACCTAACATCTACGAACTCATTGGCGACGTTCTCCCAAGAGCCGCAATAAACGCTAACTATTTCTATTAACGTAATTACTCTAATTGTAATTGTATTACGTATGTTTAGAATCAAAAATGTACATATATTTATTTGATATTAGCTATAGAAATTAAAATAAAATCAATGATTTAAATTTAAAAAATGCTTAATGTTGAATATGGAACGAGTCGGAACTTATCGTAAGCGTAAAAATTTTTGACCCGTTTTCGATACTGTTTCAGGTACTTTCTCGATAGCAAATCGCATCGAAAATATATTCGTTTGCAAGCCGTTTTTGGTACTGTTTTAGGTACCTTCTCGATAGCAAATAGTATCGAAAATATATTCGTTTGCAATCCGTTTTAAACAGCTATAAAGTGTCGTAAACTGATCGCAAAAGGATATCGAGAAGTGAGCCACAAACTGGGCGATATGTAATACTTTTACGATAGTTTTGCGGAACCCATTCTCGATACATTTGTCAGGAAAATTATTGCTAAAGCTTCGAAAACTTAAGCATTTTCGTGAGCGTTGGTCGGGTGGGTCCCTGAGGAACAAACGGAGATGCACAGCCAAAGCTCCCGCATCACTTTTTTGGGAGGTATAAAAATACTCTCCAAAACTCTCCCATTGCTCCGCTGTGATCAATTACAAGGATTCTATAAAATCCCTTATTGTTTTTTGGGAGGTCAGAGGGAGTTTTTTTTTTTTTTTTTTTAAATAAAATCCATTATTGTTTTTTGGGAGGTCAAAGGGGGTTTTTGTATTTCTCCCTGCCTAGGACATACAATGTTAAAAGGGAGTATAGAAATTGTATGCTTATACACAGAAGTATAGGGAGTAATAGGGATAGATACTCGCAAGGGATTACTCCGGGATTAATAAAACGGTCTTAAATACAGTTTTGTAAACATTGCACGTTTTCGTCGCGATTTTTAAACTGCGTTTAAATTGTTGTTGAAATAATATTAGAAAACGAAGTGTTTCGTGTGTGGGTGTAAGGATTCTTATGAGAAGGACATGTCGGGAAAAGTGGGTGCAGTTTAGAAGCCAAAACTTTAGCCAGCACCCCAAAATATGCAGCGACCACTTTCTTCCTAAAGATTTTGATAATATTTTAATATTAAACGGTGATCGAACCTGCTATTTAGTATCCATACAAACTTGTTTGGGACCGGTTCTGGATTTTGGACCGGTTTTTTTTTTTTTAATTAAAATAACGGTTAAGATTTAGTTTTCGGTTTCGAGAAATTAATCGGCTCGCTGTTGCTGTTGTAAGAGGGATGTGACGGACCAAACAGAGTTGTACGGTATTGAGTCTATGCTCTTACAGCTGCCGAACCACCAACCCCCTGACCGTGGTCGAAATGGATTTTAGTCGCCTCTTGCGACAAGCATTCCACCATGGGACTATTCTAAACCCCTAACCCGCAGGGGGCATGAATCGATTTTAATCGCTTACAGTTTCGTTTTCGGTCTAAGATCCAGTTGAAAAAAGATTATACCATTCATCTTAGCTAAAATGTGCTAGAGTTTAGCTAATCCGAACTATAATCTTTATTTAAACGTGCAAGGAACTAAGGCAAGTGTATTGTATTTATATGAAACAATTTGCTTTTAAGAAGACGAAATTGTTCTTTGTATACAAAAAGGAAGAAAATAAAATAACACTGTACAACAGCCATTTTGCAACAGAGTCACCATGGTACTTTTCTGAAAGGCGGCATCGCATAGATCATTTTTCATTGTGTCCAAATAACAAAATTTCCGTCGAGGACTCCTTTAAACCATAAACTAGCAAAAACTACACCTTTTTCAGTTTGTATTCAGAAAGTTACAATTTATATTCAGAAAATTACAATTGATATTCAAAAAATTACAATTGATTTTCAGAAAGTTTTATTTGATATTCAGAAAATTAAAATTAATATTCAGAAAATTAAAATTGATATTCAGAAATCCAAATTTATATGAAAAATTTTAAATGCGGACTACAAAGAGATTTTCTGAATATGAATTGTAACTCTCTGAATATCAATTGTAATTTTCTGATTAATTGATCTCATCATAATTTTTAGTACTGTTGTTATATTTATAACTAGTTTTAAGAATAACTTTTATTTAGTCAGTAAGGTGTGGAACCATTGGACTTAATAAAGATATGAAATGAAATGAAATTTTCTGATTATTAATTTTAATTTTCTGAGTATTAAATGAAACTTTCTGAACATTAGTTGTATTTTTCTGGATATCAAATGGAAATTCTGAATATTAATTGGAATTTTCTGAATATCAATTGTAAATTCTGAATATCAAGTGTAACTTTCTGAACATAAACTGAAAAAGGTGTAGAGTTCATCCAAGAAACAACTAAAATACATGAGACATTCCTTATGAAAACGTCTAATTCAAAAAGCTGGCTAGTCTCGGAATTCGCTCAAACTTTGAGAGACACTTCTTTAACTAGGGTCCTAACGGATCAAATTTACACACATTTAATTTTTATAACCACTGGTTTTGGACTGGTCGAATTTCAAAGTCGAATTTCAACGTCGTTTTTAGGCTTACCCTATTATTGCTGTACACATGTTTCTATTACAGATATCCTTTCATTCGATACGGCGTTTAATGAAAAAAGAGAGTAGTTTGTTCAAAAGTAAATAATAAATCATATAGCGAGTACCTGGTATTACAAACCTGGAAGTTAAAATTCATCATTTTTATCCTTTTTTGTCAAATTTAGCTGGCTCTGGCGTCTTCACTGTTTTAAGTAGCCATTCAATTTTGTTCAGAAATTAAGTGTACATATCCTAGAAGAAACTAACCCATTCATCGGCCAAAAAAAACTCACTCCTTATAGGTAAATTATTATCTCTCTATGTTTCTCAAGAGATAAAAATACGAAGTACCCTTCAGGCAAGTGGTGACAATTGCTACCAAAGGGGCTGTTGAACTAACGATAACGGACCAGCTACTAGAACGACCTATTGTAATGCGGAGAGTGTGAATTTCCACCACCTGCATTACTAGGAGTCATCCTAGTAATAGGTCTGTATTCACCACTTCAGCTGGCCTGGGGGGCATTTGTCATGTTGAAATGCGTCGGGTTTCCTCGTTGTGTATGTTCGTACATTTCCAGTAATAATAAATATTTAAAAGTGTTGACTAAGTATCAGTTACATAAATTGAAAGATTTTGCGTTAAGGAACGCAAAAGGTAATCCTGGGCGAAATGGTTTTTCAATTCGGGTTGAAAAAAACAGCATGTCTACGAAACAGCTCACACTTTAAGCAATCGTCAGCGTTGCCACCAGCATTTTATTTTTCTACCAAAATGTTTTTGACTCATCATTGTAAGACCATCAAATTCCCAAAATTTGTTACAACAGAGTTGAGCACTGACTTATGACTATGAGTGATGTCATACTTTACATCCATATTGAATCAACACATACTGGCGATTCCAATTGAACGTTTATCACCAAAAATTCATGGATCGTCAATAACTATAGATCGCAAAAATTTTGAAATCCATCAATCCATATTGACAATCCATGCATTTTTGGTGCGAAACGTTCAATATGGATCGTCAATATGGATTGATGGATTTCAAAATTTCAAAAATTTTTGCGATCTACATTTACGATCCATACATTTTTGGTGCTAAACGTTCAGGTATTTGTTTCTTTTAGGGGTCAACTAATAATAAATTAGCTAAAATTATGGGAGATAGCTCAAAAGACGGGGTTTGACCGCTTTTTTAATTTTATTTTGCTTCTCTGAACAGATATTTGCATCAAGGTTGCAAGTATTCATGTGGTTATTGTAATTTTATTAGACTGTACCTAAAAACGTGCGAAAATATGCGTTCAGGCAACCACCCGGACTTGGGATGGCGTAGCCCAGGGTTATTTTTTACCCTGGTGTTTCGCACATAAATACCATGGATTCCCCCCCAATTTTGGTATCGGACCCGGGTCATTTTCCGATTTTTTGACCATAACTTTTCATTAAAACAAAAAATTGAAAAAGCGCTTCCGGATTCGTGATCCTGAGGCCAAACCGCGTCTTTTGAGCTATCTCCCATAATTTGAGCTAATTTATTAGCAGTTGACCCCTAAAGGAAACAAATATCAACGTTCAATTTGGATCGTCAATATGGGTTGATTCAATAGGGATGTAAAGTATACCATCACTCTATGTTTTACCAAAACTTTCAATGTCTTTTTAAGTTTAGTCAAGATATTAACTAATACGCCTGTTAAGCAACGACAAAAAATCCACCAAGTTTTGGTATTAAAGGCGCATGTTTGACAACACTGACATTCAAAGATATTTTCGTGGAAGTTGTGAAAAATTTATTAAGCTTAGTGAAAAACTAAGTTTGTTGATCGAATTTCCGATAAATTACTTTGAAATAAAATGAAAAAGTTCCTTGGAAGCCGCCGAAACCTTAAAAGGTTAGTAACAAATAAAAAAAAAAGAGTTTTTGGAAAGATTGGAAAAGCCGCAATCATCGGGTGAGAATTCTAGTGTTGAGCGTCCACTTGAGGCATCGAATATTGAGCCGGTAGCTGAATTGTACGGCCAGGAATCGCATGAAAATGTAAATATGTTGCCTGAGGACAATCAAAGTGTCTCAAGTATGGATTCGAACCCAATAAGGCCTATTAAAGACCGTGTTAGGGACTGGGTGTTAAAGCACGAATGTAATCCTCGGCTTAACGAAGTTATTTTTGATGTCAATGTGGATGGAATTCCGCTTTTTTAAATAGTTAATTTTCAAAACACTTTAGTTATGCCTATTGGAGTTTATGTAGGAAAGAAAAAACCGGATGATGTCGAGCAATACCTGGCCGATTTGGTTGACGAGTTTAATCATATTTCCCAAACTGGCATAACTTTTAATAATAAAATCATACGTGTTACGTTACGAGCTTTCGTGTGCGATGCTCCTGCAACCGCTTTCATATACACCCCAGACTCATCAAAGAGCTACCCTTTTCAACCTATCACAAGTCTGACATCATGGTCCCATCAAAGGATCGGTTCTTCCCACACATCACAGTTTTGTCCCAAAAGTATCTATGAGGTGGCAATTGGTCCCCTCCAATGACAACTCCATGTTAAAGTTCTGGGTAATTTTCATACTAAAGGACCGGAACTGTGATAGGGCATTTGTGTTTGTGACTGGTCCGTGATATGTCACGTACCAGTTCTTTTGCCTACAGGGAAGTTCATTTCAAAAAAAATGGTTTACTACATTGGAGTCAAACCATGTCAACTGTGTCAAAATTTTGTTTGATGATTTTTAAAAACCATAAATTTGTGTAGCATAAGACAGAACAAAAAAACACTTTTAAACTTTTTTTCGAAATTCTGCATGGTTTTCAAGGTATTCAATAATATAGAATTATGCACCATTTTAAAGAAAAATTCATAACTCACGACTCGTTTGACATATACGGACAAAATTTTTTTTGGTATTAGGGGAACGTTATCTATATTTTTTAATTAATTTAATTTAATTAATTTTTTTATAACAATTTTTTGAACAAATTATTTTTAAATGCCTTTTATAGCTACTTTTGCCGTGAAAATTTTACACAATTATCTTCGAACTCTTACTTATCTGTTTCAAAAAGAAAAAAATGGTAGTTCCTATTCAGACAGTTGGTATCGAATTTTTTATGATCAGAAAGTGAGCCCATTTATGATTGTTTTAATCGCGTAGAAGACTCGAAAAAGACTCGAATATGATCAACAATTTCATAAAATGCTGGGTGGGGTCAAACGAGTCGTGAGTTACGAATTTTTCTTTAAAAGTGTTTTTTGTTCTGTCTTATGCTACACAAATTATGATTTTTAAAAATCATCAAAAAAATGTTTGACACAGTTGACATGGCAAAAAAGCTGCTAAAAACGGCAAAAAAATTTGAAAACGGCTAGCGGCTAGATTCAAATTTTCCCGGCTCAATTTAAAAAAAAACGGCTAGATCTAGCCGGAAAACGGCTAAAATGGCAACACTGGAAGGCACCTTTTAAAGCTCAATTCATTGCATTTTCTCTTTATTTAAACTTAAACTAAAAAGGAATTCAAACATTTTAATAAAAGAATTTTATGAACATATCGTCGGAAAAAGTGCAAAACCGCACATCGCACTTCTGCAAAACCGCACATTCGACATTTCTGTCAAAAATGAGATTTGCCTACCAGGGCTTCTGGGTACCCAGATCTATTCAATAGTAACGAAAAAGTAGGGGTTTGTACAAAAGAATGTCAAAAAAACAACATTTGATTTTGACCCACCACATAGTGGCTCGTACAAAAGTTAATCAGTTTTCAGTGTATCCTGTAAAATTTGTGCGGTTTTGCAGAATTGCGATATTCGGTTTTTCACTTTCTCCGACGATATTAAACGTTAAAAATGTAATTAATGCCCATGAAGATAAATTAATATAAATAGTAATGAAGATGAATTGAGAAAAAGCTTTTTAATCAGCTGTCTCATGCCGCGACCTTCGAGTTGGATCATGGCTACATTGTAGCTTTAATAGCAGGGATGCTCTATATAAATTTGATAGGACTGGACCTGTATAGTTGATTCCTTGCTGCAACAGACAAGGATAGACCCCATCCAGTCTTGGAATTTGAAAGGACTAAAAGTTGATAAAGCCCATTGGACCTTGTTAACATTGGTTAGCTTTGTCGCCAGGCTCTTTTCTCTACCACTAATTGTTGGAGAATCATCTACTACGGGATGTGAGTGTTGATAGCCTGGTATACAGTCCGGAAAGTGAGTAGCAAGCAAAAGTTTGCATGTGTCTTCCGGCTGCTCGTGTAGCTCCCATCTGAGTTCTTCAGAGTACCAATGACGTTGCTCTCGCCAGTGCCTTTTGGAGCCGCACTGCCGTAGGGAGATCATTAATATTTTCGCAGTTTTCTCTCCACGTTGCCCTCTTAGATTTTCTAAGTTCTCTATTATAAGAAGTTAGAGCATTTCTATAGGAGACCTAGTCTCCAGTGTCTTTAGGTGCATTAAACAAAGCTTTTTGTTCCACCAAGGAACATCACGTTGTATACGTTGTTTGGCTTGGGGACAATTCTCTCAGAAAGCTGTTGTGATATCTGAGTGAAGCTCTTCAGCCTCTCTCTCGAACTCCCGCCCCGTAGTTATTGGTTGGTGCAAGCAATTGCCGCGTTCTTCCATGGTAAAGCGAAATAGTTCCCACTTCGTTTTCCTCGAATTTCTGAAAACGGACTCATGGTCAGAGAAGTGACCCATGTCGAATACAATATGTTTGTGGTCCGACATTGATTCCTCCCCCGAGACGTGCCAATTTGTGACAGCGAAGGCCATGTTTTGGATGCATAGAGTAAGGTCAAGAACCTCACCTCTAATAGCGTTAACAAAAGTGGGTTCATTACCACGGTTCATTACACTGATATTGTGACTACTAATAAACTCCAGAAGATGCTCCCCCCTGTTATTTATGTTCGTACTACCCCAAGCTGTATGGTGGGAGTTTGCGTCACAGCAGAGGACCCATGGGATACCCTTCTGTTGGCAATACTAAATGAGAGATTTGGATTCAACAGTAGGGGCTGTTTCCTCCTCACCCGGGAATATTTGCCAAAACTGCAACCAAATCAGCCATCATGAACTGTAGGAGCGGAACAAAATCCAGTTTCTTGTTTAGAAGCATCGCCGCCCTGGGACGGGAACCGGTATATATCTCTTCTAATGAAATCGGGAAAGAAAAAAAGTCGGTTTAGAAACACCTAAGATACACGGAGAGAATTGTTAACTTAAAACAAGAAAAGCGAGTAATTATTTTGAACTTGGAAAGTTTTTTTTTTGATATTTAGAAAATTCTGGATGTCTCAATTTTAAAATAAATAGGAAAATGATTTTTGATACTTAGAGAAAAATTACAAAGACTTACACAGTGATGGATACCATGACATGTTTCGAATTTCCAGGCTTCTGTTCAGATGGATTTTCGGACACAGAACTACTGTGTCTGCACCGAATAGGGTTGCTAGATTCTGAAGTGGAAAAGGAAGGACTTTTCTATTTCGATACAAAAAAAAGCAGGACACACGTAAAAAAAGAAGGACGGTTTTTTTTTGGACAATTTATTAGGGCGATTCGCTAAGTCTTGCCAAATGCACGGATTGCACGAAATGTATGAATCCTACGCCAAAAAATGCAAGACTACGAGAGCACCCCTCACTGAGTTTGCTGTAACATCGATAACAAACGTCAAAACCTGAGCAAATTTTTACTAGTTTTCTGAAAAAACGTTGGCGCTGACAATTACTTTTACTTTTTGTGAGAAAAATGAGAGGATTGAGAGAAATACATGGTTGCCTTCTTATTTCCTACAATTCTTGCACTAAAATATACATAGTTTAGAGCTTTGTATAAATTGCAGGGATTGCATATATTTTTTTGCGTGTATTTTGTTGTTGTGACTTTACAATGCGTGCAATCCGTACAATCCGTGCATCGTTTGCAAGACTTGGCGAATCCCCTATTGTTTTAAATTAACAAAAAGCGAACATACATTAATTCTCATATTTGAGATCGTTTTCAAATATATTGTAGGTACAAACAAGGTAATCTACGATACCAAAAGACGAAGGTTAATGGTAGAAATGCATTTGATATTTATGAAATTTTTAAAGACTGAGAAATTCCCAAACAAAAACAAATGCGAACATTTTTTTCTAACTGCTCTTGTTTGGCCTTTCATATTAAAATATTTTTAGAAACATTAAAAATCATGGTCGACCAGAAAAGAGAAAGTTCTACATCAAACATATATAGTAGAATGGGCCAAAAAAAAAATAACTTTCGTTTTTTTCAAAAATTAAATTGATTTTCTTTTTAAGAAAGGTGAAAAAAATTTACTGTAATTTTTCAGATTTTTAAATTAAAGTCTAGAGGTCTATCATCACCAGTTTATATTTTACAGACTTAACGTCCAATTTGGTATAAAAACGACAAATCACTGTTGAAAAATACCATTTACTTGAACATATTTTTGTAGGGAATTGAATTCCCTATAAAAGCTGCTTAGACTGAAATGTTTTTTGGATTTCCCGATTTTGGTTTGAAAATTTGCGAAACATGAAAAAATCAACATTGAGGGAAATTGGCTGCTGAATCCGAATTCGATGTCAGAATCCAACAACGGGACCGAGGTTCGGCCCTTACCTTGCAAGAAAGTCCAATATTATTTTGTGATGGTTTTGTTAGGTTAGAGAAGAACTGCGACCTGTTAGTCTAATTCTGATCACGGATTTGGATTTAGCTCGCCAAACTACATGAAAATTAATGTATGGAGTTCACAGATCTGTCGCCTTTTTGTGTTTTTTGCGGCTGCGCCATTTGAAGACTGTAAAACTACACCTTCGAAGAGAATGCCTTTATTATGCAAAAATATGTTTGAACGTATATGAGAAATGTATATTTTTGGTTATATCTAATAGTGATCATATAATGATAAATAATCTGTAGAATATCTATTAAAAAAATCGGATCAAAAACACCAAAAAAATACGGAAATATGATTTTTTTTTTCTATTTAATACTAAACAAGTTTTGAAAAAGTAACAAAGAAAGTTGTTTTGCCTTTTTTGTAGCCCACTCTATTTCCTTTAAGAATCTGTATATTTCTCTGTTGTACATGGATATTTGCATTTTTGACAATTTTTGAAAGAATAAATGGGAAATCGAAAAAACATGCTAATATTTGAGGGTAGAATACTAGAAAACGACTAGTCTGAGAAAATTTTGGCCAATGCAAATTTTGTAGGGAATTCGATTTCCTTCAAAAGTATGTTCAGATAAATGATGTTTTACAACAATGGTTTGTCGTTTTTATACCAAATGTCTGTAAAATCAAAACTAGCGATGATAGACCTCTAGACTTTAATTTAAAAATCTGAAAAAATTACAGTAATTTTTTTCACCTTTCTTAAAAAGAAAATCAATATAATCTTTGGAAAAAAAAGAAATTTTTAATTTTTGGCCCAGTCTAATATATACATATATTTACCACGTATTCACATTTAAATGCAAAGAAAAAAAATAAATGCATAGATAATACAACACTAAAAATTTCTATAATTGTTCATGAAAATATAGATGAAAATACATTAAAATTTTGCACTTAAAATTTTGAGCAAAACTCCAAAAAAATTCGCGAAACTCGACGAATCTCATCAAAAAAAAAAATTTTTAGATTTTTTGGAGTATGCAGTTTTGTAGCTCATTTCATTTTAGAATAACTAGATACTAATCTCAATACCCTAGCAAAAAAAAAGGAAAAAGAAGGACATAAGAAGGACACACCTTAAAAAGAAGGACATTTCTACACTTTTTCTTTTGGAAGGACAGGGAAGGACGTTGCAATAAAATGAAGGACATGTCCTTCCGAAAGAAGGACGTCTGGCAACCCTAGCACCGAAGCGGCTAAAGCAATCAAATTTGAATAATCTTTGTTCGAAATTTTCGAAAAATGCTGGGATGTTGAAGAACACGTTTTCTTGAAAATTTTCAATCGTAGTTTTTTTGTTTTTTTGTCAAAAAGAATAAAGTTTCTCTATTTTTTCTTGATATTAGTAAAGATATTTTCTTAAATGAAGTATATTTTTTTTAATATTTTCTTGTTTTTTAATTTTTTTGAAACATTTTTTCTTAGATTTTGTTTTTTAACAAAAAATAACTAGCTTAGTTTCAGTGAAAATAAACCAAATTTTTTAAATTTCTCACATTTTTTACTAATTTGGGATTCAGAAAATATTTTTCTAGATTTGAGAAAAATATTTTTTTCCTGGACCCCTCCGTGACTCAAGTTTTTGAGGTGTCCGGGGAATTCCTTGTATGCAGTACTTCTTAACTTACCAAGATCTACAAAAAAATGCTATTACTTCCCAGTTATTTTTTCGCGTTATTATAAGCTTACAGTAACTGATTTCTGTAACTTTTTCACCAAATTCGTTTTTGTCGTTATAGCTAGGTACTAACATCAAGTTTCGCGTGAAATGGCTGTCAAAATCCTTACGACTTTTATGGCGTGAAAAATCCGTGAGTTCACGCCGTAAAAATATTGCGCAATATGACATTAGAGTCAAACCATGTCAACTGTGTCAAAAAAATTGTTGATGATTTTTAAAAACCATAAACTAGTGTAGCTTAAGACAGAACAAAAAAACACGTTTAACCTTTTTTCGAAATTCTGCATGGTTTTCAAGATTTTCAATAATATAGAATTTTGCACCATTTTAAAGATAAATTCATAACTCACCACCCGTTTGAATTTCCAAAAAAGGTTAAAAGTGTTTTTTGTTCTGTCTTAAGCTACACAAATTTATGGTTTTCGAAAATCATCAAACATTTTTTTGACGCAGTTGACATGGTTTGACTCATTAGAAACATTTTTTCACGCCTTTGTTAATGATTCAAGTCATTTAAAATGGTGCGAAAAGTGACATTTGTTGAAATTGACACTTGAAATGAGAAAAATAACAGAAAATTATTAAATAAGCAGAGAATAAATAAAATAAAAAAATGAAATTTGTGAGGAACATTTTAGCTTGGCGTGAAATGTTGCTAGCAAATTTCACTTTTTTTAGTTTATTCTTTGGTTTTTTTGTAATTTTTCCCATAAATGTCACTTTTCGCACCATTTTAAATGGCACGGATAATCGAGATAAAGCTAGGTACTAACATCGAGTTTCACGTGAAACATCTGTCAAAATCCATACAAAATTTCTTGTCGTGAAATAGCCGTGAAATTTCGCTTGTACTTCACGGCTACTTATGTCTCTAGATTAACTATATTGTAATAATGTGGTAACACCTGTTTATCGATATATTTGTACTAGCGCTATAAGTTACAAAGTCATTCTGATATATCATAAAATTCATGATTGTGCACATTTTTCAATATTCGTGTAATAAAGTACTTTTATACCCGATATAATAGTTGGCGACGAGTGAGAAGCAAACTTGGCACAATAAGATGGATTCGGCACAGCTGAATGATCTTATAACCGCATTGTCGTCCATGACAACGGCAATGCAGCAACAGCAAGCAAATATGGGAGCAACCAGTACGAGTGTCACTATGCTAACCACATTTGAGGAATTCAACGCAAAAGTGGAGTCTTTCAAGAATTATAAAAGCCGTCTGGAGTTACATTTCCAAATAAAAGGTATTTTTGAAAACAAAGAGCTTTGCACTAAGTTACTATTGCAATATATTGGGGGCATCAAATTATGCACTTCTAGTGGCGTTAGCAGCGCCACGCGCAATTAGCGAGTTTCAATATGCCGAAATCATTAATCTACTCGAAAACCATTTTAATGTAAGAAAGAATGTTCTGGTAGAACAACATCGGTTCTTATCCGAAACCCAGAACGAAGGCCAGACAATCGCAGAATTTTCAGCTCAGTTGCAAAGAAAATCTAGCGATTGCGAATGTACAAAGTCAGTGGCAAATTTATTTTTACGCGCGCAATTCATACGAGGGCTGAGCGATAGTCACATTAGAGAACAACTGCTACAAAATCCAGCAGACACATTTACTAAGCAGCAAAAATTGATAGTCAAGAAATAGCATCGGAAACCGGTCCCAACGATGTAAAACAGATTTAGAACCCTGCGGGTTAGGGGTTTAGAATATGCCCGAGGTAGGCATACCGGTCGTAAGAGGCGACTAATATGCACATAGGTAATTGACGTGCTACTCGATGGTTGATCTACGGATATGATGCCTCTCACCTCTCATTACCCATCTTCTCCTTCCTCATGGATGGAGGGATGCCATGACCTAGAAGGTTCCACTGGTCATACCAAATCGCTACCACGACAGACGGGCAGTACCGCAAGGGAGTACCGCAGCGTACCGGGGTCATATCCGGCCAAGGACTGTCAACTTCGGCATCACTCCCCAAAACCTTCGGGGAGTGTTTTGTTGTTAACAACAACGACAACAACATGTAAAACAGATTGGAACTAAAGGCAAAGACTACAAATTAAAGTAAAATAAATACAAATAGTTAGGGTTAGAAAACAGGTGCTTAAGATGCGCGCGCCAAAACCATTTGACAAAGAACTGTAAAGAACAAAAAGCAAATTAAATTGTCAATACTGTCATAAGACAGGGCATGTAAAAGATGTATGCATACAATACAAAATAAAGCAACGAAAAGAGCTTAAACAAACAAATAAAGTTACAGATTCAGAAAGTGAATTTTCAGAAGATGCTGCGGATATTCACAAAGTGATAGACATATATAATAAATCAGAAATGTCGAAGAGTGAGATAGAAAAGTTTTATACAAAAGTACTAAAAGAGGGCAAAAGCCAAAAGTTCGAAGTTGACTCAGGGGCCGGGTACACGTTATTGCCAGAAAATGATTTCAATAAGCTCAAGCTGGATGTAAACCTTACGAAATCAAACGTCGCGTTCCGCTCGTATGCAGGGGAAATTTTTCTGCCAAAAGGCGTAGCAAAAGTAACTGTAGAGTACAAGAAAAAAAAGTCAATAGAAGATCTGTATGTTGTATCTTCTAGACATACTCCTCTCTTAGGTCGAGTTTGGATTCGCAAGCTAGGTATAACGCTAGAAGATGTTGATAAACAATTAAAAGCTAAAACTCTATGCAACATAAATTCTATTGAAACGTTAATAACAAAATATCCAGAAGTATTTGAAGAAAAAGTTGGGTGCATACCAAATATTTTGTGCTCGCTGAAGTTAATATCAGGAGCAAAGCCAGTATTTCTGAAGGAGCGACAAGTGCCCTTCGCATTAAGAGATAAGGTGGAAGAAGAACTTGACGAATGGGAACGTGACGGAATTATCACGAAAGTAAATACAAGTAACTGGGGGTCCCCATTGGTGGTTATTCCGAAACCGAATGGCAAGGTCCGCTTATGCGTCGACTACAAAATAGCCGCCAACCCACAGTTAGAGCCAGCACACTACCCAATCGAAAGAGTTGACGAAATACTGAATACGCTTAAAAACTGCAAATACTTCTGTAAGCTTGATTTGTATAAAGCCTACCTGCACGTGAGGGTCGATGAAGAGAGTAAACACATACAAACAATATCAACACATAGAGGCACTTAAGGGTCAACTACATAAAGCTTTGTTTTGACTTTACCTCAAACTTTGACTTTGACAGAAAAGTTTAGTATACGTATTTAAACGAAGCATGGCAAATTGGAGACCTCAAAGTTGAAGCAAGGTTAAAATTTGGCAAACTCTCAAATTTTGCTTGCTTTGCTCGCTTTGACAATCTGATGTTGATGACTTTGCTTTAATTAAGGAATAAAAAGTTGGTGGAAAGAATAATTAATTCATTTATTCTCTATTAAATTAAGAAATTAACCAAAACACTCTGAATGCAAAGAAATAAATAACGAAAACAAATGTATAAAAGAGAAGCGTCAAGGCGTTCATTGTAGCATACCTCTGAAGTTGGACGCAAAGTTTTGAGGTAGCAAATGTCAGGCGAGGTTAACAAAGCTTTATGTATTCGACCCTTTATTGCATGAATCGGCTCGCGTTCGGTGTTAAGACAGCTCCGAGCGAATTCAACTGTATTTTAGACCAAATCTTACGCGACTTGCCAGGAACATCATCGTATTTTGATGATTTTATTGTATTTGCGAAAACTAAACAAGAATGCGAAGAAAGGTTAATGAAATGCTTAGGTAACTAAAAGGATACAACTTGCACGTTAACAGAGGAAAATGTCAGTTCTACAGAGAAAGAATACAATATTTGGGGTATAAGATAGAATACAATAAAATTACAAAGTGTTCGGAAAAAGTAAAAGCCATTCGCGATATTCCGACTCCGAAGACCCCAGATGAGCTGAGAAGATTTTTGGGAATGATAACCTATTATTCACGGTTCATTCCAAATTTGTCGACTATTACGGCCCCGTTGAGGAAACTTTTGTCCAAAAATACAAAATTTAAATGGTCGGAGGAATGTCAATCCGCGTTTGAAAGACTTAAGCGAGAAATACTAACCGATAGGGTATTAAGGCCATACGACGCTGAGTTGCCTGTGGTTTTGACGTGTGATGCTAGCCCTACGGGAATTGCAGCGGTGCTCGACCACGAAGAAAATGGGGTCGAACGCCCTGTATCATTTATCTCACGAGCACTAACTAAAGCAGAGCAAAATTATAGTCAGTTAGATCGCGAAGCGCTTGCAATAATATTTGCAGTTGATAAATTTTTTCAATATCTGTACGCAAGAGAGTTTACATTAGTAACAGACCACCGGCCCCTTTCTGGGATTATACATCAGAGTGAAAAAATTCCTGCAATGACATCAGCTCGACTTCTACGCTACGCCATGTTTCTTCAAGGTTTTAGTTATAAAATGAAACATCGAAAATCGGAACTGATCACACACGTCGATTGCCTATCTAGAGCACCAGCAAAAGACTCATCGAATAGATTCACATATTTTTTAGATGAAGAAGTAAAGGCAATACAAACCGAAACAGTAAATACAATATCCACTAACATAGTTACAGCAATATCCATTGCAAAAGAAACCGAAAATGATTCCGATCTAGCTGAATTGAGAGCAGGATTAATAAATGGAAAAATTCAAGATCCAGAATACACGTTACAAAATGGTATTGTATTGAAAGGCCAACGGGTAATGATCCCAAAAGCCCTGCGCAATGAAATCCTAAAAGAACATCACTATCGCTCGCCGGTATTGCTACTGGAAAGGTATAGATGCAGACATAGAAAGCCTGGTAAGGTCATGCCATGAATGCGCAATGATTCGAAAAGATCCAGCACAAATAACCATTCATTGCTGGGAACAGCTGCAAGAAAATTTTGAAAGGGTTCACATGGACTATGCAGGTCCATTTCAAAACCATTTTTTCTTCGTTCTCAGCGACGCAAAGTCAAAATGGCCAGAAATAAAAGTATTAAAGAACGCACCAACTTCCGAGAGCACGATCGAGTTATTACAAGAAATATTTTCAACACATGGACTGCCACAAGTACTAGTCTCCGACAACGCTACAATTATTCAAAGCAAATCGTTCAAATTATTCTGCCAAAGTAACGGCATCGTTCAAAAATTCATCGCACCGGGGCATCCGGCTACAAATGGTTTAGCGGAAAGACACATTCAAACCTTGAAGAACAAACTTGAAGCAATGCAATACGTTAACGCACCAATGCGCAAGAAGGTACAAGAAATTGTCAGCCGTTATCGAATCACACCATTAGAAAATAACAGGACTCCCGCGGAAATTTACCTGGGTCGGAAAATTCGAACCAGGCTAGACGCCATTAAACCCGTACAGCACGGCGAAGCAACGTCGTCTCCTAGGGTCTCACAGCGAGTTCGACAATTTAGCGTGGGAGACCGGGTACAAGTAAGATGGTTTCACAAAAATAAAGCAACATGGAAATTCGGCGTAGTTACAGAAAAGTATGGAAAGTTACATTATCAAGTTGAATTAGATAATGGCTACAGCCTCAAGCGACACATAAATCAACTCCATAGATCAAGTGTAACTAACGTCGAGGATCACAAAGAAACCACTGTATCAGAGAGGAAACAGAAGCGACAAAACGATATTATCATCGAGCATCGAGTAGCTACACACATAGCTCAGCAACAACAAACAGAAAGATACGAGGAAGTACAGCCACAACCAGAAACCGTACAACAACCCGAGTCAGTACGACGATCGGGAAGGGACTTCAAGACCATGAACTTTATTAGCGTGGGAGATTATTATGTCTCTAGATTAACTATATTGTAATAATGTGGTAACACCTGTTTATCGATATATTTGTACTAGCGCTATAACTTACAATGTCATTCTGATATATCATAAAATTCATGATTGTGCACATTTTTCAATATTCGTGTAATAAAGTACTTTTATACCCGATATAATAATGGCATTAGCAACATTTTTTCACGACTTTTTAATTGTCCATGTCATTTAAAACAGTGCGAAAAGGACATTTGTTGACATTGACCCTTGAAAATGAAAAATAACAGAATAGACATAAATAAACCTAGAATAAATGAAATAAAAAAATGCAAATTGCTAGCAACATTTCACGACAAGCCAATTGCATGTTGCCGGTGAAATTCCACGGCTTGAATGATAGTACTTGGCCTTAAACGTTGCTAATGTCATTTTGCGCAATATTTTTACGGCGCACTATGGGGTATTTTTCCAACAATCGAATTTCGTTCAAAAGTTATGGAAACCAGTTTCACATCTAGTAACAGATTTCTTAAGGCTGGCCAACAATGAGATTATGCCGCGTAAAAACGCTGCGTTTTGCTGCCCTGCTATGTCATCTCTCACAACAAAAACTGGGCTACATTTTTTGAAATTTTTATTTTTCTTTGTTTCGACATTTATTCAGGGTGACCAGTACATGAATTCCAGTTTTCGCTAATGCTTAATTTCCATCTCCTAAAATCTCTAAATTCATTTTGCCAAATTTTAGCGACTTTTGCGATTCCAGTAAAAGAAAATCTCTATAAATCTCCTTTGCTGCATTTTTTGGCATATTTAAGCGATGAACGCAAAATGAATCAGATAACGTAGCTCAGTTGTTTTTGACAGCTACTAAGCTAAATTTGCGATTCTGCAATTTTAGCCATCTCGTAAAATCTCCAATATTCTCCAAAAGCTGGTAAATTTTAGCGACGAAAAAAAGTTGTTGCTAAAACGCAAAAAAAAAAGGAAAAAGGGTAGAACTATGTGGTTTTAGGCCCTAAAATTACTCAAAAACAATAAATATATATAATTTATAAGAAAAATTGATATTTAATTATGTATTTACCCATAATTTTGGAAATTGTATTTTTTTTCTATCCTACTAAAACTGCAAAAAACACGTCGCAAAAAGTCGGGAGAGGAATCAAAAGTCGAGTTTCAGTCCCAGAAATCATAATCCGGAGTCACAAAAGTAATATTATTTATCATTTAAAAGTTATAACTAAAAAACATTTTTTGTTTCCCTATAACAATTTTATAGAGAAAAACTCAATAAATAATTAAATTAAGGTGTATATAACCATTTAAAATCTGTTCTTAACCGACTTTAATAAACAAACACAAATCTTTTTACCGAAAATGAAATTTTGTTTTGAAATTAAAAAAGTAGAGTAACGCTGAAAAGTAAGGGATTAGTAGCTAGTAACTTCGGGCGTTTCGGTTTACTTCTGGCTTTTTCTGAGTTGTTAAGGATCACAACTAAATTGACATCTTCCAGTGATGCCTGCGCGCCATCTATAGTGCAGATAACGCACTATTATCATAGCTAGGCGGATTGTGGATCAGAATCGCAAATAAGCGTCATCTCCTAAAATTCTGAGAGTTCATTTGCTTAAGCATTTTAGCATATTTTAGTATTTACGAGATGGAGATGGATGGAGATTTCTAGAATTCGCCTGCAGATTTAAGAAAAGAAAAAGAACCAGACGAAGATAATAAAACTCCATAAATATGCCTTGGTGGAGCTTGGGAACAATCTTGCAATACTTTAATTTAATACAGGGCTTGCAAAATATATGTACATGCAGTCTAAATATAAACAAAATTAATGTTTTTTTTTTTTTTTTTTTAATTTTAACAAAAAAAATAAATAAATGCGATCAGCCTGGCATGTTTTTTTTATCGGAGAGAGCGATGAAAATAGAAACAATTCTATCGTAGCCAAAATGTATTCAACAAAGTGTGATTGACAGTTAAATATTTTCTCTTGTAAGGGGCTATAATGTCAAACGAATGTAAACAAATAAATTAATCCTTTATGGTGCACCACATGTAAATTGGGTATCATTTTCTCTTCATTAATATTAGCAATAATTTACCCTTATATCATCCGCGATTTTTGTAAAAAATGTTTGGTTACAGTTTTCTTACCTTAGCTTATAAAACAGTTGAATTCCAACCGTTCTTCACTGGCACCGAAGTTTTTTTCACTACCAGTAAAATACTTGTAAATTTGCTACCGAATATTCTTTCGTATTGCTTATTTGAATTAAAGGTAAAATATAAATATTGAAAATTTAAAACAAAAGTTAATTTACAAATTTTCCTAAAAGTTTATAAACGAAAAAAATTGTTTTCAAGTGGGTTAAAATATTTTTTCTGTTTGACATTATACCCTGGTTCCGATTGAGAGCAACGTCAAATTCAAGCACACTTTGTTGAATTCATTTTGATCGTAGCTCAAATGTCGTCAGGCGTATATTTACTTGGCGTTTGATTGTGTTCAAATTAATAAAATTACATGGTTCTATTTTGACAAGGCGTATATTCGTTGCGTTTTTACGCGACGATTTTCATTGTGGGCCAGCCTTACTTTGTCTGCTATTGAAAACGTTTCCTTGTTCTTACCACAATTTTATTCCCTATTTTAGCGCTGATACGCCAGATTCTTGGAGGTTTTCTAACGCTGATTTAATACCTGCAACGGGTATTATGGTTTTCGGTAAATATAAAATACTTTTCACACTCCTTTAACCTCAAATCCAAACACGATCACACATTTTTCGTGCCGAAAGCTTCATACCTTTCATGAATACAAGTAATAATTTTTCCGGTCGTTATTTTAAACCAGTAGGTACAAAATGTAAAAAATGCGACTTCTTACACTATTAATTGAGAAAAAAATGTATGTACCAAAGAGGCTAGAATAATAGGGCACGGCTTTTCAGTGCAAGATTAAACTTCAAAGCGAGTTTAAACTTAGTTTAAACGGCTAATTCGTATGAGGTAAACTGTAGCCAACTTTGTCTGAGGTTTAAACTTGCACCGGGCCAAAGAGGAACAAAAGCAATTCAGCAAATCGGTGTGGTAAAGAATTCGCCGCGTGGTAAGAAAATCCACCTCCATCAGAAATACACTAATGCTGTGGATACACACAGGGAGAATATCTCCAATAAATCTTCTTTAATCAGATCCAAATTTTACCCTGACACACACAAAAGAGAAGATTAACAATCCACTATCTCGGCTCCTCCTAATTTTATGGTTGCATTTCTTGCGGTTTAATGGTAGATATCGCTGAGGATTGTTTATTTTTGGTGACACCTAGTGCATTTCTAGCGAATTTCTGGCAGTTTAAATAAACAATTTTCAGCGACATCTAATGTTCAGTAGCGGTAAAATCGTAATTTTGGTAGTATTTCTAGCTATTTTTGTTTATTTATCGGTGACAGTAGCGGTCGAATCCTAATTTCGGTTTCTCAACTCTTCTTCTTAATTTTTGGGAGTTTATAATGAAGATTATGCTCAAGTTAACTCCCAAAAAGGGAGTTAATTCGGAATTCGCGCTAATTTATCAGCCCTATAAAGCAACCTTTTTTTAACAATCCTCTCTGGATATACACCCTGCAGCGAAAGCCACTAGTTGAAAACTACTTTACAACTAGTTGGTGCACTAGGCCCAACTAGTAAGTCTTTTTTCCAATATGTATACATACAAAGTTTTAGATCGTTTGCATAATGATTGGTCGTGCCTTGAGCCCACAAAGTTTGCTAAAAATGCAATTTTTCTCACTATGGCTCGCTTAAATTGTTCTTAACTTCAGTAATGTTTATTTAATTGAAAAACTTTATTCACAAATATTCTAGGGACATATCAGATGAATAATGTATTAGTTTTTTGTAACATTAATATTTAATCTAGAAAAAAAACCAAATTAAAAAATAACAGCGAAATTTTCACATATCTTCGCATTCTTTGCCTGATGATTACAGTAGTTTGCAAATAATTAATTTGAAACAAGTAAGGAAAGCTGTCTTCGGCTGTGCCGAAGGCTATATACCTTTCATGAATAAGCGTCACGATTTTCACTGTTCGATCCCCAGTACAGCCTGTTTCAATTTAACTATATTTACTATACACATTACACATCTTTGTTATAATTTAAAAAAAACTTACAAAATAATAGGATCCGAGTTATCGGAACAATCGATTGTATGGAGGCTATATATTATACGTGTTCAATTGTACTGACTTACACTATACACATTACATATGTAGAAAGTACTAAAGGTGAAATATTTTACGTTCCTAACTTTTTAAATGCGGAAGTATTGGCCAAAAAACCTTATATCGGAACAACCGGTTGTATGGGGCTAAATATATGTTATATTTACCCGATCTTCTTGATTTTCCTCTACACACTACATAAATTGAAAGTACTCAAGTTGCAAAATTTTATGTTCCTAACTTTTTAATTGCAGAAGTTTTGGCCAAAAAAACCTTATATCTGAACAATCGGTTGTATGGGGGCTATATGTTACATTTGCCCGATCTTGTTGATTTTCACTATATACACTACATAAATAGAAAGTACTCGAGTTGCAAAATTTTACGTTCCTAACTTTTAATTGCAGAAGTTTTGGGAAAAAAACCTTATATCTGAACAATCGGTTGTATGGGGGCTATATGTTAAATTTGGCCGATCTTGTTGATTTTCACTATATACACTACATAAATAGAAAGTACTCGAGATGCAAAATTTTACGTTCCTAACTTTTTAATTGCAGAAGTTTTGGCCAAAAAACCTTATATCTGAACAATCGGTTGTATGGGGGCTATATGTTACATTTGCCCGATCTTGTTGATTTTCACTATATACACTACATAAATAGGAAGTACTCGAGTTGCAAAATTTTACGTTCCTAACTTTTTAATTGCAGAAGTTTTGGCCAAAAAACCTTATATCTGAACAATCGGTTGTATGGGGGCTATATGTTACATTTGCCCGATCTGGTTGATTTTCACTATATACACTACATAAATAGAAAGTACTCGAGTTGCAAAATTTTACGTTCCTAACTTTTTAATTGCAGAAGTTTTGGCCAAAAAACCTTATATCTGAACAATCGGTTGTATGGGGGCTATATGTTACATTTGCCCGATCTTGTTGATTTTCACTATATACACTACATAAATAGAAAGTACTCGAGTTGCAATAATTTTACGTTCCTAACTTTTTAATTGCAGAAGTTTTGGCCAAAAAACCTTATATCTGAACAATCGGTTGTATGGGGGCTATATGTTACATTTGCCCGATCTGGTTGATTTTCACTATATACACTACATAAATAGAAAGTACTCGAGTTGCAAAATTTTACGTTCCTAACTTTTTAATTGCAGAAGTTTTGGCCAAAAAACCTTATATCTGAACAATCGGTTGTATGGGGGCTATATGTTATACTGGTCCGATCTTGTCAGTTCCGACAAATGATTCCTATATTACAAAATGGTGGCCACATACAAAATTTCAGCCAGATATCTCAAAAATTGAGGGACTAGTTTGCGTTCAAACAGACAGACGGACAGACGGACATGGCTAAATCAACTCATCTCGTCATCCTGATCATTTCGGTATACTTATTGATGGGTCTATCTCTTCTTCTTCTCATATTTACAAACATCGGACCAAAGTTATAATACCATTTCATGTTCATGAAAGGTATAAAAATACCAAGATATTCATGTATATGGGCGAATTGGCGCACGGGTATGCCGAGCTGTGAACATATTTTTAAAATTTTTGTATGGGCAGGTTTTCGGGATATCGGTATTTTTGTGTTTTATCAGGTATCACTTCATTCAAATATTCTTTTCGGCAATGATACAAAAGCGATGAACGCAAGCGATACCTTGTTCGAAAGGAAATTAAAATACTTTTCCAACGACGTATAATATGTAGGGGTTGACCAACCATCGCTGAGCACTAGCTGGTCAAAGTCGACATTTAGTCGAATTTGTACGATTTTTGAAAAAATTTTGATTATAAAAATGTTTTTTTTTATGCGAAGTTGTAAAAATCAGGAACTTTTTCTAAAATTTGTGTGCATAATAACAAACACTTTAAGCATAATATTAGCAAAATCTAGGAAAAACTGTATTTTTTTTAATTTCAACATTTGAATGCGTTCCTCAAATAACGTTGTAACCGACATTTTTTTCAAAATGCGTTTTTTGTGGATTCTTATTCCAACGGCAGTTTTCCATAATTCTAAAAAAACAGAGAGCTATTTTGAGTATTTTTTTGGACTCCAAGCCCAAAGAGAGAACTATTTTTATCTAGTGACATAATGGCGACATCAGATTGTTTTTTTCTTCTAACAAACATTTTATATTTTGTCGCTTACTACGTTATTTGAGGCGCGCATTCATTTCTAAATTTAACTAAATTGTAACAGGTCGATGTCTGTATAAGGCAGATATTCAAAAAAAAATCGTGGCGTCAATCATTGCTAAGCAAATAGAGTCCAAATCAACCGCTTTTAGAATTTTTTTCCGTCTGTCTGTCTATCTTTCTGTCCGACTGTCTGTATGTTTGTGGACGTATCACTCGAAAACTGCTGTAAATGAAACTTAATTCGATAACTCGACCGGTTTTAGAGTTATCGACCAATATGTGGAGCAGGTGTGACTAAACATGTATTCGTACAAAAGGCGTATATTGGTCGATAACTCTGAAACCGGCCGAGTTATCGAAATAAGTTTCAAGTTAAACGTCTCCTAATACAACAGTGAAAGTTTCATTTAATTCTATTCAGCAGTTTTCGAATGATAAGACCACAAACATACAGACAGAAAGACAGACCGTCGGACAGAAAGCTACGACAGACAGACGGACAAAAATTCTTAACATTTTTGATTTGAACTATATTTGCTTAGTAATGATTGATACCAAGAATTTTTTGGAATATCTGCCTTATACAGACATCGACCTGTTACAATTTAGTTAAATTTAGAAATGTTGAAATTTACAAAAAAGTCGCCAAAAATACAGCTTTCCTAGATCTTGGTATTATTATGCTTAAAGTGTTTGTTATTATGCACACAAATTTTAGAAAAAGTTCCTGATTTTTACAACTTCTCATAAAATAACCTTTTAAAATCTATTTTTTTCAAAAATCGTAAAAATTCGACTAAATTTCTACATTGACCAGCTATTGCTCAGGGGTTTGGTCCCCCTACATATTATACGTCGTTGGAAGCGTATTTTAATTTCCTTTCGAAAAAGGTATCGATTGCGTCCATCGCTTTTGTATCATTGCCGAAAAGAATTTTTGAATGTTGTGATACCTGAAAAAACACAAAAATACCCATATCTCAAAAACACGCTCATACAAAAATTTTTAAAAATATGTTCACAGTTTGGCATGTCAGTGTCAATTCACCCATATACATGAATATCTTGGTATTTTTTCAAATTAATTATTTGTAAACTACTGTAATCATCAGGCAAAAAATGCGAAGATATGTGAAAATTTCGCCGTTAATTTTTAATTTCGTTTTTTTCTAGATTAAATTTTAATGTTAAGCTAGGTACTAACATCGAGTTTCACGTGAAACAGTTGTCAAAATCCATACAAATGTCTTATCGTGAAATAGCCGTGAAATTTCTCTTGTACTTCACGACAAAGTAGTACTGAGTTCACGACCTGAAAACATTCCGCAATATGGCATCAGCAACATTTTTTCACGGCGTTTTTAATTGTCCATGTCATTGACCCTTGAAAAAGGAAAAATAACAGAAGAGAGATAAATAAACAAAGAATAAATTAAATAAAAAAATAAAAATAGCTAGCAACATTTCACGACAAGCCAATTGCATGTTGCCGGTGAAATTCCACGGCTTTGATGATAGTACTTGGCTTTATTACAAAAAACTAATACAGAGCAACATTGTTCATCAGATATGTCCCTAGAATATTTGTGAATAAAGTTTTTCAATAAAACAAGTAAGGAACTCTAAGTTCGGGTGAACCGAACATTAAATACCCAGTGGTAATTTCCAGAACGGGATAACAATGATATAGGCCCTACACAGAGCCAACACTGCCTAATAAATTAGAACAAAAGTCATATGATATCTCTATAGATTTTCTTCAAGAAGAAGTTCTTTTTATTTTTGAAGAGAAAATCTTATTAATCTTTACAAAGAAAAATCTTGCAAAAAACGTACTGAGATCTTAGGGTTCCTAACAAGAAGATTCGACTTATTAATGTTTTCAAAGGGAAAACATATTTCCGCGTAATTGTATGTGTTAATAAGACGATCTTAGGGTTCCTAACAAGAAGATTTGACTTATTAATGTTTTCAAAGGGAAAACATATTTCCGCGTAATTGTATGTGTTAATAAGACGATCTTAGGGTTCCTAACAAGAAGATTTGACTTATTAACAGATTTCCGCATAATTGTATGTGTTAATAAGACGATCTTAGGGTTCCTAACAAGAAGATTTGACTTATTAATGTTTTCAAAGGGAAAACATATTTCCGCGTAATTGTATGTGTTAATAAGACGATCTTAGGGTTTCTAACAAGAAGATTTGACTTATTAACAGATTTCCGCATAATTGTATGTGTTAATAAGACGATCTTAGGGTTCCTAACAAGAAGATTTGACTTATTAACAGATTTCCGCATAATTGTATGTGTTAATAAGATTTGACTTATTAATGTTTTCAAAGGGAAATCTTGCAGAAAACGAACTGATTTCTTAGGGTTCCTAACAAGAAGATTCGACTTATTAATGTTTTCAAAATGAAATCACATATTATTGAGAAGAAAATAAAAATTATATTTCAGAGTTCTTATATTGTCTTCGAGAACTTCAGATTATCAGTTACGATTCAGTTTTAGATTTCTCTTGTATTGCCTTTACCTTCTTATGTTGCCTTTTTATATTTCCTTCAAGCCATCTCACCGCACTCTTCCTTACATTGCCTTCCACACTTGCCATATTGCCTCCACCGCGAGTCGAACAAACCACATATTGAATGCTGAACACAGGTGCTTACCATCGAGGAACCCTAAGATCGTCTTATTAACACATACAATTATGCGGAAATCTGTTAATAAGTCAAATCTTCTTGTTAGGAACCCTAAGATCGTCTTATTAACACATACAATTATGCGGAAATATGTTTTCCCTTTGAAAACATTAATAAGTCAAATCTTCTTGTTAGGAACCCTAAGATCGTCTTATTAACACATACAATTATGCGGAAATCTGTTAATAAGTCAAATCTTCTTGTTAGGAACCCTAAGATCGTCTTAGTAACACATACAATTATGCGGAAATATGTTTTCCCTTTGAAAACATTTATAAGTAAAATCTTCTTGTTAGGAACCCTAAGATCGTCTTATTAACACATACAATTATGCGGAAATCAGTTAATAAGTCAGATCTTCTTGTTAGGAACCCTAAGATCGTCTTATTAA
Source organism: Campiglossa producta (assembly GCA_964058755.1). Classification (NCBI taxonomy): domain Eukaryota; kingdom Metazoa; phylum Arthropoda; class Insecta; order Diptera; family Tephritidae; genus Campiglossa; species Campiglossa producta. The sequence goes on along the minus strand of CAXKVI010000004.1, from coordinate 71,856,694 downwards.
CACATACAATTATGCGGAAATCAGTTAATAAGTCAGATCTTCTTGTTAGGAACCCTAAGATCGTCTTATTAACACATACAATTATGCGGAAATCAGTTAATAAGTCAGATCTTCTTGTTAGGAACCCTAAGATCGCCTTATTAACACATACAATTATGCGGAAATCTGTTAATAAGTCATATCTTCTTGTTAGGAACCCTAAGATCATCTTCTTGTTAAGAACCCTAAGAACTCAGTCCGTTTTCTGCAAGATTTTCCTTGGAAAACATTAATAAGTCAAATCTTATTGTTAGGAACCCTAAGATCATCTTATTAAAATAAGAAGTTTTTATCTTTCAGTTTTTTTTCAATATTTTGACAGAAATTTCGAGAAGATTTTCTTATTAATAACACATATAAAAAGAAATCGCAAAGAAAAAAGAAGAAATTGCACTTGATAATATCAATAAGAATTTCCTCATTAAACCAAATAGATTTGCGTATGGGTTTTTTTTCGTTTCCGCCGTCTTGACTACCCCTGAGCCTGAAAACCGTTGATAAAGACAATCTTATTAATTTTATTAGGCATTTTTGGCTCTGTGTAGGAGGATTTACCTAAAGTTTTTACTATCTTAGCTATTTACCTTACCGAATTATGTCATTTTATGTGATTTTCGAAATGTTCCATATCGAAAGTGGGCGTGGTCGCGAAGCAATTTCATCCAATTACCGTAATCAGTTTAAAAGGTATGACCCGTGAAATTTTCAAATATGCCTCGTTGAAAAGTGGGCGATGCCACGGCTACTTTTAAAAATTTATCAAAAAATCATAATAGAATGACTAGGGGGTTCATCCTACCTAACGATATCATTTTAGACATTTCCGTTACCGAATGATGTCAATTTATGGGCGTGGTTGGAGAGCGATTTTTTCAGTTTCATCAGGTGTACTCCCGACGATACTAGTACGCTTTGTGCCAAATTCCATCGCTCTATCGTAATCAGTTTAAAAGTTACGCCCAGTCGAATTTTCAAAAATGCCCCGCTCAAAGTGGGCGGTGCCACGCCCACTATAACATTTTTTTGAAAAAATCATAAAAGAATGACCAGGGGGATTCACCTATAAAAGTATATCATTTTAGCCATTTCCGTTAGCGAACTATGTCAATTTAGGTGATTTTAGAAATTTTCGATATCGAAAGTGGGCGTGGTTGGAGGACAATTATATCCAATTTCATTAGATATACTCCCAACGATACTAGTATGCTTTGTGCCAAATTCCATCGTTCTATCGTAATCAGTTTAAAAGTTACGCCCAGTCGAATTTTCAAAAATGCCCCCCTTAAAAGTGGGCGGTGCCACGCCCACTATAAAATTAAAAAAAAAAATCATATAAGAATGACCAGGGGGATTCACCTATAAAAGTATATCATTTTAGCCATTTCAACTGCCGGAATATGCCAATTTGTGTGATTTTCGCAATTTTCGATATCGAAAAAGGGGACGTGGTTATTATCCGATTTCGCCCATTTTCAATAGCAACCTACCGTGGCCAGAAAGTAACCTGTGTACAAAATTTCATGCAAATATCTAAATTTTTACTCAAGTTATCGTGTACACAGACGGACGGACGGACGGACATGTATTAATGAGCTCCTCTTTTCAACCTAAAAACTTTCATATATGGAAATCTATATCTATCTCGATTATTTTGTGCCGTTACCTACTACCGTTATGTGAACAAAATTAATATACCCTTGTACTAGTACTAGTACGCTGGGTATAATACACTGAGGGAAAAAACAGTGCAAATTCAACAAAAACGATGTCAAATCGACAAAAAACAGCTATGATAAGCAGCCTACCTTGAAATTTCTTGCATCGAGTATAAAAATGTAATTTTAACAATGAACACATTTCTTAGCATATTACGTTGACCGTTTGTCAATTTAACAATTTCTCGGAGTAAGTTAGACGTCAGTATATTGTTAATGCAACGCTTGCGATATTTGTTTAAGCCATATATTTGAAGCTGAAGCAACAACCCAAAATGGTCATAATAACCTTTTTTTGTTGTTTAAGGTGTTTTGAGTTCCCGGTAGTCGAGGTCAATATAATTTGGTTTTTTTCAAAGTCAAAGAAAAAGTAAGAAAAAAATTATTTTTCAGCTTCTTATATTGACCCCATCGACAACTTGAACTTGAACGGTCCACCCAGGTGTATACATCGTGTACTTATGCTTGCCAGCATCTACTTAATTACAGCTTTGTTCCAAATGACGCCACACTTTCTCACGTAGCCTTGTTGCCTTTACCGAGAATCGAGCTTTGACTGCGTTGACTGCTGTATGCAGGTGTTAACCATTATGCCATCGAGTACTTACGTTTGTTGTCGTCTAAATGCAGCTTTGTTCTATGACAGTAATGATAGTACATTCGCTGCTGGATCAACTGTTACTTCAACAAAAAATTCCCTTCAAATTACCAAAAGTTTTTCAATTCAACAGAATTGGGTCAACTTTAGGTTAACAATATGAGATTGTTGATTTAACCAGTGTTGCTTTGCAAAGAGTTGTATACTTTCAGCGTCAGATCAAGTATCACCAGTTTGATTTTACAATGTTGCCAAATCAATTCGAGAAAGTTGATGTTGAAATTAAATCTTTACAAGTTGAGTTGTTTTCACAATGAATCATTGCTAAAACTACTAGGTATATTATTTTTAGCACAACAAGAAAATGTTCACCTTGAAGTGTGCAAATTTCAATTCAACTCAAAATTGTTCAGCATTTAAAAATTTAATATTGTCAACGATCGAATCTAATTTTACTACGCTGTTTTTCCCTCAGTGTAAACATTACTGAAGTTAAGAAAAATTTAAGCGAGCCATAGTGAGAAAAATAGCATTTTTAGCAAACTTTGTGGGCTCAAGGCACGACCAATCATTATGCAAACGATCTAAAATTTTGTATACATAGTTTTTTTCTAATTTGGAACAAATCTAAGGGGATTCCCATGTGAAAATACGGAAAAAAAATAACGGCCACCCTAATGTATATGTTTAGATCGTGGGTAGGCAGACTTGTGTATAAGTGAGAGCGCTTGATCGTGCGAGCTAGAGGTGGGTGCGTGCATGCTTTTTGCAACACGACACGACACGTTCACGAAACAGATTTTCGAAAATATGCCTTGTTAGTGCATGACATGGAAAAGTTACTAATGCTGATTTCGTTTCATCGAAAAAAATATACACTTTCATTTTGAATATGTTTACACTCTTGCACAGAACACTATAAAGATGTGATAAAAGTGTACCCGTTCTGCATGAACCTGTTATCGATAAAACGAACATAAAACACTGCCCCGTTTGCTATACTATGTGCTTGAATAATTAGGTTTCGTTTTTCACCCATATTTAATTGTTATTGCAAAATCCAATTTATTTCACCAAATTTATCTATGAAATAAAATTTTCGTCACCTGATTTTCAGTGCAACCAGCTACCCTGTCAAAGCTTCAGAGGGTAAAAAGTGTGAGTTTTTTACACTCTTGAAGTGTAAATTTTTAGGAAACGAAAACATATCATGTTTGACGTTTTACCTTTATTTTGCAAACGAAAACGGGAAATTGAAGAGTGTAACAAAAATGCGCATTTTTTTGATGAAACGAAATCACCATAAAACACGACACGCACTAAACACGGAAAAAAATAAAACGGTATTTTATGGTTTTTATTTTTGTATATATTCGTAAATGTACTTTGTGCATGGTATGTACTTAAACATCTAAAGCTTATAAGGTATGTATGTATCAACCCTGTAGGGAAAATCTCTAGTTCAGAGCTAGTTCGCTTCTGAAATCAACTGGCGAATTTAACATGGCGATGTCCTAGGCTGGAACTAGTACAAAATTCTACAGTTTGGCTCTAGTTCGTTTATTGGTACTATTTCTATAGTTCTGAACCATTTCTAAGCATAGAAACGAATATAAATTAAATTCAAAAACTTAAATTCAAATACGAATCCAAATGCCTTTTAATGACTCCTCAAACACTGGTTTCGAACTAGTGAAAATGTAATCACTAACGTAGTAGTTTTTATTGGCCACTTTATATCTAGTTCTGAACCTGAAATTTGTTCACTAGTGCCAGAGTTCCCTGCAGGGAACTAGTGAAAATGTAGTCACTAACGTATTAGTTCTTATTGGCCACTTTATATCTAGTTCTGAACCTGAAATTTGTTCACTAGTGTCTGAGTTCCCTGCAGGGAACGACTGGTGGCATGTCCCTCTTTTTCAAAATATTTTTTTCAGAAACTCCCTATGAAAATTTGTTTAAATAACACTCTCTTTAATACTTTTTTACTGCAACGCTCTACCTAAGAATTTGATTCAAAAACATCCTATCTAGGACGTTTTTGAAAAATATTTTGAAGCAGAGTGATCTTCCACTCAGTCGTCGATATCGTTACCTTAATTCACAAAGGCCCTAATTGACACATTTTTCAAAAATGACTTTTTCACATTTTTAAGTATGACACAGTAATTACTGTTACTATTTTAAAATACACTCACTACAAATTTTAAGGAGTTACTAGCAGTAATAACGGAGATATTCCAAATTTACAAAGCTATATTTGCATGCCTTCAATGTAAAAAAATTTTTGTTTTTCGCTTCGCCTGTAAAATTTTTTTATGTCAGTTAGGGCCTTTGTGAATTAAGGTAACGATAAACTATACATACACATATTTTTTTTAAGTATTTATAAACATACATACATGAATAAAAAATACTAGGCAAAACTATTATAATGGTAAAATAAAAAAAATCTGTCACACTTATCGCGAGTTTTGTTTTCACCCGAAAATATTCGACTTATCGCAGATAGCAGCGAACAGATTTTCCGTGTTCGAAAAAAATTCCGTCCTATTGCCAATGCTTTTTTCGGGCGAAATGAACAGCGGAAAATGCCAAATCTATTCACTTTTATTTTGCAGGTGAACGAGGGTAAAACAAAAAAAGCAATTGTTATGCCAACAGTTTAATGGTTTGAATGTGGTACATTTTAATGCCCGAAGTCTTAATACGGAAAAGTTGGACTATATTAGAGATGTCTTTGGGAACTCAGGTGTACATGTCATATGTTTTACGGAAACATGGTTTGTTCCTGGAATTCCTGATCTTAATTATGTTATCCCTAACTTTAATATGATACGTCATGATCGGATTCACAAAAAAGGAGGTGGTGTTGCAATTTATTGCAGGTCTACATTAAAGATTAAAACTTTAGAAGTATCAAAAGACTCTGACACGGAATTTATCATTGCGGAAGTTTCGGATAATATTACTAAGGTGCTAGTGTCCTGTGTGTATAACCCTCATAGGTGTTGCCTGTTAGACTTGTTTTTTGTTTCCTTATCTTTGTACCTGATAGAATATGAGTATTTTGTTATATGTGGTGATTTTAATGTAAACCTACTTTTAAGCGACTCTTATTCAGCTAAATTACTTGACCATGTATCTACAGCAGGTCTTACGGTAGTTAATAGATTTTTGCCGACAAGATATGCCAACAACTGTAGTCCTAGCCTGTTAGATCTAGTTATTTCATCTAATTCTGACCACATCCTAAAACTTGACCAAATTTGTTTTATATCGGACCATGACCTTTTATTTTGTTCACTGAATGTTTCCCTTAATTGTTCACCTAATAGTAGTATATTTATGTATCGTGATTTGAAGTCTGTAAATGTTAGTGATCTCTACGTCGAATGTTAATTGGACTGAATGTTGGTCTTTCGTGACTGTTGATGAAAAACTTGATTTTTTAAATAAAAGATTGACTGAGTTGTATAATGAGCATGTACCTCTTCGCAGTGTTAAGGCCATAAACATGTCTTGTCCGTGGTATAATAATACAGTTAGATCAGCTATAAAAACTAGAAATAGGCTATATTCTAGGTGGAGAAGGACACGTAGTTCTAACGATTGGTTACAGTATAAAATTGCAAGAAATAAAGCAACTTTTATTACAAGAAATGCAAAACGATTGTACTGTGATGCTAAATTGAGTCCGTCTCTACCAGCAAGAGATCTTTGGAATAATTTAAAAAAGCTTAATGTACATGGAAAAGTTGAGACAGAGTGCAAAATTGATCCTGATGAACTTAATGATTACTTCACAAGCGCTAGTAGAGGAATAAGCAGGCCACCAGACAAGATATTTGTGGATCAATTTAGCTCAAGAGAAAAATTTGAATTTGAGGGCGTAACTGAGATACACGTTTCAAAATCACTCAACATGATTAAATCAAACGCAGTAGGTAGTGATGGGATATCTCTGAGGTTTGTGAAATTAGTGTTGCCTTTTGTTTTGGGAACTCTAACACATATTATAAATCACTGTTTAACCACTTCGTGTTTTCCAAAGGATTGGAAAAAGGCTGTAATAATGCCGGTACAAAAAAATAATAATGCCATCAATCCCTGTGATTATAGACCAATAAGCATTCTACCCGCCTTTTCAAAAGTCTGTGAGTCGCTTATGGCAATGCAAATTTCTGCGTTTGTTAAAAGAAATGACCTTTTATCTCCATTGCAGTCAGGATTTAGACCTATGCACAGCTGTTCTACAGCTATGATAAAAATAATGGATGACATTAGGATGCAGTTTGACAAGGGACATCTTACACTTCTTTGCTTGTTGGACTTTTCCAAGGCGTTTGATTTGGTGAATCATGCACTTCTTTGCAAAAAATTTAAATATTATTTTGGGGTTTCAGACAGATCCATGGGTCTTATGACTAGCTACCTTTCTGAAAGAACCCAGAAAGTAACCTACAAAACTTCATCCTCTATGTCTTATAACGTTACCTCTGGGGTGCCTCAAGGATCTGTCCTTGGTCCCCTTTTGTTTAGTCTTTTTGTAAATGATATATTCTCTGTCTGTCAATATGTTAGAGTCCATGCCTACGCAGATGACATTCAGCTATATTTGTCCAGTCGTGTTGATCTTGTTGAAGATTTGTGCTTTAAAATTAACTATGATCTGTCTGCTATTTCAAAATGGGCCTCTGATAATTGTCTCTGTCTAAATGTTGGTAAGTCTTATGTGTTGCCTATTAGTAACAGTGTAGTGCATGTGGAAAACATTCCAAAATTGTATATCGGTAGCAGTGCTCTAACGTTTACTGATAAAATAAAAAATTTAGGATTTGTAGTTAATTGTACGTTGAGTTGTTCAGACCATGTTAATAAAATTGTCAGTACCCTATATCTTATCCTACGTAGACTACGAATGTCGGCGTCATTTACGCCTTTCGAGACGAGAAAGAAGTTGGCGATTCAACTTATTTTGCCCCACATTACCTACTTTGAGCTTGTGTATAGCAAGCTTGATTCTATCTCGTCCCACAAAATTAATGTTGCGTTCAATAATGTTACACGCTATGTTTATGGCATCAAAAGATATGACCACATATCCGCGTATAAAACAAAATTTTGGGGTGTACAATTTGCAACTACCTGGCCGGGAGAAATTGTATATTCATGTACAAGCTTCTAGAATATAAGACTCCTGTATATCTTTATGAGAAATTAAGGCTAACGAGATCCCAAAGGCATCATAATCTGATAATTCCCATACACTACTACTTGTCGTCATCCAGGCTATTTTTTATTAATGCTGTGCGGCTCTGGAACTCTATTCCAGAACATGTGAAGGCTTCAATGAGTAGGGGTAACTACAGTAGGGTGATTCACAACTATTTTAACTCTGCAGAGTGAATATGGTTGCAACCAAACTTAACTATTTTATTTTTCCTATGCTGTCCTGTACTATTCTCTCAATGCTCTCTACACTCCTTAGTACATGTAAAAGTTAATTTATACTATATTCTAAATAATGAAATGTTTATCGTTTGTTTTAAGTTTTTATTTAATTGTCATAAGTTTAAGTTTCAAATTGTTAAATTTTTCCACACAAAAATGTATTTTTAAAAGACACAAGTCTTACAAATACTACCTCATGTTATAAATAAATAAATAAATAAATAAATAAATAAAAAAATATTAAATATTCTTCTAGGTAATTAAATATACTTTTAATTTTAAGAGTAAATCAATAAACAAAGCCTGGTTTTGCGAACTTCGTATAAAAGTCGCGTGCAATTTGGCGTTGTTCATCTGATGTAGGCCAATTTATCCATTGGGGGCAAAACAACGGCTCCAAAATACTCAGCACCTCTGACAGAACCCCGCTGAAGGAAGATTGGCTAAGACGAACCTCATGGTCATTGCCAACGCCTTTTTGATGTCCGCCGGCTTATTTAGCCTAAAATATTGCCGAAAACTGTTAAAGAAACGATTAATTTGTTTACAAAAGTCTTGAAAGAACTTTTAAACTCACACTGAATCACTTAGCTTCAAAGGGTTGGAGCAGTCCCTTAATTGCCTCGGGATGGCTTTCTGATTCGTATTCTCCTCGCGTTCAATTAATAACAACCTCAGGCCAACACTACATATGGGCAAATCCTAGAAAAGTGAGTTGAAATTGAGGTAAATTGGCTTTGTTGTAGAGTTTCCAAAATACCGCTATTGGCAAGTTGGTAGACCAAGCTTTTCAAATAATCTCATATATTAAAGTTTCTTTTAAGTTTACTTTCTAAACAAATCTGCATCATTTAAAATTTAAAACTTAAGCCATTTTTATAATTATTGCCATTTAAAAACTGAAACGTAAGTGACGCCAAGAAAAATAAGGTGCAAGTTAACGCCACCGCTTACCTATAGCACTTACCCATAATGTAAACAATTACACTTTTAAGCAAATGTGTCAAACGTGTCGCTTGACACATATGGTCCGCTTTCTTTGGAAGTGAGATGTCGAACTCACATCAGTTGGCATCATGTTTCCATTCTTAAGAATTTAAGTAAAACATTGTTTATCTTTGAATAACGTATTGTTTATCACATTTCCGTTCCTGGAAGTTGGGCTTGAATTTTGTATCTAGGCTAACCGGGCGAGTAGGCGTTATCGGCTTTTATGCAAGCGGCCCTTAAGCAAGATATTGTATAAAAGATGAAGTGAATAAAGAGAAGCAGTTCCGTTTTGTTTGCTAAGCAGTCACGCTGCCAAATGATTGACTGATTATTTGAAGCAACGGTTTAGTGAGGATATTTTTTAAAAACCTCCCGCGACCGGGCTAAAGTTTAAGTGGCGATCCTGCCAGGAGATTTTTAAAAATCCCTGGTGGACCAAAACCAAAATTTAAATATTTCTCTAACATGGAAAGAGACAAAAATCTCTGTTACTGAAAAAAACACACAAACAAGTATCGCTAAAGTAATGCGAGAAAAGTGAAAACAAAATAATTTTTCTAACGTTTAAATAGACAAAAATCTCTGTTACTGAAAAAACACACAAACAAGTATCGCTAAAGTAATGCGAGAAAAGTGAAAACAAAATAATTATTCTAACATTTAAAGAGACACAAATCTCTGTTACTGAAAAAACACACAAACAAGTACCGCTGGAGTAATGCGAGAAAAGTGAACCCAAAAATAAGGAAAAGTTCGATAACACTTGATATAAAGAGACATAAATTACTGTTGCTGAAAAATAATAGAAAGCATTTTTTAACCAACGCAAGGAAAAATATATCGTTTTGAAGCACAAACAAGTATCGTAAAACCATCAAGGAAGTGAACCGTGAAATTGTGGATGACTCATCAAGACTGCGATTCCGGATAGCTTATTCTCAAGGCTGCTGCAGTTGTGTCCGTTATTCAAGGCAATTCATATGTTAACAGGAAAATTTTGCTGAAAAAACTTTTTAGAGTAAGTATATCGAGAGTAATTTTTCCCATTGGTCCTAGTAGATTAGGACACGAAAAATTGTATTATTGTGAAAGGTGTAATGAAAACCATAAAGAGAGTGACTGCCCAAAGAATAAAAAAAATTGTACAAATAGATAAATTTTTGTAAACCTCGTGACAGTGGAAGGATTATTGGATAGATATGCAGGGATGTCTTTAGTTAATAATGGGGGAAATAACGCATCCAATATGGATGTCGTATCGAGGCTTATAGCAGCCAGCACTGCTTCACTTCGCACTGAATTGGAGCAGGTTAAACGCCAATTACAAAGCTTGAGCACCTCGAATGGGGTAACCGAATATACCACGGAAACAATAGATGAAGATATAGATTGCGGGGAGAGTTTAGATGTCATCAAATCCCTCCCAGAGTTTAAAGGGAAAATAAATAACTATGTTAGTTGGCGCGAGGCCGCTAACAACTCAATGTCATTATATACTAGAGGTAGCAGGAAGTACTTCGCTGCCTTAACCATTTTACGAAATAAAATAACTCAGGATGCAAATGATATTTTGACGAATCACGGAACGGTTCTGAATTTCGACGCAATTTTGAGCCGTTTAGATTTCGCATATGCTGACAAGAGACCTTGTCACATAATAGAGCAAGAGATGACTGTCCTCAGATAGGGTTCTAGGACATTGGTTGAATTTCACAACGAAGTTAACAAGAAGTTAACCTTATTGATTAACAAAACAATTATGACTGGCACCAATTCGGCCATAACAAAGGAATTAAATGTAAAAAATAGAGAAACAGCTCTTCGAACGTTTATAACGGGGCTTAATCCACCATTGGATCAGGTTCTTTTCACATTGGCACCTAGCGACTTGCCGAACGCTCTTGCTAAAGCGCAAGAGCTACATTCGAATCAGATGCGCGCGCAGTTTGCGTTGCATTTTTATGAAAATAACCAATCAGTTAACTCACGAAGTCCCCCACAAGCAAATCGGAGGACTTCAGATTTTCAAAATAATTTAAGGTATCCACAAAGAAATACCTTGCCAAATCGTCCAGAACCAATGGACGTTGACCCATCGGTACAGGTTCTGAATCGACCTGGTCCGATGCAATCAAGCAACTACGTAAGGAATAATAGGGGTAACTTCCAAAATAATACCCAATCAAATATTCCTCCCAAAAGGACGAATGATAGTACTCAATTCAGCACCCAACCCCAGCAAAAGGTGCAGCGGGTTAATAACATAAACGAGAGCCATTTTTTAGACTAAACTCCGATTTGCCCTATATTGTTAAATCGGATAAAAAAAAGGGGCAAATATTTCATATATTGATAGATACGGGGGCGACAGGTTCGTACATACGGGCGGGGATATACAAAAACAAAAATACTTTAGCTATTAAGAAGAGGGTAAGGACCATTAATGGTTCGACCATCATAAAATATTACCACAACGTCAATTTGTTTGGAATTCAGGAACGGTTTTATGAAATTGACAATTTAGAGACCGATCACTTAATTGGAACAAATCGAGAATTGATTTATGGGTACAACCAAAAAGAGAGGATATACCTTTTCGAAGATTTTAAAAAATCAAACCCCTTGGGACAAAATGGTCTTAAGGCGCCAGCCGATGATAATGCCGGCTTATTAAAAGAAAAATTTATTGAAAATGGAATTTTAAAACCCTTTGGATTGGAAAATCCTAAGGTGCCCGCCGACGATAATACCGGCAACACAATTGATAAATTAAAAAGCAAAAATAATAAAAAAGATTTAAACCCCTTTGGATTCGGCAATGCTAAGGCGCCTGCCGACGGAAATACCGGTAACAAAGATATTAAAGGAAAGAAGAAACTTAAAAGTTTTCCTGGAAAGGCAAACGAAATAAACAACTTAGTGGCCGAGGGGTCCAATCGGGTTTCGGGGATGTCCTTGGAATTGAGAGGGGATAAAAAGTTAATTGAAAACTTGCGGGATGAAGCAAGTAACGAAATTTTGACGGCACATATTAATGTGAGGACGGAAGTCGGATTGGTGATTGATTTCAAAAAAATTTATGAAAAAACTGTATGGGATAGGTACCCGATGCCAAACCCGGAGGTTATACTTTCAAATTAGGGAAGGTCCAAATATTTTTATACCTTTCATGAACATGAAATGGTATTATAACTTTGGTCCGATGTTTGTAAGTATGAGAAGAAGAAGAGATGGACCCATCAATAAGTATACCGAAATGATCAGGATGACAAGCTGAGTTGATTTAGCCATGTCCGTCTGTCCGTCTGTCTGTTTGAACGCAAACTAGTCCCTCAATTTTTGAGATATCTGGCTGAAATTTTGTATGTGGCCACCATTTTGTAATATAGGAATCATTTGTCGGAACTGACAAGATCGGACCAGTATAACATATAGCCCCCATACAACCGATTGTTCAGATATAAGGTTTTTTGGCCAAAACTTCTGCAATTAAAAAGTTAGGAACGTAAAATTTTGCAACTCGAGTACTTTCTATTTATGTAGTGTATATAGTGAAAATCAACAAGATCGGGCAAATGTAACATATAGCCCCCATACAACCGATTGTTCAGATATAAGGTTTTTTGACCAAAACTTCTCCAATTAAAAAGTTAGGAACGTAAAATTTTGCAACTCGAGTACTTTCTATTTACGTAGTATATACAGTGAAAATCAACAAGATCGGGCAAATGTAACATATAGCCCCCATACAACCGATTGTTCAGATATAAGGTTTTTTGACCAAAACTTCTTCAATTAAAAAGTTAGGAACGTAAAATTTTGCAACTCGAGTACTTTCTATTTATGTAGTGTATATAGTGAAAATCAAAAAGATCGGGCAAATGTAACATATAGCCCCCATACAACCGATTGTTCAGATATAAGGTTTTTTGGCCAAAACTTCTGCAATTAAAAAGTTAGGAACATAAAAATTTGCAACTTGAGTACTTTCAATTTATGTAGTGTGTAGAGGAAAATCATGAAGATCGGGTAAATATAATATATTATTTTGTAAGTTTTTTTAAATTATAACAAAGATGTGTAATGTGTATAGTAAATATATGTAGTTAAATTGAAACAGGCTGTACTGGGGATCGAACAGTGAAAATCGTGACGCTTATTCATGAAAGGTATATAGCCTTCGGCACAGCCGAAGACAGCTTTCCTTACTTGTTCTACTATCGATTTGGAGTCTGGATTTTACCAGATATTAATGGAAGAAAATGATATAGAGAAAACGGCATTTTCAGTAAATAATGGGAAATATGAATTTTTGCGGATGCCGTTTGGGCTGAAGAATGCACCGAGCATTTTCCAGCGAGCCATGGATAATGTGTTAAGGGAATATATAGGGAAGTTTTGTCATGTTTATGTTGACGATGTTATTATTTTTTATATAAAAGGCATTTGAGTTTGATAATTGAAGTGTTGAGGGGGGTGAACATGAAAATATCATCCGAAAAATCAAAATTTTATCAGGAAGAGGTGGAATTCTTGGGTTATGTTGTGGCCAAGGACATCATTAGGACGGACCCAAAGAAGGTCGAAGTAATACAAGGTTACCCAATACCGAAAACATTACGACAATTGCGGGGTTTTCTGGGGTTAACAGGGTACTATCGGAAATGTATAGAGAATTATGCAGTGGTAGCGAAACCACTAACTAAACATTTACAAGGGGAGAGTTTCCCAATATTTATCAAAAAAAACCATTATCAATCTTGACCAAGAAGGAATGGCGGCTTGTGAAAGATTGAAGGAGTTACTGTCACAACAGGTGCAATTAACGCAACCTGATTACAATAAAAAATTTATTTTGACCACTGATGCGTCAAGCGTGGCTTTGGGTGCTGTGTTATCACAAGAGCGTAAACCCATAATATTTATCTCAAAAACATTGAGTTCTACCGAATAAAATTATGCCACTAATGAAAAGGATTTACTTGCCATAGTATGGGCTGTGAAAACCTTACGTAATTACCTTTATGGGGTGAAAGATCTGGAAATTCATACCGACCATCAACTACTGTCATTTACAATTTCGGAGAAAAATCCAAACATTCAAATTAAAAGATGGAGGGCGTTTATCGAGGAATATTCGCCAAGAATTGTTTATAAGCCGGGGGCTACAAATGTCGTCGCAGACGCATTATCAAGACAGATTTTAAATAATTTATCTTCTTCGGAAGAATCAGGGAATTCAGGTGACTCAGCATTCCGCAGAGAGTAGTGATGAGTATCAAATTCATGAAACAAAAAAACCACTAAATCATTTTAAACAGCAGATTTTAATCGATAGGGGGGCAAGGATTACAACTTTGGAAACCATTTTGCCATTTAATAATAAACGTTTTTTGATCGAATGCGACTTGCCGGAAAATATACCTTCGGTTTTGTCCGAATATTTAAATCCAAAGATGGTAACAGGAATATTTTGCACACCTGAGGTGCTTTATGACATTAAACATGTTTTAAGGGAAACGTATCCCACTGTGAAATTTTTGTATTCAAGATCATTTCCGAATAATGTAACCAACAGGGAGGATCAGGGAGCAGTTGTTGAACAGACACATAATAGAAATTATAGGGAAAATCTGGCGCAAATAAGGAATCAATATTACTGGCCATTAATGATTAAACAGCTTAAGCAATTTGCGAGAAATTGTAAAATTTGCAATAGTAATAAATACGAAAGGCACCCCAAATTAATTCCGATAGGAGAGGCACCTATCCCGGAGAAAGAGGGAGAACACCTCCATATGGACATCTTTTTTGCACAAAAGTTAAAATTCATTACGTGTCTGGACTCGTATTCTAAATATTTAGTTGTAAGATATATTGAAGATAGATCAAACTTGGAAGATAAAGTTTTTGAACTTATACAAACGTTCCCAGACGTTAAAAGTATAGTTATAGATAATGAACCAGGTTTTAGCACAGTACAGTTTAAGTCTTTGATGGAAAGGTTTAACATTAGGATTTATTATTGTACGCCACGTCATAGTACAACTAACGGGCAAATATAAAGGGTCCACTCCACACTAATAGAAATATCTAGATGCTTAAAGCAGGAACACAGTTTAATAAGTAATTTTGAATCAATTATCAGAGCGGTTCAACGATATAATAAATCAATACATTCAGTGACAGGTAAACAACCTCACAATGTTTTGTTTAATAAAGAAAATCATGAAAATGTGAAGAATCTATTAGAAAAAGCTCAAGAAAAAATGCTGGATTATCATAACAAAAAAAGGTTAAAAAAAAGTTATCATAAAGGGGAAATTATATATGAAAAAATACATGGAGAAAGGAATAAATTAAATCCCAAATACAAGAGACAAATAATAGTAGAAGATTTGGGAAATAAAGTTAAAATACAAAGTAGAAATAGAATAATTCATAAGGAGAGCTGGGTAGTAATCATTACTTTAGGAATTAAATTACTCCCAATTCCCCATTTCATGTAATTGAGAAAAGTAATCAATTCCTTTCCTGAGAAGAAAAGGAATTGATTACATTTCAATTCCTAAAAAAAAATACTAAAAGTATTTCATCGTTTTGAGGCTCAAGTACAAAATGTAATTGCCGCGCCATTACTTTTGAAAGGAATTGAAAATGTAATTGAATTTTTTTAAATTACATTACAAGGAATGGAAAATGTACTTTAGAATTTCCCATTAGGAATTGAAATGTAATCAATTCCTTTTCTTTTCATGAAAGGAATTGATTACATTTTTCAATTACTGAGGAATGTAATTGTAATTGTAATGGAATTGATTTTACCCAGCTCTGTTCATAAGGATATAATTAAGGTTTGATTTTATTTTATAGGCAATGGAGACGATTGTGCAAATTTTGTTCATAATGTTTTATATCACCATTACCACGTCAGATATAATAGATTACACAAGAGAAAACTATATAATTGTAGAGGAAGAAGATGCAGCAATTTTTGAATGCTTCGGATCAATGTACCATTTGACAAATTTATCATTGTTAGAAAATATCGTAGAAAAATATAAAATCAATAAAGAAACAATATTAATTGACAGTTCAAGTACAGATTATGCTTATGAAATACAAATGATAGAAACATTGCTGAAGCAATTAAAAGTTGATAATAGTAGGTCAAAGAGAGGAATAAATGAGCTCGGTACAGTATGGAAATGGATTTCGGGTACACCTGACCATGACGATTTTATGCAGATCACAAATAAAGTAAATGATCTTATAGAATATAATAATAAGCAGTTTATAACAAATTCGCAAATGTTTAAAACAATCACAGAGCTAAAGCAAATACAAGGCAGTTCCAATGAAAAAACTGTTTTAAGACAGAGAAATAAATTAATAACATTAGTTTACAGCCAAAAAATACCAACCAATTCATGCATATGGGTGTATTGGCACTGACATCCGAAGTTGTAAAAATCAGGGACTTTTTATTTTTTCTAAAATTAGTGTGAATAATTACAAACACTTTAAGCATAATATTACCTAATTCTAGGAAAAACTGTATTTTTGGCGATTTTTTTTGTAAAATTTCAATATTTTCAAAATTACTGTGCGATGCATTGCACTTCTATATCGCAGTACTTTTTGTTTTCAATAAAGTATGTTGCGAAAATTTGACAATTAATTATAAATGATATTTCTTAAATGTGCTTTGTCCACTATTCTGAAAACATATGAAAAAACTGTTTTAAGACAGAGAAATAAATTAATAACACTAGTTTACAGCCAAAAAATACCAACCAATTCATGCATATGGGTGTATTGGCACTGACATCCGAAGTTGTAAAAATCAGGGACTTTTTATTTTTTCTAAAATTAGTGTGAATAATTACAAACACTTTAAGCATAATATTACCTAATTCTAGGAAAAACTGTATTTTTGGCGATTTTTTTTGTAAAATTTCAATATTTTCAAAATTACTGTGCGATGCATTGCACTTCTATATCGCAGTACTTTTTGTTTTCAATAAAGTATGTTGCGAAAATTTGACAATTAATTATAAATGATATTTCTTAAATGTGCTTTGTCCACTATTCTGAAAACATATGAAAATAGGTTGAAATTATATTTAACTTTATTAAAATGTGTTCGAATGATCCTAATAGTTTTTGCTACGTTTGTGGTGTTCTTGTGAAAGCGATATCTCGTCATTTAATGAGAAGAATTAGTGCTAACAATTTATTAGAACCTTATAAAAAATACTTTGGATTTGCTCCTAAGAATATCGGTAAACCGTGGGCGCCGAATTGTGTATGTAATGCTTGCCGAGGAATTTTGAACCAAAACGGTAAGGGTAAAGACAGTTTTTTTTACTTTTGGAAGTCCGATGTTATGGAGGGAACCGAAAAACCATATTTCCGACTGTTATTTCTGTTTAACAGAAAAACCTGGCGGACGCGGAAAAGAAGCAATTTATCCAGTTGTTGAATCAGTTACCTATACAGTGCCACATTCAGCCTTACTTCCAAAACCGGTATTAAGTAAAGCAAATTCTTCTGGAAAGCAACAACCAGAATATAAAAGAAAACCGTCTATTGATTGGAGTGACCCAGAAATGGAGTCAAGTGCTAAAAAGTTGCTTAATCAGGCTGAACTAAATGATTTGTGCAGAGATCTGTATTTAACGAAATCTGACTCGGAATTACTTGCATCGCGTATGCAACAATGGGAATATTTAAAACCCGATGCTTGTGTGTCCTATTATCGTCAACGAAGTAACGATTTCGCGAAGTTTTTTTCTAAAGTGGAAGATATTTACTTTTGTAACGATGTCACTGGTCTATTTTCTGCGCTACAACAGGATTATAATGCCTGTGATTGGCGACTTTTTATTGATGGAGGCAATGACAGTTTGAAAGCTGTTTTGCTTTTTAAGGGAAATTCAAAACCATCAATTCCTATTGCATACGAAAAGTACGTCAAAGAAAACTATAAATCCATGAAACAAATTTTGAGCTACATTCAGTATGATCAACACAGGTGGAAAGTTTGTGCAGACTTAAAGGTCGTTGCCATATTATCAGGACTTCCAGGAGTGAACACAAAATTTCCCTGCTTTCTTTGTTTGTGGGACAGTCACGTAGCAATCACTTTACCAGAAGAGTTGGGCCAAGTCGGCAACAACATACAACTGGAGACTACAACATGAAAAACGATCCCCTAATCCCTGGTGAAAAAATAATACTTCCTCCCCTACATATTAAGCTTGGATTATTTTCAATATTCGTGAAAAAACTGCCGAAAGATGGCCCCGAAATAAAGTATTTAAAAGATAAATATCCAAGGTTGTCAGCGAGTAAAATTGAAGCTGGGGTGTTTGATGGACCCCGAATAAGAGCGCTGTATGGCGATAGTTCATTTAAGAAATGCTTGAGCAAAAACTTCTTAGAAGCATGGAAGGCATTTGAAGACGTCGTGCACAACTTCCTAGGAAACCACAAAAGTTCGGATTTCGATAGTAAGATAAGCAATTTACTAGAAAAATATAAGCTGTAAGATGTTGGCACCCCATTGGTCGAAATTTGAAAAAGATTTTATGCCAAATAATTGGTCACTAATTGGTCATAATTGGTCAGCAGGTTTCAGTAATTGGTCAGCCATAGGAAAAAATTTATGCCACTTTAAAATTTTCCAAGGTGGCCGTAAGATGTTGGCACCCCATTGGTCGAAATTTGGAAAAGTTAGTATGCCAAATAATTGGTCACTAATTGGTCATAATTGGTCAGCAGGTCTCACTAATTGGTCAGCCATAGAAAATTTTTTATGACGTTTTTAAATTTTCCAAGGGAAAAGTCATTTACTTCCGCAGGCACCCTGTATACTTTAAATTTCAAAAAACAAATATGCCAAATAATTGGTCACTAATTGGTCATAATTGGTCAGTAGGTTTCACTAATTGGTCAGCCATAGAAAATTTTTAATTAATTTTTTTAAGAAAATGTGTTTTTTGAGAAAAATTTACCCACGCGCTGCAGGAACCAGACAAGCCGACATATGTTTCGATGATACTGGAATTACATCTCTTCATGGACTTTTCTTCCCGGCATTGTGAGAGTCGAACTCACAACACTGTAGTGACTTGTATGCTAGAAGGTCTAACACCTTAGGCCACTACCCAGCTTGAAGGTAAACCCTTCTCAGTGTCCATTTATGCATATATTTATACTTCCATATTTTTCTCAAAAAACACATTTTCATACAATCCCGAAAATTGCTTCACAATACCGTCGGTATTTACAGCAATAGACTACAAGTCAAAAGCAACAAAGAGTTTAATTTTTTTAAGTTTTTTGAGTGTTATCGATTAAGATGTTGGCACCCCATTGGTCGAAATTTGGAAAAGTTAGTATGCCAAATAATTGGTCACTAATTGGTCATAATTGGTCAGCAGGTCTCACTAATTGGTCAGCCATAGAAAATTTTTTATGACGTTTTTAAATTTTCCAAGGGAAAAGTCATTTACTTCCGCAGGGTGCCTGTATACTTTAAATTTCAAAAAACAAATATGCCAAATAATTGGTCACTAATTGGTCATAATTGGTCAGTAGGTTTCACTAATTGGTCAGCCATAGAAAATTTTTAATTAATTTTTTTAAGTTTTTTGAGTGTTATCGATTAAGATGTTGGCACCCCATTTGTCGAAATTTGGAAAAGTTAGTATGCCAAATAATTGGTCACTAATTGGTCAGCCATAGAAAATTTTTTATGACGTTTTTAAATTTTCCAAGGGAAAAGTCATTTACTTCCGCAGGCACCCTGTATACTTTAAATTTCAAAAAACAAATATGCCAAATAATTGGTCACTAATTGGTCACTAATTGGTCACTAATTGGTCACTAATTGGTCACTAATTGGTCATAATTGGTCAGTAGGTTTCACTAATTGGTCAGCCATAGAAAATTTTTAATTAATTTTTTTTAAGTTTTTTGAGTGTTATCGATTAAGATGTTGGCACCCCATTGGTCGAAATTTGGAAAAGTTAGTATGCCAAATAATTGGTCACTAATTGGTCACAATTGGTCAGCAGGTCTCACTAATTGGTCAGCCATAGAAAAATTTTTATGACGTTTTTAAATTTTCCAAGGGAAAGTCATTCACTTCCGCAGGCACCCTGTATACTTTAAATTTCAAAAAACAAATATGCCAAATAATTGGTTACTAATTGGTCATAATTGGTCAGTAGGTTTCACTAATTGGTCAGCCATAGAAAAGTTTTAATTAATTTTTTTCAAGTTTTTTGAGTGTTATCGATTGAGATGTTGGCACCCCATTGGTCGAAATTTGGAAAAGTTAGTATGCCAAATAATTGGTCATAATTGGTCAGCAGGTCTCACTAATTGGTCAGCCATAGAAAATTTTTTATGACGTTTTTAAATTTTCCAAGGGAAAGTCATTTACTTCCGCAGGCACCCTGTATACTTTAAATTTCAAAAAACAAATATGCCAAATAATTGGTTACTAATTGGTCATAATTGGTCAGTAGGTTTCACTAATTGGTCAGCCATAGAAAAGTTTTAATTAATTTTTTTCAAGTTTTTTGAGTGTTATCGATTGAGATGTTGGCACCCCATTGGTCGAAATTTGGAAAAGTTAGTATGCCAAATAATTGGTCACTAATTGGTCATAATTGGTCAGCAGGTCTCACTAATTGGTCAGCCATAGAAAATTTTTTATGACGTTTTTAAATTTTCCAAGGGAAAAGTCATTTACTTCCGCAGGCACCCTGTATACTTAAAATTTCAAAAAACAAATATGCCAAATAATTGGTCACTAATTGGTCAGTAGGTTTCACTAATTGGTCAGCCATAGAAAATTTTTAATTAATTTTTTTAAGTTTTTTGAGTGTTATCGATTAAGATGTTGGCACCCCATTGGTCGAAATTTGGAAAAGTTAGTATGCCAAATAATTGGCCACTAATTTACATAATTGGTCAGTAGGTCTCACTAATTGGTCAGCCATAGAAAATTTTTTATGACGTTTTTAAATTTTCCAAGGGAAAAGTCATTTACTTCCGCAGGCACCCTGTATACTTTAAATTTCAAAAAACAAATATGCCAAATAATTGGTCATAATTGGTCAGTAGGTTTCACTAATTGGTCAGCCATAGAAAATTTTTAATTAATTTTTTTAAGTTTTTTGAGTGTTATCGATTAAGATGTTGGCACCCCATTGGTCGAAATTTGGAAAAGCTATATAGCTGTATGCCAAATACATAATTGGCCACTGCCAGTCGTAATTGGTCAGCAGGTCTCACTAATTGGTCAGCCAAAGGACATTTTTTATGAAATTTTAAAATTTTGCAAGGCAAAAGTAATTTACCTTGAGCATCCACCAATTACTGACGTTGACATGTTATCGATTCTTTCCCAAGAAGATGTGCGGTCTCTACAATTACGTGAAATACTGTGCACACAGATACAATCACTTCAACATCACTCATTAGGCATCAATTTGAACATGCGACTTTAGCCCAGGCGTTAGGCATTCCGATTATCAAGGCGGGTGACTTAAGTTCGATGCTGGTTAGGGTAAGTGTTTTTTTTTTTTGATAATTTATAAGTCATAAGTATTTATTAAAAAAATGCATTCCTCTCTTCTTATTATTTTTTATTTTTTATTTTGAAACATTATTTACAATTATCTCTTGACAGGTATAAAAATTAAATATTTGCGTATATTAATCCCACTCCCGGAATTTTGAACGTATTTTAAAAAGCAACTATTTTAGTAAATTGCAAACAAAAAGTGCAAAAGTGTGGAGCCGCTAAAGGGTCAAATACATAAAGCTTTGTTAACCTCGCCTGACATTTGCTACCTCAAAACTTTGCGTCCAACTTCAGAGGAATGCTACAACGAACGCTTTGACGCTTTTTTTTATACATTTGTTTTCGTTATTTCTTTCTTTGTATTCAGAATGTTTTGGTTAATATATTAATTTAATAGAGAAAACATGAATAAATTATTATTTCCTCCAAATTTTTATTCTCTTATTAAAACAAAGTCATCAACATCTGATTGTCAAAGCAAGGAAAGCAAGCAAAATTTAAGAGTTTGCCAAATTTTAACCTTGCTTCAACTTGCCATGCTTCGTTTAAAAACGTATACTGAACTTTTCTGTCAAAGTCAAAGTTCGAGGTAAAGTCAAAATAAAGCTTTATGTAACTCTTAAGAGTTATTTTTTTAATCGCGGCGGCCAACTCAAAAAATTGTTCTGCAAATACCATGGATCACGCGCCCTATCCGGGAACCAAGATTAAACTTATTATTTACCTCTTTAGACACCCAAAATATAATAATTTTGCAAAAAAAAATATTCCAAATAATGAACCTTGAACCTTGACCACTTGCGTTGCAATCGCAATGCTTATCACCTACGCTAATGCACCATGTACTAAAATGCTGTCATAAAGCTTACTTCAGGTTGAAGCAGTGTTTCGCCTATCTTTAATTAGGTTAGCTGGTGTTAACACGTGCAGGGTGGCCAGATAATTAAAGCAAAAGGCCCGAATATATATAAAACAAGTAAGGAAGTCTAAGTTCGGGTGAAACCGAACATTACATACCCAGCTGTGCACATAAAGTGGGCGTGATCGTTCACCGATTTTTCTTATTTTCTGTGGTAGTACTCTACATAAACATAACATGCCTGGTACCTAGTTTCGTAAATCTATCTCACACCGTTCTGAAGTTGTTAGCAGTCGAATTTAAAAATTGCTTGACTCATAAGTGGGCGGTGCCACGCCCACTTTCCAAAATTTTGAAAAAATTATGTAAAGAATATGAAAGTTGATGTATGTACCAAATTATATTATTATAGCGAAATCAGTTAATTAGATATGGACTTTTCAATATTTCCACCTCCTTTCAATATAACTTTTATGAAAAAGTAGGCGTGGTCGCGAAGCGATTTCGTTTATTTTCTATAGCTGAATTTACCACAACAATAGTATGTCCTCTACGAAATTTCGTTATACTAGCATAAACTGTTCTGAAGTTATTAAGAGTCAAAATTTTAAAATTTCTTCAAATATACGTGGGCGGTACCACGCCCCCTTTTCAAAAATGTTTATAAAATCGGCCTTAGAACATCTAAATCAATACATATTGCACATTTTATCATTGTAGCTGCTTCTAATATTGAATTAACCCATTTTATACGTTTTTCGAAATTTTCGATATCGAAAAAGGGGCGTGGTTATGGTCCGATTTTACCCATTTTCAATAGCAATCTATTCTGAACCCAAATAAGTACGCATGCCAAATTTGGTGAAGATATCTCATTATTTGCTCAGGTTATCGTGTTAACGGACAGACGGACGGACGGACAGACGGACGGACATGGCTCAATCAAATTTTTTTTCGATCCTGATCATATTGATATATGGAAGTCTATATCTATCTCGATTCCTTTATACCTGTACAACCAACCGTTATCCTAACAAAGTTATAATACCCTGTGTACAAGTACAGCTGGGTATAAAAAAGCACTTCAAGAAACAATCACCCCTATTGCGAGTGTCGATCAGCAGTAGAATAGAAATTTTTCGACCGTGTCGATTGTCTTTTATTTTCGTACCATGTAACTTGATCGAATAAAATGTGTACCATTGTGAATAACTCGCTACAATATGGCGAGAAATAAGAAAACTCGCTGAATTGTAATCAGCTGTTCACTGTTTGTTTACATTTTTGCAGTGTTTAATAAAATTGAAATAATAAAATTTAATAATAAAGAAAGTAAAACGCAAATAATAAAATATCTTTACAATACCTAAATTAGTGATTTTGTAGTAAATATCCTAAATGGATTGTCTTGAGCTGTGGTTAAGTGATAGTGACGAAGATGAAGATGCGCGAACAAGGTTAATAGAGGCGGCAAGGGACAGACGCAAATTGAGGGATTCATCCAATCCTCTGGAAATGGAAGAACAAATGTTTGTAATCTGATTTCATTTGGTAAAAATGCACTAAACTGTCATTTATTTAGGTTTTTAAAAAATTTTCGTTTACCGAAAGCTGCATTTGTGGGTTTGCTGGCCATGCTAGATGCCAAATTACAACCTGGTGTAAGGAACACAGCGGTCCCAACAATTTTAAAGCTGGCAGCAACTTTACGATTTTGTGCTCAGGGATCATACCAGCTAAGTGTGGGCAATGACTGTAATATAGGACTCGGCCAATCTACAGTATCCTTAGTTTTATCTGAAGTATTCCAAGCTTTGGAAGAACACACTTGCAGAAATTGGGATTTTCCTTCATTAGCTGCACCAATCTGGCTATTTGGCGTTTGTTGCTCACAATTTTCGATCTGCAATTAAAATACACATTTTTTTAATATTTATGTTTACAGTGTGCAAAATCCGTATTCCGTATTTATTTATTTTTTTACTTTTGTTCCATTTTTTCACTTTTCGTCTATTACTTGAACGCTTCACCGACTAGAAAATGGCAGTAGATAAACGATCGATCAAAAGAGTATTCACAGTCGAAAAATGAGCGATCAATAGACACTCGCAATAGCACGATAATCGATAATCGCTTAGTAGTCGATTATCTATTCTCAATAGACACTCGCAATAGGGGTGAATATTCCCAATTCCAATAAAAACAAATTTTGGCATAGTCAAAGTCAAAATTATGTTCATTGCTCTTGAACTTTTTTTGCTGATATCCTATACCAGATAAATATACTTTTATATAGTAAAATACCACGGCAGAAAATTTAAACGAATTTGACCAGTCTCTATCTGATGTAGAGAAATTCGCCCACACTTATGAATACTTAACTGCCACCTCTAATTGTGAGCGCCAACGTATGGCGGTACGCAACATACCGAAAAAACTGGTTTATGGCTATCCTGGGCCATATTTTACAAATTTTTTTTTGGAAGATCTTATGCAAATTTGGTTTTCAATAATTTGTGACATTAGTTTTTTATTTCTTTGGCCGTTTTAAGGATTCACGCCTTTTTCAGGGTAAACCTGTTTTTTTTTATGCCTCTAAGGTGCGGTTTTTCAGTG
This sequence comes from Campiglossa producta, assembly GCA_964058755.1. NCBI lineage: Eukaryota > Metazoa > Arthropoda > Insecta > Diptera > Tephritidae > Campiglossa > Campiglossa producta. Next base: position 71,831,819 of record CAXKVI010000004.1, on the reverse strand, counting down.
CAATTTGTGTCAAATTTTAGAAAATTGTTATATGCAATAAAACACTTAGAACGTTATTCGAGATGGTGCTTCAAATGTAGAATACAAATTTTTTGAGAAAAAAATTAATATCTGTTATGGGACGCATCGACGATAAAGCGGTTCACACATATCTTCAAAAAATATATTCCACACACCTAACACTTAATTTGTGTTTCGAAGCTAAAATTTTGGGAAAAATTTTCTTTAAAACTGAATGCGTTTGGAGGAAAACATCTCCCAATATCAAACAACGCCACTGGCGCTTATTCAAATTTCAAAGCTCAAAAATCCAACAAAAAGCGTCAAATCTGGCCACCCTGGTTTCAGCGGCAGAAAATTAGTGCCACTGTTTAGTGGTTAATTCGTGAAGTGAAATACAGTTATCTCTTATTTCATTTGGTGCATTCACAGTTTGCTGTAACATTGTGTAATTCCTCTGCTTAAAGATATTATGCATAATTTTTCGAGGAAAACACCATTTGGAAAAACTTGCAAATATTTTTATTAAAGCAAAGAATGTAACAGTGCAGAGTTAAAACAAAGGAACAGCACGTCGTTTCTGTAACTTTTTAACGAAATTCGTTATTGTCGTTAAAATCGATTTTGAAAAATTTTGTACAGAAAATTGTGTCAAAATTAACGATTTTTATGTAACGAAATTTTTAAAAAGTTACAGAAACGACGTGCTGATCTTTTGCGATATTCGTTTTTAAGGGATTTTATACACGCTTGGGTATGGTAGGCTTATACCTATTTGCCAAAGTACCCACACCGACAGATACCTAGTAAAATGTGTTGAGTATGGTAGGCGTATACCTACTTGCCAAAATACCCACATCTACAGGTACCTAGTACAAATGGTCCTTCATGTTGTTGTTATTTGTCTTTCATCGATGTTCTGATAGAGCTCTACGACCTTGCCCATATTACCAGTTATGGGCTGTTATGGGTATTTCCATGTTGTTGCGGCATATTTGTGTCATTCATGTTGTTGTTGTTTGTCTTTCATCGATAATCGATGTTCTGAAAGAACTCTACGAACTTGTCCATATTTTCAGTTATTGGCTGTTATGGGTATTTCGATGCTGTTGCGGCATATTTGTGTATGTATGTGTTTATTTCTACGTTATTTCAAGCAAGATGAGTTTGCCTGCCGGCATCTGGAAAAAGACTGAGTCGCGCTATACAAAAAAGTGGATACAGAACTATGGTGTTTTACCATAATCCCATATCAAAAACGTTTATTATATTGAATAAAATGGTTATGTTAGTGTATAGTGCAAACCGAAGACTAATTTAAGCTTAATTCGTCTCTAATTTTATTTGGCGAATTCAGTTTTCTGTAAAATAATTCATACGTGATTTTTTGAAGAATGCAGGGAATGAAAAAACTTTAAATTTTGTTTAAATTCAATTTAACTTTATTTTCTTTTATTATTTTTTTTTAAATGTTTAAATGTTCTACACTATGTAAAGCCTTAAATTTAAGTACTGCCGCAGACGTTACGGTATAATATCTTCTTTAATATAAATAGCTTCACTTGGAGTTAATATCTTGTCACTAACTATCGAAACGGGCTTGTTGGACAGGTCATCATGTAGCTCCCAATTTCCACTGCTTCTTCTACAAAACGCCCGAAAATGTCCTGGGGTATAGTCAATCACACCTTTCAAGCTGTAAGAGAAATGTTTTTTGTAACTATGTACATTGTTATCATTTTAATGCTTGTGTGTTTACCTGAAATGATTGTTTCCAACTGAGAATTTAAAATTTTTCTCCATTTCTGACAGAGTGCACCTTTGCAACTCAGATGTTACATCTTTTCTGAGCTCCAACTCGACATATATATGATCATTGAATGCTCTGTTGACATTACATTCTTTAAGACATTTGGAGCATCGGGCGTGAAAGTTTATTGGCATTTCTGCAAGATGATTTCCAAGTGTTTGATAGCCGTCTTCACACAACCTTTTCTGATCATTAATCAATAGTGTCAATACTTCTGTCGAGTATTGACCACAATTATCACAACTGAAGGTGTCGAATCCACTAGGGCAATCATGGAAACATTTTGACCACACCTCTGTTAATGTTGAAAACATGTTGAGCGTTTGCGGGAAAAGCGGAAAAACGGCCTTTGTTGAGCTATTTTTTAGTTTGTCCTCGAAATATTCAAGAAGCAATCTTGCGCGTTCTTTAAAAATTACATCTATTCTCGAAGCTGTAATAAAACTCATTATGAATTTCATTACTTTCGACGTATTCGATTGCACGAAAGAGAAGTATGTTGTGTTGTCCGTTGCCGCTGTTCCCAGTATTTGCATAATAGAGTCAAAAGGGCAACTATTTTTGATGTTGTAATGCGTCTTTCCTATGAGAACTGCCCTGAGTGAATTCCCGTTTTCCAATATGCTCATTCTTTTCGGCTTTACTTTGGCATCCGTGTGCATATTGGTAAATGATATGCTGGGCTGATTTTGAAAATAAAATTCGAGTTTCTTTTGCTTCTTTGGGACATACTCCTCTATCGGTTCTTCAAAATCATTTCTCTCCTTTCTGGATTTATTTCGCCAATTGTCGTATTAATTAGCATCTTCATTTTCCACATGCTTACGTTCCTGGCTTGTTTCGTCTTCTGCGTCGCTACCTTCTTTACTCAATCTTTGAAATTCTTTAAGCAGATGAGAATTCATTATTGCTGATCAACCTTCGTGATCTTTAAACTCAATTTTTAGGAACTTATCAGCTCGTATAAGGTTTTTATAGCCTGCGAGCACTCTGTGCTTCTTGTCATTAAAATAAGCCTCAGCGTAGCTTGTAGAAGCATGCATTTGTTTTCCGGGAAGACAGGCTGCTGACCACAGCGGAAATTCCAATGCAGTTGATTTGAAGAAGTCATCAATAAATTTTTTATTATAAAATCCGTTGCTTTCTTTTCCTGTTTCACTAACTTCCTCTGCAGATAGTCGAACTTTGTTGATCCAAGATTTTACAGTTGAGCTGAGTACGTCGGTATTAGCTTCTATATTTTCGCCAACGTCATCTGTGTTTCTAGCTTCCACCTTAATGGTGCGATCAGCGATGGCCTTCTCCAAATCCTTTCTTGTTTCATTAATTGTTTTCCCATTAGGTAGAATAGAATCACTATACTGATTTAAGCAGACGACCTTTGCAGTGTTTCAAAATCAACTCGAACTCGGGTAATGTCTGTGCGTCAATCAATAATGCGATGCAAAAAAGATAAAACTTTCTTATTTGGTTGTTCTCCACTGCTTTAATGCACTTCCAATTTGCAATCATTTTCATATAATGAGCAACGTCCAGCCTTACGTATGTCGATATCGCAGGCCTCATATTACACAACGGATCAGCAGATGAAATTAAAAATAGTGTTTCGACGTATGTTTTTATATTCTGCTCATTAAAGGCTAGGGATATCGCATTAATTAATGCTCTGGAATAATCGCACACTACCTCATCTGGTTTCGGAGCACCCATTCGTATCCATTTTTTCAACCATAACTCTATCAATATCGTGCTTTGGTCGTCGGTGAGAAGCTGATGTACAGAAACTGTGCAGTGGCTGAAGTTGATTACTATGACGTATAGAAAAATATGACCACTTGTGCTGCCGTTCTCGTACATAATTTTTTTGCAGATGCTGCCTGTTCCATCAATAGCTATCGAAGACTTTTGCTTATTCATTTTCTTCAAATTGTGATACCGTTTATATGCATGCAATTGAGTATTGGAGCCATAAAACACATAAAATTTGTCCTTTTTGATATCTCGGATGAAGTTGTTGAAATCAGGGCTGTACCTCATCTTCTCTATCGCCCTTATGACATCGCTTTTTTCCTTTTCAATTCCCAATTTTCCGTCACGATATTCATCTAAACATTTTTGTATTACGCTTGTTGACGGTATAGTGGGAGGAATGCGCTGTGTTTGCGTACCGCTTAGCTTATTTTTAAGCCAATTGTTGGTTCCAGCAGCAGCGGCTTCTTCGCCGATTTTGGCACGTTTGACCTTTCTTGTCGGTCTTCTTACGTCCTCATGTTGCCGATCAAATACAGTGTCCCTGCATCTGACGCGTAATATTGCAGGAAATTTTTCTGGAACAGAGTCTATGAATCCATAAAACGGATTGTTGCAAGACTTGCTTTTGCATTTTCTCATAGATCTTGGAATTTTTGAAAACAAATGCACATTTTGACTCGCTTAATTTATAGAATTCTTCCGCTATGTACTCAGTCCAAGCCCACCTCTGCAAAACGGGGTAATTGCGCCCATCGTACTTGACATTATTTTTTTCTCGGAGCTTTTTGTAAAACTCTTCAGAGATGCTTAATTCAAATTCATCCAAATTAGACGCCTCCCAATCCTCGTCACTTTGAGTTTCTTCGACCGTTGTATTGGATTCGTTAATAAGCGACTGAGTGGAATTCAAAGTACTGTCCATAGTAGGGCTAGACTTTTCAAATGGATGTAGTTTTGTCCATATATCACGCCGATTCTCTATACACATCTCTTTCCTTCCACCTTCCGTTGAAATGATCGCTTATTTTGGTCCAAATAGGATTGGATAGTCCTGGAAGAAGTCTTCTATTTTGCGGTAGCTGATCCCTAAACTGTCTTAGTACAGCCAGGCAATCCTCCAGTGTCACCCTCGATGCACGGCCAGGTTTTTTTTTTTTGAATAACAATCCATTGACAGATTAAACTTTTTACTCAATAAATTAGCAATAACTTCTGGAACTCTTGGTAATTCTTTAAACTTGTGTGTCGCAACAAAGTGGTTGCACAAACTTCTTTCGCAAAATTCAGAAAAGACTGAATAGAAGTCCTCGAGTTTCCTTGCTTTTTATACAAAATATCTTCACTTGTTTAGCCCAATATAAAATACTTACTACCTAAAAAAGGATTTACTTAAGAATATCGAGCAATTTACTACGTAGTCTTTATCTACGTAGGAGTATATTGCACCAAATAGAACCCTTTTTTTAAGTATTCGTTTCTGTGTGTGTATATGTACGGGTGTGAAAACAATATTTCAAATGCATGGATTTTAGGATATTAATCAGCTAAAACAATCTATTATCATTTTATATCAGAGTCTTGTATTGAACAAAATCCAAAATTGACCTATCCGTAACATCTTTAAATATGATCTAAAGTTTCAGATGAAAATGTACATATATCAGAAACTCATCATTGGCAATTAAAAAGATTCGTAAGGCATGATATATTTATATGATGTTAGTAAATGATTTCCAGTTTTTGTAACCATACAGTTTATGTATAAAAAACTAAAGATCTCATAAAAATTAACAAATTTTATACATACTTGAACACCACAATTTGTATGAAAAAATTACTGTGCCCGACGAAATATCAATTTCAATTTGGGTAGAAAATGCACCTCGCAGAACAAAATTGCCTAATTTTGTATCCCTTTTTTCATAGCGCAACTCAGTGTTTTTCCAGATACTTTTCCCAGAAACTCATCTCACTTGAGATAACGCAGACGCAAAAACATAGGTACATATGTACGTATATACATAAAAATACCGCAATACTGACTACCTCAACTGCATGGAAATACCCATAACTGAAAATATGGGCAAGGTCGTAGGGCTCTATCAGAACATCGATGAAAGACAAATAACAACAACATGAAGGACCATTTGTACTAGGTACCTGTAGATGTGGGTATTTTGGCAAGTAGGTATACGCCTACCATACTCAACACATTTTACTAGGTATCTGTCGGTGTGGGTACTTTGGCAAATAGGTATAAGCCTACCATACCCAAGCGTGTATAAAATCCCTTAAAAACGAATATCGCAAAAGATCAGCACGTCGTTTCTGTAACTTTTTAAAAATTTCGTTACATAAAAATCGTTAATTTTGACACAATTTTCTGTACAAAATTTGTCAAAATCGATTTTAACGACAATAACGAATTTCGTTAAAAAGTTACAGAAACGACGTGCTGTTCCTTTGTTTTAACTCTGCATTGTTACATTCTTTGCTTTAATAAAAATATTTGCAAGTTTTTCCAAATGGTGTTTTCCTCGAAAAATTATGCATAATATCTTTAAGCAGAGGAATTACACAATGTTACAGCAAACTGTGAATGCACCAAATGAAATAAGAGATAACTGTATTTCACTTGACGAATTAACCACTAAACAGTGGCACTAATTTTCTGCCGCTGAAACCAGGGTGGCCAGATTTGACGCTTTTTGTTGGATTTTTGAGCTTTGAAATTTGAATAAGCGCCAGTGGCGTTGTTTGATATTGGGAGATGTTTTCCTCCAAACGCATTCAGTTTTAAAGAAAATATTTCCCAAAATTTTAGCTTCGAAACACAAATTAAGTGTTAGGTGTGTGGAATATATTTTTTGAAGATATGTGTGAACCGCTTTATCGTCGATGCGTCCCATAACAGATATTAATTTTTTTCTCAAAAAATTTGTATTCTACATTTGAAGCACCATCTCGAATAACGTTCTAAGTGTTTTATTGGATATAAAAATTTGACACAAATTGCACTGAAAAACCGGACCTTAGAGGCATGAAAAAAACAGGTTTACCCTGAAAAAGGCGTAAATCCTTAAAACGGCCAACTCGGCCAAAGAAATAAAAAACTAATGTCACAAATTATTGAAAACCAAATTTGCATAAGATCTTCCAAAAAAAATTTGTAAAATATGGCCCAGGATAGCCATAAACCAGTTTTTTCGGTATGTTGCGTACCGCCATACGTTGGCGCTCACAATTAGAGGTGGCAGTTAAGTATTCATAAGTGTGGGCGAATTTCTATACATCAGATAGAGACTGGTCAAATTCGTTTAAATTTTCTGCCGTGGTATTTTACTATATAAAAGTATATTTATCTGGTATAGGATATCAGCAAAAATAGTTCAAGAGCAATGAACATAATTTTGACTTTGACTATGCCAAAATTTGTTTTTATTGGAATTGGGAATATTGTTTCTTGAAGTGCTTTTTTTTATATATATTCGGGCCTTTTGCTTTAATTATCTGGTCACCCTGCACGTGTTAACACCAGCTAACCTAATTAAAGATAGGCGAAACACTGCTTCAACCTGAAGTAAGCTTTTTGACAGCATTTTAGTACATGGTGCATTAGCGTAGGTGATAAGCATTGCGATTGCAACGCAAGTGGTCAAGGTTCATTATTTGGAATATTTTTTTTTGCAAAATTATTATATTTTGGGTGTCTAAAGAGGTAAATAATAAGTTTAATCTTGGTTCCCGGATAGGGCGCGTGATCCATGGTATTTGCAGAACAATTTTTTGAGTTGGCCGCCGCGATTAAAAAAATAACTTAAGAGTTACATAAAGCTTTATTTTGACTTTACCTCGAACTTTGACTTTGACAGAAAAGTTCAGTATACGTTTTTAAACGAAGCATGGCAAATTGAAGACCTCAAAGTTGAAGCAAGGTTAAAATTTGGCAAACTCTTAAATTTTGCCTGCTTTCCTTGCTTTGACAATCAGATGTTGATGACTTTGTTTTAATAAGAGAATAAAAATTTGGAGGAAATAATAATTTATTCATGTTTTCTCTATTAAATTAATATATTAACCAAAACATTCTGAATACAAAGAAAGAAATAACGAAAACAAATGTATAAAAGAAAAGCGTCAAAGCGTTCGTTGTAGCATTCCTCTGAAGTTGGACGCAAAGTTTTGAGGTAGCAAATGTCAGGCGAGGTTAACAAAGCTTTATGTATTTGACCCTTTAGCGGCTCCACACTTTTGCACTTTTTGTTTGCAATTTACTAAAATAGTTGCTTTTTAAAATACGTTCAAAATTCCGGGAGTGGGATTAATATACGCAAATATTTAATTTTTATACCTGTCAAGAGATAATTGTAAATAATGTTTCAAAATAAAAAAAAAAAAATAATAAGAAGAGAGGAATGCATTTTTTTAATAAATACTTAAGACTTATAAATTATCAAAAAAAAAAAACACTTACCCTAACCAGCATCGAACTTAAGTCACCCGCCAGAGAACGTTGATATGTAGAGAAGGTCCAACAACGAATTTCCGTGCGAATTGTCAAATCTTGTCAAACCACGGGTAAGGAATTCGCTGCGGGCTGGCTGGTTGGGCATGTTAAGTTAACAGAATTTATTGAATAAATGTTAACTTTTACAGAAATAAATGTTAGGAAAGTTGACTTAACAACATTGAATGTTAGAAAATCTGTACGAATGCTGGATTTCTTTTGTTTTAGCATGTTTAATTTATTAATAAATTGTTAATAGTCGAAGACCACCTCAATTTTGATTCACTTCACATCCACCTTAGCATCAACAACGGAAGAAAAATTTGTATCTATTATTCGACTGGTAAAAGTTCACAAAATTTTCTAAGTTCGTAAATATAATGACCAATAACAATAACTAAAATATTATTTTATAAAATTATTTACAAAATTTATTGTAAAAATTTGAGAAATAATCAATTGTATTTTTTTTATTAATTTATTTATCCCATATTTTCGTAAAATTATTTACAAACATTTGTCCAAATGACATAAGCGTTTTGCCGACGGCAATCACGCAAAAATCCCAGAAGGTATGGTAGGTAGGTATGTATGTATATGAAATATGTAGATCATTACATATTTGTGAAAAACTGATTTTATGTCTTTTTTGGTATCAGTGTAAATATTTTGCATTTAGAATTAAAAAAAAAAAAAACAATTACATATAATAACTGAATTAAAAAAAAAAAAAAACATAATAAAAATGTGTAATAAATAACAAAACATTAATTTCCCATGCCACCTTGAACTTGCGAACTTCCGCTCCGCAGTCCAGATGTTTAACACCTGAGCTATTGAGACTTCGGAATTGATAGTAGCAAATCGTACACTTAAAATTAATTACCATATGCGCGCGGCTGCGATTGGCCAATACAACAGCATACAATGCAATACAAAATGTAAGCAATATAAGTGCACATTGGGGTGGCCCATATTTTATGGGAATGTAATTTGAACATCAAATTTCCTAAACTTCAACGATGCATCGATATTACTAAATGATTGAACGATACAAAATTGAGTCTTAGCCGAAATGTGGAAAATGCGATTTCGTGTCGTGTTCGTGCTTGTTTGTGCTAAGTTTAAAAAAAACCTGAACTCCTATCTGAACGAAAACTCAATAAATTTTTAGCTGTGATAGGTTGTTTTATAATGAAATTCTCAGATAGAGCGTTGCTGAAAAAATTCTGAAATATCTTAGAGTGGGTTGATTTATAGGAGGGGAAAAAATCCGAAAAATTGCCAGTGTGGAAAATAGTCTACAAATCAATCTGATAAACTTTCGTAAAGAAACTAGTATACTGTTATATTTTATATTTAAGTTAAGGCGTGTCGTACGCATTACCTATTAGCAGTTTTAGGTAAGCAACCTGAACTTTCACCCTTATTGGACAACCAGTCCAGTTACGATAAAAGTGTATTTGCTGAAATTCATACACTGCTGAAAAATTGTACATCTGATTATCAGCACACCCTAATATGAATATGCTCTGCTACTGCGATCTACTTTTGGGCATCATAAGAATTCTTCTTCTTCTTCAGAAAGTAAAATCGAGCCCACCGTCGTCATCTAAACATGTAAAAAGCAAAAGGCGGTAGCTGCGCAAATTCGCTAAGAATGTTTCGAAATTTATATGAAAAATTTATTTCAGCATATATTAGAAAAATTTTCTTTTACCATATTTTCTATAAAAGACTGGAACTTTAGTTTCTGCCTAATGGTTGCTCGTTTTTGTCTCAATTTTGGAAAATTTTGAATATATTTTTGTTTACATAGGTATTAATTTGATTATTTTACCTATAAAGGCCTATATTTTTCTAGGTAACTTGTCCCGGTAGTTGGACGTGGGGCTATCCATGGTGTAGATCAGCATTATTCCCAACATACAAAGCAGGTCGACTTCAAAAGAACATAAATGTCTACTTTTTAAATAAAATGGGTTGCGCAATTTAGCGAGTTGTGCGTCACTTTACACTTTACTAAAAAAACGAATACCCCTAAAATGATTGAAGTTGGAAATCAAGATTTTGTTAAATTTTAATTTTTGTCGATTTGTTGGAGAGCTATGTTGCCAAATTTCATTTCAACTCCATCGACAAAAATTTATGAATGAATTTTATATTGTTGCATTTAAGAAGGTAGATTTGTATGACATATTTCGCGCGTGTGTATGTAGGAATAATTTGTGGACAGTACAATCAGCAAAGGGGTTAGCGCGGAGATGTATGGGAAGGAGTATGGAGTTGTATAGTTGTGTGGTTGTGCGCTTCTCTATAATCAACGTTCTCTGTTGTATCTGTGTGCACAGTATTTCACGTAATTGTAGAGACCGCACATCTTCTTGGGAAAGAATCGATAACATGTCAACGTCAGTAATTGGTGGATGCTCAAGGTAAATTACTTTTGCCTTGCAAAATTTTAAAATTTCATAAAAAATGTCCTATGGCTGACCAATTAGTGAGACCTGCTGACCAATTACGACTGACAGTGGCCAATTATGTATTTGGCATACAGCTATATAGCTTTTCCAAATTTCGACCAATGGGGTGCCAACATCTTAATCGATAACACTCAAAAAACTTAAAAAAATTAATTAAAAATTTTCTATGGCTGACCAATTAGTGAAACCTACTGACCAATTATGACCAATTATTTGGCATATTTGTTTTTTGAAATTTAAAGTATACAGGGTGCCTGCGGAAGTAAATGACTTTTCCCTTGGAAAATTTAAAAACGTCATAAAAAATTTTCTATGGCTGACCAATTAGTGAGACCTACTGACCAATTATGACCAATTAGTGGCCAATTATTTGGCATACTAACTTTTCCAAATTTCGACCAATGGGGTGCCAACATCTTAATCGATAACACTCAAAAAACTTAAAAAAATTAATTAAAAATTTTCTATGGCTGACCAATTAGTGAAACCTACTGACCAATTATGACCAATTAGTGACCAATTATTTGGCATATTTGTTTTTTGAAATTTAAAGTATACAGGGTGCCTGCGGAAGTAAATGACTTTTCCCTTGGAAAATTTAAAAACGTCATACAAAATTTTCTATGGCTGACCAATTAGTGAGACCTGCTGACCAATTATGACCAATTAGTGACCAATTATTTGGCATACTAACTTTTCCAAATTTCGACCAATGGGGTGCCAACATCTTAATCGATCACACTCAAAAAACTTAAAAAAATTAATTAAAAATTTTCTATGGCTGACCAATTAGTGAAACCTACTGACCAATTATGACCAATTAGTGACCAATTATTTGGCATATTTGTTTTTTGAAATTTAAATTATACAGGGTGCCTGCGGAAGTAAATGACTTTTCCCTTGGAAAATTTAAAAACGTCATAAAAAATTTTCTATGGCTGACCAATTAGTGAGACCTGCTGACCAATTATGACCAATTAGTGACCAATTATTTGGCATACTAACTTTTCCAAATTTCGACCAATGGGGTGCCAACATCTTAATCGATAACACTCAAAAAACTTAAAAAAATTAATTAAAAATTTTCTATGGCTGACCAATTATTGAAACCTACTGACCAATTATGACCAATTAGTGACCAATTATTTGGCATATTTGTTTTTTGAAATTTAAATTATACAGGGTGCCTGCGGAAGTAAATGACTTTTCCCTTGGAAAATTTAAAAACGTCATAAAAAATTTTCCATGGCTGACCAATTAGTGAGACCTGCTGACCAATTATGACCAATTAGTGACCAATTATTTGGCATACTAACTTTTCCAAATTTCGACCAATGGGGTGCCAACATCTTAATCGATCACCCTCAAAAAACTTAAAAAAAATTAATTAAAAATTTTCTATGGCTGACCAATTAGTGAAACCTACTGACCAATTAGTGACCAATTATTTGGCATATTTGTTTTTTGAAATTTAAAGTATACAGGGTGCCTGCGGAAGTAAATGACTTTTCCCTTGGAAAATTTAAAAACGTCATAAAAAATTTTCTATGGCTGACCAATTAGTGAGACCTACTGACCAATTATGACCAATTAGTGACCAATTATTTGGCATACTACCTTTTCCAAATTTCGACCAATGGGGTGCCAACATCTTACGGCCACCTTGGAAAATTTTAAAGTGGCATAAATTTTTTCCTATGGCTGACCAATTACTGAAACCTGCTGACCAATTAGTGACCAATTATTTGGCATAAAATCTTTTTCAAATTTCGACCAATGGGGTGCCAACATCTTACAGCTAAAATATAACCGAATTGGTAAGAATTATATTAACTATTTAATTCAACCAATTTTTATACGAATTTATTTATTTTCAGGCTGCAATATGACTATCAAGTTGCATTTTTTATTCAGTCATTTGGTCTTTTTCCCGGAAAACCTTGGCGCAGAAAGTGACGAGCAGGGAGAAAGATTCCATCAAGAAATGAAAAAAAAATAGAAATACGCTACCAAGGTTACTGGGATGAAAACATGCTAGGAGATTATTGCTGGTTCCTTGTGAGGGAAGACTTGTCAGAAAAAAACGCCAGAGTAAAAAGTCGATGTCATTTTAAATCTATAGTTACATAAATGTACCCATACCTTTAACCCTACAATTATAAACTTATAATATTAATACATTATTTGGTAACAATCAAAAACTAAAACGATTAAAATGTATGTTAAAACTTTAAAAAATGAATTTAAACAAACAAAGAATATATAACAGAAACAAAACATTTATGTAGCATTTAATTCATTTATGAAGTATGTGTGCAAAAATCGCACACTAACATGACGTCCCACATTTCCGTTTACCTGTCTTACACTTAAAGAGATATATAAATTTAGCACATGGTAGCACTCGTTGGCATCTTTCGTTTGTTACCTATATTGTATGAATACTTTTTTGGTTACCCATGGTCAACATATTGGTCGATAACTTTTTAACCGGTCGAGTTATCGAAATAAGACGTGTCTTAAATTTCAAGTTTAACGTGTACTAATACCATGGTGAAAGCCTCATTTCATTCTATTCAGAAGTTTTCGAGTGATGCGACTACAAACATACAGACAGAAAGACTAACAGAAAAACAGACAGACAAAAATTCTCAAAAAAGGTTGAGTTGCACGCTATTAGCTGCATACGGATTGACACTATGAACTTTTTTTTAATATCTGCAATATTCAGATCTGCAATAGATCAAACTTGGCAGATAAAGTTTTGGAACTTATACAAACGTTCCCAGACGTTAAAAGTATAGTTATAGATAATGAACCAGGTTTTAGCACAGTACAGTTTAAGTCTTTGATGGAAAGGTTTAACATTGGGATTTATTATTGTACGCCACGTCATAGTACAACTAACGGGCAAATATAAAGGTTCCACTCCACACTAATAGAAATATCTAGATGCTTAAAGCAGGAACACAGTTTAATAAGTAATTTTGAATCAATTATCAGAGCGGTTCAACAATATAATAAATCAATACATTCAGTGACAGGTAAACAACCTCACAATGTTTTGTTTAATAAAGAAAATCATGAAAATGTGAAGAATCTATTAGAAAAAGCTCAAGAAAAAATGCTGGATTATCATAACAAAAAAAGGTTAAAAAAAGTTATCATAAAGGGGAAATTATATATGAAAAAATACATGGAGAAAGGAATAAATTAAATCCCAAATACAAGAGACAAATAATAGTAGAAGATTTGGGAAATAAAGTTAAAATACAAAGTAGAAATAGAATAATTCATAAGGAGAGCTGGGTAGTAATCATTACTTTAGGAATTAAATTGCTCCCAATTCCCCATTACATGTAATTGAGAAAAGTAATCAATTCCTTTCCTGAAAAGAAAAGGAATTGATTACATTTCAATTCCTAAAAAAAAATACTAAAAGTATTTCATCGTTTTGAGGCTCAAGTACATAATGTAATTGCCGCGCCATTACTTTTGAAAGGAATTGAAAATGTAATTGAATTTTTTCAATTACATTACAAGGAATGGAAAATGTACTTTAGAATTTCCCATTCCTCAAAGTAATTGCAAAAGTAATTGAACTTCATTACTTTTTCAATTACTTTTGCAATTCATTTTGGGGTCATATAGGGATCATATTGAGATCATTTTGAGGTCGGTTTGAAGTCATATTGGGATCATTTTGGTGTCAATTCTTGGGTCAGCCTTGGTCCACCTAATGGTCAATATCTTGGAAATGGGTTCATAGATGAACCTGAAAACCGCTCCTTGCGAAAACTCTCATCAACACATTTTATTTGATATATCGTATAACCACATTCTGGGTCACCCGTGGTCCACATTTTGGTCAATATCTTAGGACTCCACACAATTATTTTACTTTTTCTTTCAGTAGGACCTTCTCCTGGTAAAAGCAAATAGCAAATATGTATATATATATATATATAGAATAACATTTAGCATTTCAATTACTTTTCCAATTCCTTTAAGGAATGGAATGGGAAATTCTCAAGTACATTTTCCATTCCTTGTAATGTAATTGAAAAAATTTCAATTACATTTTCAATTCCTTTCAAAAGTAATGGCGCGGCAATTACATTTTGTACTTGAGCCTCAAAACGATGAAGTACTTTTAATATTTTTTTTAGGAATTGAAATGTAATCAATTCCTTTTCTTTTCATGAAAGGAATTGATTACATTTTTCAATTACTGAGGAATGTAATTGTAATTGTAATGGAATGGATTTTACCCAGCTCTGTTCATAAGGATATAATTAAGGTTTGATTTTATTTTATAGGCAATGGAGACGATTGTGCAAATTTTGTTCATAATGTTTTATATCACCATTACCACGTCAGATATAATAGATTACACAAGAGAAAACTATATAATTGTAGAGGAAGATGCAGCAATTTTTGAATGCTTCGGATCAATGTACCATTTGACAAATTTATCATTGTTAGAAAATATCATAGAAAAATATAAAATCAATAAAGCAACAATATTAATTGACAGTTCAAGTACAGATTATGCTTATGAAATACAAATGATAGAAACATTGCTGAAGCAATTAAAAGTTGATAATAGTAGGTCAAAGAGAGGAATAAATGAGCTCGGTACAGTATGGAAATGGATTTCGGGTACACCTGACCATGACGATTTTATGCAGATCACAAATAAAGTAAATGATCTTATAGAATATAATAATAAGCAGTTTATAACAAATTCGCAAATGTTTAAAACAATCACAGAGCTAACGAAAATATTAAAGCAAATACAAGGCAGTTCCAATGAAAAAACTGTTTTAAGACAGAGAAATAAATTAATAACACTAGTTTACAGCCAAAAAATACCAACCAATTCATGCATATGGGTGTATTGGCACTGACATCCGAAGTTGTAAAAATCAGGGACTTTTTATTTTTTCTAAAATTAGTGTGAATAATTAAAAAAACTTTAAGCATAATATTACCTAATTCTAGGAAAAACTGTATTTTTGGCGATTTTTTTTGTAAAATTTCAATATTTTCAAAATTACTGTGCGATGCATTGCACTTCTATATCGCAGTACTTTTTGTTTTCAATAAAGTATGTTGCGAAAATTTGACAATTAATTATAAATGATATTTCTTAAATGTGCTTTGTCCACTATTCTGAAAACATATGAAAATCGGTTGAAATTATATTTAACTTTATTAAAATGTGTTCGAATGATCCTAATAGTTTTTGCTACGTTTGTGGTGTTCTTGTGAAAGCGATATCTCGTCATTTAATGAGAAGAATTAGTGCTAACAATTTATTAGAACCTTATAAAAAATACTTTGGATTTGCTCCTAAGAATATCGGTAAACCGTGGGCGCCGAATTGTGTATGTAATGCTTGCCGAGGAATTTTGAACCAAATGGGTAAGGGTAAAGACAGTTTTTTTACTTTTGGAAGTCCGATGTTATGGAGGGAACCGAAAAACCATATTTCCGACTGTTATTTCTGTTTAACAGAAAAACCTGGCGGACGCGGAAAAGAAGCAATTTATCCAGTAGTTGAATCAGTTACCTATACAGTGCCACATTCAGCCTTACTTCCAAAACCGGTATTAAGTAAAGCAAACTCTTCTGGAAAGCAACAACCAGAATATAAAACAAAACCGTCTATTGATTGGAGTGACCCAGAAATGGAGTCAAGTGCCAAAAAGTTGCTTAATCAGGCTGAACTAAATGATTTGTGCAGAGATCTGTATTTAACGAAATCTGACTCGGAATTACTTGCATCGCGTATGCAACAATGGGAATATTTAAAACCCGATGCTTGTGTGTCCTATTATCGTCAACGAAGTAACGATTTCGCGAAGTTTTTTTCTAAAGTGGAAGATATTTACTTTTGTAACGATGTCACTGGTCTATTTTTGCGCTACAACGGGATTATAATGCCTGTGATTGGCGACTTTTTATTGATGGAGGCAATGACAGTTTGAAAGCTGTTTTGCTTTTTAAGGGAAATTCAAAACCATCAATTCCTATTGCATACGGAAAATACGTCAAAGAAAACTATAAATCCATGAAACAAATTTTGAGCTACATTCAGTATGATCAACACAGGTGGAAAGTTTGTGCAGACTTAAAGGTCGTTGCCATATTATCAGGACTTCAAGGAGGGAATACAAAATTTCCCTGCTTTCTTTGTTTGTGGGACAGCCGTGACCGTGGCAATCACTTTACCAGAAGAGTTAGGCCAAGTCGGCAACAACATACAACTGGAGACTACAACATGAAAAACGACCCCTAATCCCTGGTGAAAAAATAATACTTCCTCCCCTACATATTAAGCTTGGATTATTTTCAATATTCGTGAAAAAACTGCCGAAAGATGGCCCCGAAATAAAGTATTTAATAGATAAATATCCAAGGTTGTCAGTGAGTAAAATTGAAGCTGGGGTGTTTGATGGACCCCCAAAAAGAGCGCTGTATGGCGATAGTTCATTTAAGAAATGCTTGAGCAAAAACTTCTTAGAAGCATGGAAGGCATTTGAAGACGTCGTGCACAACTTCCTAGGAAACCACAAAAGTTCGGATTTCGATAGTAAGATAAGCAATTTACTAGAAAAATATAACCGAATTGGTAAGAATTATATTAACTATTTAATTCAACCAATTTTTATACGAATTTATTTATTTTCAGGCTGCAATATGACTATCAAGTTGCATTTTTTATTCAGTCATTTGGTCTTTTTCCCGGAAAACCTTGGCGCAGAAAGTGACGAGCAGAGAGAAAGGTTCCATCAAGAAATGAAAAAAAAAAAAATAGAAATACGCTACCAAGGTTACTGGGATGAAAACATGCTAGAAGATTATTGCTGGTTCCTTGTGAGGGAAGACTTGTCAGAAAAAAAAACGCCAAAGTAAAAAGTCGATGTCATTTTAAATCTATAGTTACATAAATGTACCCATACCTTTAACCCTACAATTATAAACTTATAATATTAATACATTATTTGGTAACAATCAAAAACTAAAACGATTAAAATGTATGTTAAAACATTAAAAAATGAATTTAAACAAACAAAGAATATATAACAGAAACAAAACATTTATGTAGCATTTAATTCATTTATGAAGTATGTGTGCAAAAATCGCACACTAACATGACGTCCCACATTTCCGTTTACCCGTCTTACACTTAAAGAGATATATAAATTTAGCACATGGTAGCACTCGTTGGCATCTTTCGTTTGTTACCTATATTGTATGAATACTTTTTTGGTTACCCATGGTCAACATATTGGTCGATAACTCTTTAACCGGTCGAGTTATCGAAATAAGACGTGTCTTAAATTTCAAGTTTAACGTGTACTAATACCATGGTGAAAGCCTCATTTCATTCTATTCAGAAGTTTTCGAGTGATGCGACCACAAACATACAGACAGAAAGACTAACAGAAAAACAGACAGACAAAAATTCTAAAAAAAGGTTGAGTTGCACGCTAATAGCTGCATACGGATTGACACTATGAACTTTTTTTTAATATCTGCAATATTCAGATCTGCAATAGATCAAACTTGGAAGATAAAGTTTTGGAACTTATACAAACGTTCCCAGACGTTAAAAGTATAGTTATAGATAATGAACCAGGTTTTAGCACAGTACAGTTTAAGTCTTTGATGGAAAGGTTTAACATTAGGATTTATTATTGTACGCCACGTCATAGTACAACTAACGGGCAAATATAAAGGGTCCACTCCACACTAATAGAAATATCTAGATGCTTAAAGCAGGAACACAGTTTAATAAGTAATTTTGAATCAATTATCAGAGCGGTTCAACAATATAATAAATCAATACATTCAGTGACAGGTAAACAACCTCACAATGTTTTGTTTAATAAAGAAAATCATGAAAATGTGAAGAATCTATTAGAAAAAGCTCAAGAAAAAATGCTGGATTATCATAACAAAAAAAGGTTAAAAAAAAGTTATCATAAAGTTATCATATATATGAAAAAATACATGGAGAAAGGAATAAATTAAATCCCAAATACAAGAGACAAATAATAGTAGAAGATTTGGGAAATAAAGTTAAAATACAAAGTAGAAATAGAATAATTCATAAGGAGAGCTGGGTAGTAATCATTACTTTAGGAATTAAATTGCTCCCAATTCCCCATTACATGTAATTGAGAAAAGTAATCAATTCCTTTCCTGAAAAGAAAAGGAATTGATTACATTTCAATTCCTAAAAAAAAAATACTAAAAGTATTCCATCGTTTTGAGGCTCAAGTACATAATGTAATTGCCGCGCCATTACTTTTGAAAGGAATTGAAAATGTAATTGAATTTTTTCAATTACATTACAAGGAATGGAAAATGTACTTTAGAATTTCCCATTCCTCAAAGTAATTGCAAAAGTAATTGAACTTCATTACTTTCTCAATTACTTTTGCAATTCATTTTGGGGTCATATAGGGATCATATTGAGATCATTTTGAGGTCGGTTTGAAGTCATATTGGGATCATTTTGGTGTCAATTCTTGGGTCAGCCTTGGTCCACCTAATGGTCAATATCTTGGAAATGGGTTCATAGATGAACCTGAAAACCGCTCCTTGCGAAAACTCTCATCAACACATTTTATTTGATATATCGTATAACCACATTCTGGGTCGCCCGTGGTCCACATTTTGGTCAATATCTTAGGACTCCACACAATTATTTTACTTTTTCTTTCAGTAGGACCTTCTCCTGGTAAAAGCAAATAGCAAATATGTATATATATATATATATAGAATAACATTTAGCATTTCAATTACTTTTCCAATTCCTTTAAGGAATGGAATGGGAAATTCTCAAGTACATTTTCCATTCCTTGTAATGTAATTGAAAAAATTTCAATTACATTTTCAATTCCTTTCAAAAGTAATGGCGCGGCAATTACATTTTGTACTTGAGCCTCAAAACGATGAAGTACTTTTAATATTTTTTTTAGGAATTGAAATGTAATCAATTCCTTTTCTTTTCATGAAAGGAATTGATTACATTTTTCAATTACTGAGGAATGTAATTGTAATTGTAATGGAATGGATTTTACCCAGCTCTGTTCATAAGGATATAATTAAGGTTTGATTTTATTTTATAGGCAATGGAGACGATTGTGAAAATTTTGTTCATAATGTTTTATATCACCATTACCACGTCAGATATAATAGATTACACAAGAGAAAACTATATAATTGTAGAGGAAGAAGATGCAGCAATTTTTGAATGCTTCGGATCAATGTACCATTTGACAAATTTATCATTGTTAGAAAATATCGTAGAAAAATATAAAATCAATAAAGAAACAATATTAATTGACAGTTCAAGTACAGATTATGCTTATGAAATACAAATGATAGAAACATTGCTGAAGCAATTAAAAGTTGATAATAGTAGGTCAAAGAGAGGAATAAATGAGCTCGGTACAGTATGGAAATGGATTTCGGGTACACCTGACCATGACGATTTTATGCAGATCACAAATAAAGTAAATGATCTTATAGAATATAATAATAAGCAGTTTATAACAAATTCGCAAATGTTTAAAACAATCACAGAGCTAACGAAAATATTAAAGCAAATACAAGGCAGTTCCAATGAAAAAACTGTTTTAAGACAGAGAAATAAATTAATAACACTAGTTTACAGCCAAAAAATACCAACCAATTCATGCATATGGGTGTATTGGCACTGACATCCCGAGTTGTGAACATATTTTTAAAAATATTTGTATGGTTAGGTTTTTGAGATATCGGCAATATTGTGTTTTTTCAGTTATCACTTCATTCAAAAATTTGGTTACCTCGTTTGAAAGGAAATTAAAAAACGCTTCCAACGACGTATAAAATGTAGGGGTTGACCAAACCATCGCTGAGCAATAGCTGGCCAAAGTCAAAATTTTGTCGAATTTTTACGATTTTTGAAAAAATTTTGATTTTGAAAATATTTTTTTTTTGCGAAGTTGTAAAAATCAGGAACTTTATTTTTTCTAAAAATAGTGTGAATAATTACAAACACTTTAAGCATAATATTACCTAGTTCTAGGAAAAACTGTATTTTTGGCGATTTTTTTTGTAAAATTTCAATATTTTCAAAATAACTGTGCGATGCATTGCACTTCTATATCGCAGTACTTTTTGTTTTCAATAAAGTATGTTGCGAAAATTTGACAATTAATTATAAATGATATTTCTTAAATGTGCTTTGTCCACTATTCTGAAAACATATGAAAATCGGTTGAAATTATATTTAACTTTATTAAAATGTGTTCGAATGATCCTAATAGTTTTGGCTACGTTTGTGGTGTTCTTGTGAAAGCGATATCTCGTCATTTAATGAGAAGAATTAGTGCTAACAATTTATTAGAACCTTATAAAAAATACTTTGGATTTGCTCCTAAGAATATCGGTAAACCGTGGGCGCCGAATTGTGTATGTAATGCTTGCCGAGGAATTTTGAACCAAATCGGTAAGGGTAAAGACAGTTTTTTTACTTTTGGAAGTCCGATGTTATGGAGGGAACCATATTTCCGACTGTTATTTCTGTTTAACAGAAAAACCTGGCGGACGCGAAAAGAAGCAATTTATCCAGTTGTTGAATCAGTTACCTATACAGTGCCACATTCAGCCTTACTTCCAAAACCGGTATTAAGTAAAGCAAACTCTTCTGGAAAGCAACAACCAGAATATAAAACAAAACCGTCTATTGATTGGAGTGACCCAGAAATGGAGTCAAGTGCCAAAAAGTTGCTTAATCAGGCTGAACTAAATGATTTGTGCAGAGATCTGTATTTAACGAAATCTGACTCGGAATTACTTGCATCGCGTATGCAACAATGGGAATATTTAAAACCCGATGCTTGTGTGTCCTATTATCGTCAACGAAGTAACGATTTCGCGAAGTTTTTTTCTAAAGTGGAAGATATTTACTTTTGTAACGATGTCACTGGTCTATTTTCTGCGCTACAACAGGATTATAATGCCTGCGACTTTTTATTGATGGAGGCAATGACAGTTTGAAAGCTGTTTTGCTTTTTAAGGGAAATTCAAAACCATCAATTCCTATTGCATACGGAAAATACGTCAAAGAAAACTATAAATCCATGAAACAAATTTTGAGCTACATTCAGTATGATCAACACAGGTGGAAAGTTTGTGCAGACTTAAAGGTCGTTGCCATATTATCAGGACTTCAAGGAGGGAATACAAAATTTCCCTGCTTTCTTTGTTTGTGGGACAGCCGTGACCGTGGCAATCACTTTACCAGAAGAGTTTGGCCAAGTCGGCAACAAAATACAACTGGAGACTACAACATGAAAAACGACCCCCTAATCCCTGGTGAAAAAATAATACTTCCTCCCCTACATATTAAGCTTGGATTATTTTCAATATTCGTGAAAAAACTGCGCAAAGATGGCCCCGAAATAAAGTATTTAATAGATAAATATCCAAGGTTGTCAGCGAGTAAAATTGAAGCTGGGGTGTTTGATGGACCCCCAATAAGAGCGCTGTATGGCGATAGTTCATTTAAGAAATGCTTGAGCAAAAACTTCTTAGAAGCATGGAAGGCATTTGAAGACGTCGTGCACAACTTCCTAGGAAACCACAAAAGTTCGGATTTCGATAGTAAGATAAGCAATTTACTAGAAAAATATAACCGAATTGGTAAGAATTATATTAACTATTTAATTCAACCAATTTTTATACGAATTTATTTATTTTCAGGCTGCAATATGACTATCAAGTTGCATTTTTTATTCAGTCATTTGGTCTTTTTCCCGGAAAACCTTGGCGCAGAAAGTGACGAGCAGGGAGAAAGGTTCCATCAAGAAATGAAAAAAAAAAATAGAAATACGCTATTAAGGTTACTGGGATGAAAACATGCTAGGAGATTATTGCTGGTTCCTTGTGAGGGAAGACTTGTCAGAAAAAAACGCCAGAGTAAAAAGTCGATGTCATTTTAAATCTATAGTTACATAAACGTACCCATACCTTTAACCCTACAATTATAAACTTATAATATTAATACATTATTTGGTAACAATCAAAAACTAAAACGATTAAAATGTATGTTAAAACATTAAAAAATGAATTTAAACAAACAAAGAATATATAACCGAAACAAAACATTTATGTAGCATTTAATTCATTTATGAAGTATGTGTGCAAAAATCGCACACTAACATGACGTCCCACATTTCCGTTTACCCGTCTTACACTTAAAGAGATATATAAATTTAGCACATGGTAGCACTCGTTGGCATCTTTCGTTTGTTACCTATATTGTATGAATACTTTTTTGGTTACCCATGGTCAACATATTGGTCGATAACTCTTTAACCGGTCGAGTTATCGAAATAAGACGTGTCTTAAATTTCAAGTTTAACGTGTACTAATACCATGGTGAAAGCCTCATTTCATTCTATTCAGAAGTTTTCGAGTGATGCGACTACAAACATACAGACAGAAAGACTAACAGAAAAACAGACAGACAAAAATTCTCAAAAAAGGTTGAGTTGCACGCTATTAGCTGCATACGGATTGACACTATGAACTTTTTTTTAATATCTGCAATATTCAGACCTCGCTGCCAAAATTTTAATAAATGTTGAAATTTACAAAAAAAATCGCCAAAAATACAGTTTTTCCTAGAACTTGGTAATATTATGCTTAAAATGTTTGTAATTATACACACTAATTTTAGAAAAAATAGAAAGTTCCTGATTTTTACAACTTCGCATAAAAAAACATTTTCAAAATCAAAATTTTTTCAAAAGTCGTAAAAATTCGACAAAATGTTTGACCACCTATTGCTCAGCAATGGTTTGGTCCACCCCTACATATTATACATCGTTGGAAGCGTATTTCAATTTCCTTTCAAACGAGGTACTGCTTGCGTCCATCGCTTTTCTAACATCGATGAAAAGAATTTTTGAATGAAGTGATACCTGAAAAAACACAAAATTGCCGATATCTCGAAAACCTAACCATACAAAAATCTTTCAAAATATGTTTTGTGCTCGGCATACCAGTGCCAATGCAGCGATATACATGAATATCTTGGTATTTTTTCAAATTAATTATTTGTAAACTAGTGTAATTAATGAAAATGAAAACGCAGTGGAAACCATTACATTGTCAAAAATAGGAATATTGAATCCTTTAATTTTAGATATGGCGGAAATAAAGGAAATTATAAACGAAGAACAAGTAAATGTAACAATATCAGATCTTATAGATGTTTCGGAATTCAAAATTGCACAAAAAAAACAATTTAATAGTTGTTTACATTAAATATCCAAAAGTAAAAAACATATGTAAATTATTTAAGGTACTGGCTGTAGCGCAAAAAGATGGGAAGTTAGTAATAGAAAATGAAATAATAAAATGTAATGAAAATTTTTTTCCAGTTAAATTTTGTAAAAAAGAAATAAGTAATGCATTTTGTATGATCAAACAAAATAGCACATGTCTGACTGATATGTTAAATAATAAACACACTAAGTGTACAAAAATAAATGAAAAAAATGAGCCAATAAAAATTGTAAAAGATGGTGGTGTAATAACATCAGGAAAACATAAAATTAATAATCACACAATAGATGGGGTCTATTTGATAACCTTTCAAGATAATGTAATAATTGATGATAAGAAATATGAAAACCCAACAGGAAAAATTTTGAACTACTTAAGGGAAGGAAAATTTAGATAATTTTTTGTTGAAGAATATGTTGAGACAAAAAATTTAGATGTGAGGTTGGACAATTTTAACGTACTTAATCCAAAAATCGCGTGACGTCATATATGCACGACCCCTTACCCATAATGTAAACAATTACACTTTTAAGCAAATGTGTCAAACGTGTCGCTTGACACATATGGTCCGCTTTCTTTGGAAGTGAGATGTCGAACTCACATTAGTTGGCATCATATTTCCATTCTTAAGAATTTAAGTAAAATATTGTTTATCTTTGAATAACGTATTGTTTATCACATTTCCGTTCCTGGAAGTTGGGCTTGAATTTTGTATCTAACGGTTTAGTGAGGATATTTTTTAAAAACCTCCCGCGACCGGGCTAAAGTTTACGTTGCATTTTTTTTGGCAATCGAGCAGCCAATTGTAGAAAAAAGTATTTATGCTGCTATAATGAAAACATGGAGGGATAGTATAATGCTGGATAGTGAACGTGAGAAGATCAAAAAGTCAAAAAACAGAAAATATCCAATATGATACAGAAGTAGTAGAAAAAATAAGCCCTATTGGGGTTAAGAGATGTCGAAAGTGACATACGTATTATATGTGTGCTTAAAAAGATGGATAGATAAAAATATACACCTTTGGATGCAGTATAAAAAATATATTATTGCGTACGTTGGTTGCTGAATTTTTTAATATAAGTAGGTGATTTATTAAGGAATATTTGTTAGAAATTTTAACTGAAACACCATGTGGCTCATTGTAGGTCTAATAAAACCTCATTTCTGTAACGAATTTACGAGATTTGAAACGTAAGTGACGCCTCCATGAAACGTAAGTGACACTGATGACCTCCAATACATTATAAAAAACTATAGTAGGCTTGAAAAACAATTTTTTTGGGTCATTATATTTACTAAATAAAAAAGCCTTTTGAAAAAACCTAATTTTGTCCAACTGTTACTCCGCAATTCGCAGAGTTTGGCATCTAAACTTGAAGAACTCAAAAAATGAAATCTGTGCGGAAACGTAAGTGACACCACCTAAAGTAACCATTTTAAGGCATGTTTAAATTGATTCGTAAATATGACCCGAGTACACTTGAAACGGGAGTGCCACTAAATCCCCAAAAACAAAATCCCCAAACACAAAATACCCAGCTTTTTAAAAATCCCCAAAAAAATTATCCCTAAAATCAAAATCCCCAAAATAAAAATCCCCAAATCCAAAATCCCCATGTTTTGAATAACATGGTTTATTAAAAGTTATTCGGGGTAAAAAGTCGAGAAAAATATAAAAAAACTCTTTTTCTTGACTTTCGCCAAAAATAACTTTTTTCACACAACGCGGATCGAAGAGAATTTTTCAGTTTTCTTCCTGGGGGTGAACCTAAGCTCCTGACAAAAAAGTGGCTCTGTGGCATCTTTTGTTTTACAACATAAACTAAATTTACCGGACTAGTAGCTTTTTATATTATGTAAGAAGAAAAGGTGACTCTAGCTCGAGAACTATGGGCTTTACAAAAATTGTCAATGGGGAACTTCGTGACAAGAAAACGGTAAGAGGAAATTTGTCTCCGCATACTAACGTTTTCGAGAAAAATCCTTAAAAGTCCATTCGTGGCAGATATTTTCTTATAATTTCCAGAGCTAATTTTACAGTCGCGATATTTCAGAACTGGTAACTCTTAGAGAAAAAATGAAGGACGATATTTGTAGAGAATTTCCATGTTTAAAACTTGGTTTCAAGTCATTTTTCGAAAAAACTAACAGTTTTCGAGAAAAGTCCAAAAAATAACTTTTTTAGCACATATGGGATCAATGGGAATGATGTTTTCTTTTTGACGGCGAACCTAAGCTCTCTACCAAAATTTGCTGTGTGGGAATTATTCTTATTTCAAATGTTTATTTTGACGTATTTTTTGGTTTTTTTTGCATTCTTTGTAAATTATGGTTGTGACTTTATTTTTTCTATGCAAAATACAAAGAAAGAACGAAGTGTAATACGAATAAGGAAATATCTCAAATTAAGTGGTTTGAGATGGGACTGAGTTACAGAATACAGTTGTAAAATTTATTAAATAAAAATTTAAAACAAATTATATAAAAGTTTAAAAAATATTGAGCATAGATCAGGCATTGAACTCACGCCAGTTGCGTGATAAACGAAGACTCTATCGACTTAAGCTGGAATTATTGGTGATGTTTGTCGTAACGCTGTAGTCGTATCCAATCAGCTGATTCGACCAACCTTATGGGATTTAATGCAATCGATTATTGGTGCCATATCGTAACGCTAAGGTCGTAACCGGATCGTAGCCAACCAATTGGTTTTTGGTTTTCCGCGGTAACGATAAACAGCTGATTACCTTTTTTGTTCATTTAATTTATTTGTTTTGCATTAATTTTTCGAATTTATTGGTTTTTGCTATTTGGTGAGTTATCATTTTACATTTTTTAAGAAAATATTAATTAAGATTGTGTTCATAGCAGTTTATAGCATAGTTTTTGCAGTCAATCAGCTGTTTACGGTTACCGCACCAATAATCGATAAAAATGTATCGCATAGCCCTTTCGCGATATTGTTGCCATATGGCAACATCCAACTTTAGAGGGGCCTAGCTACTCCTGTGTATAAAATATCACCTTCTTTCTTACGTTTTGTTGAAGATTGATGTTTAAAGAGTAGACAAAAATCAAATAAGTTATCATCGTCCATTAAATATCGATAATATACAATTTTTCATAAAAGGCCTTTGCAATACATAATTTTATTATGAAATTTGTCTTTTACTTATATACATTTTTTAGTAAATTATGACAATAATTTCACTAAAAGTTGTATAAAATAAGTAAAAGAATCTTCAATCTACGCTTTGGCATAAAAATATTTTTTTACGAACAGTTTACAAAGCGGTACTGATTTTTATAACTTTGCGTGTTGCCAAATGGCAACAATTTCACTGTAAGGTGTAAATTTCCTCTAGATTGCAGAAGAAATTTATTTGTGATTGAGACCTGAATAGTTTGGATTTATTATTGTTAGCGCATTATAATTTGAAAATAAGTCAAGGAAAGTAAGCTACAAAGTCAAAGAAAAGATTTTGGAGAATTTCGGGGAGTCTGACTTGTCAGGTTTGGAGGATTCTGAAGGGGAGAAATATTAGGAGCATTTGACAACAATGAATAGAATTCCAATGCTTTAGAGAAACTTAAAATTCCCTAGTTTTTCTTTACCGTACAGTATATTTGTTGCCATATGGCAACATGTAAAAAAACAGACTTATAAAAAAAAAATTTATAAAAATTTTATTTTTTATTGTTACTGGGGCTTCAACAAATAGTTGGACAAAAATTTGGATTTTTTGGCCAGCGTAGTAAAAAGATGTAGCGAAAGGGATAGGGTTGCGTTAGGGATACGACTACAGCGTTACGACAAACATCACCAATAATTCCAGCTTTAGCTACTGCTGCGTATTCGTTTCAATTGCAAAATAGCCAACTCACTACCTGCAAACCCGCGATTTTCAACCTAATTTGAATTTATTTCACACATAAAATGTGGATTTCACGTTGGGGATTTTGATTTTGGGGATTTTGATTTTGGGGATTCAGAATTTGAGGATTTTGAATTAGGGGATTTTGGTTTTGGGGATTTTGTTTTGGGGATTTTGTTTTTGGGGATAATGTGGTACACCCACTTGAAACTGTATAACTCGATTTTAAGAACTATTGAAAATTACCACTAAAAAATGCATTTTTAGAGTGAAGTGTGAAACGTAAGTGACGCTGGATTTACCCATATGTTTTCAAATATTTTTAAACCTTATTTTAATTTTATTTGAAGAAAATGTACGCTTGTTTATAAAAATGAATAAATTGCAAGAAGTTCGAAATAGAGCATCAGCTGATTCGAAGTGAACTTTTGTTCGGGCGAAATTGTCGATAGGCGGTAACAGTTCGCCCGGACACAAAAAAGAAGGCGAAAATTTTTCCGGGCGAACTCTGCGATAAGGGTATTCAAGTATTAAACTGAAGTTTGGGATGGAGTGAAGTGTAATTAAGATACTTATAAACAATATAATTTACAAAAAATAAAAGTACGCCAGTTTAGTACAAAAAGTTGATCCTGTTTCTTCATGCGTGTTTTTTTTTTTTTTGGTTTTCGGGCTCAACACAGATCACGTTAGAAGGAATTTTTAAAATCTGAAACGGTCGAATGCACACAAATAAACATTTTCCCCCTTATTCATAAAAAATATAAAAGGCTTAACAAGCTCATATAACTCAAAATTTGTATGAAAATATCATTTTAAAAAGCTTTATAAACCAATTTTATTTTTTATGAATATTGGGGATAGCACCTATATATATTCTTGGATAATCTTTTCACCATAAATACTTTTCATATATTTCATCGTTTCTTTGGATATAGCGTTTATGTGCCACCACAACACATTTCTTGTTTATCAGTCAATGAGAAATGCCACTTTACAACGGTGGGAAAAAGTCACTCACATTTCAATCGGTTTTGCTCTAGCAGTTGCAGCTCTCTTTGGTATCGCTGGATACTCTACATTTCGTGCGTTATCACAAGGTAAGTATATACATTCTTTTTCAGATTAATATGCATTTTTAAATATGGGAACTTTTTATTTTTTTGTGATAAAGCTAGCTACTAACTTCGCGTTTCACGTGAAACAGCTGTCAAAATCCATACAAAATTTCTTGTCGGGAAACAGCCGTGAGTTCACGACTTTTTTAATTGTCCATGTCATTTAAAACAGTGCGAAAAGTGACGTTTGTTAACATTGACCCTTGAAATTGGAACAATAACAGAAGAGAGATAAATAAACAAAGAATTACAATAAACATTATATTATATTACATTACAAACAAAGAATTAATGAAATAAAAAAATGAAAATTGCTAGCAACATTTCACGACAATCCAATTGCATGTTGCCGGCGAAATTCAGCGGCATTGATGATAGTACTTGGCTTAACAATTCAGGTTGTCTTTATACAAACTATTGATACTGTCGACAAGAGCGCCTTCTAAGCAAAATAATCGTTCTTATTCGTACTAACAGACACGGCAGAACGCATCCCGCCCTAGTCCTACCTCTGAAACGAGAGGAGATATTGAAAAAAATAAAGTAGCTTATTCCAGCACTCATTATCATCTTTCGTTTGATATCCATATTCTAACCCCCTTTATTTGTTTTGGATTTTAGTCGCCTCTTACGACCGGCATACCTACCTCGGGCATATTCTAAACCTCTAACCGGCTGGGGTCGTTCCTTTCCTTGTCTTTCAATTCTTTCTTTTTCATTTACATTTTTGTTTTACATACTATATCATTATATTTTATTTTACCTTATCTCAGTCCAAAGATGCTTACACATCAAAAATAAATTGACTAAACTCTGTGTCATTGTTAATTAAAAACATTTATTTAAATTTTTCAGGGGATCTATTGGAGAACTATTGCTGGAACGATGATTTAATGAATTTTTCGCGAATTCTTTTCTCGGTTTCTATTTTGCTAACGTTTCCTATTGAATGTTTTGTGTCACGAGAGGTATGTTAAGTTATATAAATGCATACATAACACTATTTACCCTTATACAATGTAATAAATATTTAACATGTAATAAATATTACACACGTACACCACTTAATTTGAGCTAACTCGAAAGTTTAGAAGTTATGAATATATTCTAGACCAAGATCCCAGAGCCTAAAAGCGTCACTTATTTTATAATGGATGAAACAAATACCGATCGATAGTCCTGCTCGAATCTAGAATGTGAAAATTTCAAAGCTGTACCTATGACAAGGCCCTACGAATAGGGGTCAAGTCGCCAAAAAATGACCCTAACTTCACTTATTTTAAAATGGATGATTTTCACATATTTGACGTAGATTACCACCCCGCGTCAGTATCAAGTTTTGTTAGACCCGTACCAGTGACAAGGCTCCAGCCAGACACCCCCAGTTCGCGGATTTTCCTATTGAAATTTATTCTGTTTTACCAATTTCCCGCATTTGGGCCACTTTGGCTGCTTTTAACTATCCAATATTTTCCCATTTTTTGTAGAATACTACCCTCAAGTAGTATCAGGCATTTTTAGACTTTGTCCCACGGCAAAAACTTCAGCCAGGCACATCAAAACTCGGGAAATTTCACAAATTTTTACTGCGCTTTCACATATTTAAGCGGGTTTGCCCAAGTTTGGCCTCTTTTAAATAACGGATCTTCACACATGTGTCGTAAAATGCTACCCTTAAGTAGAATCAAGCATTTCCAGACATCATCCCATGGAAAAAACTTCAGCCAGACACCTCAAAGTTCGGGAACTTTTATTTTCCTATTAATTAATTAAATACTGCTTTTAAATGTAAGATCTTTTCACATGCGTCGTAGGACACTACCTTTAAGTAGTTTTAGTAATTTTTAGACTTCGTCCCATGGCAAAAACTTCAGCCAGACACCTCAAAACTCGGGAAATTTCACTAATTTTTACTGCGCTTTCACATGTTTAAGCGGGTTTGACAAACTTTGGCTACTTTGAAATAGCAGATATTCACACATGTGTTGTAAAATGTTATCCTTAAGTAGAATCAAGTATTTCCAGACATCATCCCATGGCAGATATTCACACATGTGTTGTAAAATGTTATCCTTAAGTAGAATCAAGTATTTCCAGACATCATCCCATGGCAAAAACTTCAGCCAGACACCTCAAAGTTCGGAAAATTTTATTTTCCTATAAATTTTATTTCTCTTTTTTGTCCCACTTTTACTGCTTTTAAATGACGTATCTTTTCACATGTTTCGTAGGACACTACCCTTAAGTAGTTTCAATCATTTCTATACTTCGTCCCATGGCAAAAACTTCAGCCGGCCACATCAAAGCTCGGGATTTTCACTATTTTTTACAGAGATTTCATTTGTTTCAGTAGGTTTCTCCAACTTTGGCTACGTTTAACCGGCGGATTTGTACACATGTGTCGTATAACGCTAAATTTAAACAGCATCAGACATTTCCAGACTTCATCCCATGAAAAAACTTAAGCCAGACAACCCATAGCACGAGGACTTTTCATCATTTATAATATGCTTTCACATGTTCAAATGGGCTTACCCAACTTTGGCTGCTTTTAAATGGCGGATCGTTACACATGTATCGTATAACACTATCCTTAACTGATATCAGGCATTTTTAGACTTCGCCCCATGACAAAAACTTCAGCCAGACACCTCAAAGCTGAGGAAATTTCATAATTCTTGCTGCGATTTCACATGTTTAAGCGCGTTGGTCTAACTTTGGCTACTTTTAAAGGGCAGATAATTTCACATGGGTCATAGAAGACCACCCTTAAGTGGTATCAGGTACTTTTCGACTTCGCCCCATGTCAAAAACTTCAGCCATACACCGCCAAACTGAGGAATTTTTATAATTCTTACTGCGCTTTCAAATGTTTAATCGGGTTGGTCCAAATTTGGCTGCTTTTAAAGGGCGGATCTCTTCACATGTGTCATAGAATACCACCCTTAAGTGGTATCAGTTACTTTTAGATTTCGCCCTATGTCAAAAACTTCAGCCAGACACCTCAAGGCTGAGGAATT
The DNA here is from genome assembly GCA_964058755.1 of Campiglossa producta. NCBI lineage: Eukaryota > Metazoa > Arthropoda > Insecta > Diptera > Tephritidae > Campiglossa > Campiglossa producta. The sequence continues at coordinate 71,799,892 of CAXKVI010000004.1, read as the reverse complement.
TTCACAGTTCTTACTGTGCATCCACATGTTTAATCGGTTTGGTCCAACTTTGGCTGCTCTTAAGGGCGGATCTTTTCGCATGTGTTATAGAAGACCAACCTTAAGTCGACCGACCGACGGACTTTATAACACCTGAGCATGGTACATACATCAAATTTACCAAGGCGGACTGGGACAGTTTTCAGACATATACGGACGAATCCTTGGCTGCTCTATCCATTCCTACGGACGTACGCAAAGGCGAACGAGACTTCCGCAACATCATTGACTTGGCCTCTAGACGCTTCATTCCTGCGGGTCGAATATCCCGAATAAGACCAAATTTCCCCGCGGAGGCAGCGGCCATGGCTAGAGAAAGAGATGAAGTGCGAAGTCTCAATCCCGCAGACCCCCGTATAAGGGATCTCAACGCGGAAATTCGTAGGTTGGTCGATAAACACAAACTGGCCAAATGGAAACAACACCTAGAGCAATGCAACCTCTCTGACGGTGTTGGCAAATTATGGACTACGGTCAAAGCTCTATCTAATCCAACACAACACAAGGATAAAGTAGATATTACTTTCGGTGACAGGGTGAAGAAGGACCCTAGGGGATGTGCGAACTCCTTCTGTAGACAATTTGTACTACATTCCCCACCCGATAGAGCTAAACGTAGAACCATGCGACAGGCGCGTAAATACAAAAACCAAAACACGCCCATTGTCATCACTGCCTCAGAGGTCAAGGAAGCCATCAGACAGGCTAAGCCCTCAAAATCCATTGGCCCCGACGGCATTGCCATGAAGATGCTGAAACATCTAGGCCAGGAGGGACACAAATACTTAGCGGCTCTATTCAATCTTTCACTGAACACTTTCGTCATTCCTGAAATATGGAAAAAGGCGAGAGTGGTTCCATTATTAAAACCTAGAAAGCCGGCAAACATAGGCGATTCATATCGCCCTATATCACTTTTGTCGCCGGTAGTGAAGACGCTAGAGTCCATTTTGCTCCCGTATTACACCGCAAATCTGCGCCTGGCTAATCATCAACATGGCTTCCGTAAGCTGCACAGCACACCACCGCACTCAATGCCATTACAACGCAAATAAATAGCCGTCTAAATCAAATCCAACCAAATCACAGGACTGTGTTAGTGGCACTTGACTTGTCGAAAGCTTTTGACACAGTCAACCATGCCACTCTCATACAAGATCTATTAGAAACACAAATACCTGATGGGTTAAAGAGATGGACCGCTAATTACTTGAATGGGCGGCAGGCGTCGGTCAACTTTAGAAACGCAACATCAAAACCTATACGAATTAGACAGGGGGTGCCACAGGGTGGTGTCCTATCCCCGACACTGTTTAATTTCTATCTATCGAAGATGCCCCCACCACCAGAGGGTGTCTCCGTCGTTTCTTATGCCGACGACTGTACAATAATGGCGACGGGGAAGGGCTCTATACTGATGAACTCTGTAATAAAATCAACGGTTACCTCTGCGACCTTTCCAGGTTTTTCACAGAGCGAGATCTGACGATATCTCCGACTAAATCAACGGCGACGCTTTTTACGACGTGGACGCACCAGGTCAGAAATGAATTAGACATTTTCGTTGACGGCACTAAGCTACCAACTGTCAGCCACCCAAAGTTATTAGGGATGACATTGGATAATACTTTCTCATTTGCTGGTCATGTGTCTGCAATGGTCTCAAAGGTACGTGGTCGCAACAAGATCCTCAAGTCACTTGCCGGCAGTACTTGGGGAAAAGACAAAGAAACGTTGCTGACTACATATAAGGCCATTGGCCGACCAGTCTTTGACTATGCTGCACCTATATGGTCGCCTAATGTACATAACACCAACTGGACGAAGTTACAAGTCTGCCAAAATACTGCCATCAGAACTGCTACGGGATGTCTCCTCATGTCTTCCGAGTCTCACCTCCATCAGGAGGCAAAACTGCTCAATGTAAAAGAGCATGCGGAAATGCTGAGCAAGCAATTCCTTCTGAACTGCCACAAGCCAGCACATCCAAACCGTCATCTTTTGGACATAGATCCGCCCCCGAGAGACATAAGGAAACATCTCCGTAAACATTATGATGAGATCCGGCATCATATTTCCTTGCCGTTTGATCTGCAGAATCATAAGCGGGCTCTAACCGACATCCACACCGAGTCGGTAGATACTTTTGTCGGATCTCTACCTGTGAACCCCGTTCTGAACAGTCCTCCACCGGATATTGCTGAAGAAGAACGCACCTTACCAAGGGAGACAAGAGTTACCTTGGCACAGCTTAGGTCTGGATATAGTGTAAGGTTAAACTCCTACTTGTCCAGACTTAATGACACAATCTCAAACACATGCCCTGCATGTGGTAGGACCCCCCATACTCTACATCTCTTCAATTGTTCATTTGAACCTACTCTTCTAACCCCTCTGTCCCTCTGGACAAACCCTGTTGAAACTGTACGTTTCCTTGGACTCCCCTTAGAAGAGCTTGATGAAGATCTTCGGAATGATCATACACTCTAGACAGGGCAATGCATTGTTAACAACAACAACAACAACAACCACCCTTAAGTTGCATCAGGGACTTTTATACTTCGCCCCATGTCAAAAACTACAGCCAGTGGTAGGTATATATATATATATATGCATAAGTGCACTTGCATATACACACTCACACATGTGAAAAAATTTGGGTTTTCATCGCTGGGTGAAATTTAGGTAAAGACTAACCGAAGGTCTAGGATGTGTCCGGGATCAGTTGCTGCAACAAATACCACATCTGAACATGGGCTGAACTGTTCTAATTTGCTTGATTATGAAATATGGAGAAATCATTTGTGAAAAAAACCCGAGCCTTTAGGTGCTTGGCTGAAGTTTTATTCATGGGAAAATCTCCAAAAATGCTTGATACCACTTAAGAGTAGTGTTCTACGACACATGTGTAAATATTCACCTTTTAAAAGTAGTCGAAATTGGACAAACAAGCCGAAAAATATCTCCGCTATTCAAGCATATTATTTAGTGCTTGAGAAATTCAGTATCAGCCAAAACGTGTTCCTAAAGTTGAACATTTAATTTTATGAAAATATCACAAATTATATGCTCTGTCTCCCTTTGATAGTGAGCTGAAAACTCATTGCGAGTATATTGCACTAGCAATATAGAAGTATTATATATACATATGGCTCCAATAGGCGAAAGCACAGTAAGAATTATAAAAACTCCCTAGATTTAAGGTGTAGTGTTAAAGTGTTTGTCATAAGGCGAAGACTAAAAGTACCTGATACCAATTAAGGGTGGTCTTCTATGAACAGGTGAAAAGGTCCGCCCTTTAAAAGCAGCCAAAGTTGGACCAACCCGATTAAACATGTGGATGCACAGTAAGAACTATGAAAATTCCTCAGCCTTGAGGTGTCTGGCTGAAGTTTTTGACATGGGGCGAAATCTAAAAGTAACTGATACCACTTAAGGGTGGTATTCTATGACACATGTGAAAACATCCGCCCTTTAAAAGCAGCCAAAGTTGGACCAACCCGATTAAACATTTGAAAGCGAAGTAAGAACAATGAAAATTCCTCAGCCTTGAGGTGTCTGGCTGAAGTTTTTGTCATGGGGCGAAGGCCAAAAATGCCTGATGTCAGTTAAGGATAGTGTTATACGATACATGTGTAACGATCCGCCATTTAAAAGCAGCCAAAGTTGGATAAGCCCATTTGAACATATAAAAGCACATTATAAATGATGAAAAGTCCTCGTGCTTTGGGTTGTCTGGCTTAAGTTTTATCATGGGATGAAGTCTGGAAATGCCTGATGCTGTTTAAGGGAAGAGTTATACGACACATGTGTACAGATCCGCCGGTTAACCGTAGCCAAAGTTGGAGAAGCCTACTGAAAGCAGTGAAATCTCTGTAAAAAATAGTGAAAGTTCCGAGCTTTGAGGTGTCTGGCTAAAGTTTTTGCCATGGGACGAAGTCTAGAAATGATTGAAACTACTTAAGGGTAGTGTCCTACGAAACATGTGAAAAGATCCGTCATTTAAAAGCAGTAAAAGTGGGACAAACAAGAGAAATAAAATTAATAGGAAAATAAAATTTCCCGAACTTTGAGGTGTCTGGCTGAAGTTTTTGCAATGGGATGATGTCTGGAAATGCTTGATTCTACTTAAGGATAACATTTTACGACACGGGTGTGAAGATCTGCTATTTAAAAGTAGCCAAAGTTTGTCAAACCCGCTAAACATGTGAAAGCGAAGTAAAAATTAGTGATTCCCGAGTTTTGAGGTGTCTGGCTGAAGTTTTTGCCATGGGACGAAGTCTAAAAATTACTGAAACTACTTAAAGGTAGTGTCCTACGACGCATGTGAAAAGATGATAAAATTTCCCGAACTTTGAGGTATCTGGCTGAAGTTTATTCCATGGGATGATGTCTGGAAATGCTTGATTCTACTCAAGGGTAGAATTTTACGATACATGTGTGAAGATCTGTTATTTAAAAGAGGCCAAACTTGGGCAAACCCGCTTAAACATGTGAAAGCGAACTGGGGGTGTCTGGCTGGAGCCTTGTCACTGGTACGGGTCTAACAGCACTTGATACTGACGCGGGGTGGTAATCTACGTCAAATATGTGAAAATCATCCATTATAATATAAGTGAAGTTAGGGTCATTTTTTGGCGACTTTGACCACCGATTCCTAAGTCCTTGTCATAGGTACAGCTTTGAAATTTTCACATTCTTTCTAGATTCAGGGAGGACTATCGATCGGTATTGGTTTCATCCATTATAAAATAAGTAAGGCTTTTAGGCTCTGGAATCTCGCTCTATCCATTCGACGGGCGTACGCAGATCTTTACAAAGGGGGTACACTCTAAAAACTTCGTTAATATTGCTACCATAATTGTTTTAATTTCTTGTTGAAAATTAAAATTTTTTCGCAAATTTACTAGACTGAACCAAAAACGTACATATTAAAAAAAAAATTTTTATAGAAGTTCAAGCTGATATTTCTTAGAATAAAGAAAAAATTCATAGATTCTAAGAAAACTATTTTACAATTTATGAATGAATTCATGATTTCTGAGGATTTGTTTACATATTTTAAGAAGAAGTACTTATATTCTAAGAAATATTATTAAATTTCTAAGAAAAAGTTCTTTGGAGAGGGTTTAATGAACAATTCTTAAATTCCATGTACTTTTTCTTTGGAAACATGAACTTTTTTGGTTCAGTGTACACTGTACAGTAAATGTAGTTATTCGAAAAATTACAATTCTCAGGGTAAAAAAGCGAAGTGCATTTAGAACAGAGCTGTAATTAGATGCTAGTAAAGTCGACTTTATCGCAATGAGTTACCAAATCTCAATAAATTCGATGAAATTTGACACCATTTGACCAAATGAAAACCAGCCTTAAGTATACGATGGCCTAATGGTAGTCATCTGGGCTGAGAGTTCAAGACACCTACGTTCGATTTTCGGTAAAGTCCAATATAAGAACTCTAAAAATTTTTGTATTTTTTTATTATACACTTTTAATGTTGAAATTTAAACAGCTTGTCTGTTGAATTTTTCAGTGTGTAATTTCGCATCCTTAACCTTCAAGAGGTCGCGCGTAGTCTTTTCGACCGCCCATGGTGAATAAAGCCTCATAAAATTGCTGTATGGACTCCCAGACATTTGGCAGCTCTAGTAGCTTCAGTTTAGTTCAATATCAATCGATTACGCAAGTTCCGCCTCTTTTTTTTGCACTTGTCGATTATTTATAGCAAGCATTTTCTTCAGTTGCCTCTCGTCGTCGAAAAGACTACGCGCGCCTGAAGTCGTTTTTGCTCAACATGGCTAAGAAATTAATAAGTGAAAGTATACTAATTCAAAACCTATTAGAGGAGAATGATGAAAATGTAAAACTTTATGCGGTCAGATATCTCTGACAACTTATCTGATGTGAAATCTAAAGGGCCAAAAGTGTCTGCCTGTATTACTTGCTATACTGAAATGTAGGTTTCAATGTATGTTATTATCTTTCAATGTTTTTCCCTGATTTAAAATTAGCAAACAAAAACAAACTTTCGTTGTTGTTAAATATTGTTTTCTAATTACATAATAACTAAAATTATTAAAAACACATGAGCTTCAGTACTTAAATCACCCAGTTAAAAGAGGCGTCGAAAAGACTACGCGCGACTGCTTGTGTTACAAAAAGCGGCGCGCCCGCTTGAAGGTTAAAAGAAGGTAAAAAGTAATCTAACTTTTATGTAGCGAAACTACACAGCAAGTTCTAGGAGTGCAATTTATATATTTGCTAAATAACTAAAATTCTTCTTGGGTTTTTTGAAAATTCATTTAAAATTAAATCTTTTATCTCTGCATCCTTTTCCGCAACCAATTTTCTATGCGCACTTAGCATGCATAAACCTTTCAAAAAAAAAACATACATGAGTTTACAGTAAATATATTTTTGGAAAAGAAGTTTATTCACCATTAAGTCTAGATTCTGCCATTGTTGTTCTCAACCACGTTATAACCCTCTTCAGAGTGCTGCAGGAGCGCTCCACCGTAGCGGTTGTAAAGGGCATTGCAAGCAGTACGCAATTCATAATTATACGAGGAAATAAATCAAGGCGAATTCAGCAGGAGTTCTAAAAAAAGATTGGTTATACATTTTTAAAAATCAGTTTCATTCAAAAGGGCGCCCATCTTTTGAGATGGCTTTCAATACAAAAACTTAATGTTTTTAAGAAATGCCTTACTTTTTCTTGCATTTTAGTTAAGCGATATCAAGTAGTTTTTAAGTTACTAATGTACTATATATTGTTTTTTGTAAGAAGAATGAATAAATATTATTATTATTATACATAGTAGTCCGGTCAGTGATGCCATGCGTAGGGAAAAGAGGCTACATGTAGGGGAATTCAGTCTCAATTTTGGGATGTCGGGAATTAAGGATAGGTTTTTAATATTTGCTTAAATGTAGGGAATTTCTTTTAATTAGAAAATATTAAAAATGTATGATATTGATTACAAATTTTATCGACTTTGTTGGAACTTGGCAGGGAATTTGACGTAATGAAATCCAGCCCTTGGCAACTTTAATTCTTTTACATACATATGTACATACATTCTAGCTTGTCAGCATTCAAAATTTTGCTGGTACTGTGTGTTTGAACAAAGGTACTCATTTGTCACCAAGCTTGACATAGTCAGTCATAAAAGTAATTATCAAGAAATGAAACCGATTAAAATAACGTTCGGGTTTCGGTTTCGGTTTTGTAACACGATTCGGCTGCGGTTCCGGTTTCGTTCCTCAAAATTTATTTCGGTTTCGGTTTCGTTCCGGTTTTGGTTTCCAAATAAAAACACGAACGTCAAAAAATTTTACAAAACTTAAGTATGTAGCTGCAAAATAGGTCTGAATTTTTATAACATTTTTCCAATATAATACCACTGTACGACAAAATCCACTTTTTTCTGGATATTGGACTAAATCAAATTTTTTTAAGAGATTAAGATATAAGTATATTTACTTAATGGCGTTCCCTGAATTTCGAAGTTAGCCTCCAAAAACTACCCTGCAGTAAAAAAATGTCAATTGCAAAAAAACATCTAGCTTATAAATAACTATTTAGTGGCAATTGTAGGAAATAGTGCATTTTAAGCACACTGAGGAATAGCTAACGTCTAACTACACCACAAGTCATGCAGAGGTCATGCAGAGGAGTCCGAAAATATGTTTAATTTTTCGTTTGCTTTCGTCTTTTAGCTTGTAATTTCCAGGTGCTTTTTCGGTATTGGGTAAATACAAATAGTAGCTGGTTTCTAAAGAATAAATTTGATACACAGAGTAAAATGGGGGAATTAAAAAAGGAATGGAAAAGATAAAATAAAATTTAAAGTAAATAAATAAAAATTATAAAAAATAAATGAGTTTATCTTTTGGCTATTTTTTGGTTGAAAAGTAGTTAGTTAGTAGTTGGTTTACATCTCATGCAGAGGTAACCATAACTGAAACTGAAAAAATAGTTAGTCCGAGTATATGAAAATTTACAGTAAATATACAGCACTGGTTGATTGGTAAGCAACTTAAAGTTACTTTTACGCTAGATATTTTTCCTGCAGGGTAGTTACGGGCTTTCGAAGTTCGAAGTTGGATCCTTCCAAGATTTGGTTTTCTAATTGTTTTGTGAAAAAAATTAAAAAAGTTTAAATGTAGGCGTGGCCTTCTTGCTCCTCTTACTTGATTGGAGTACTTTATTTTCATTTGAAAGTGTATTTTATATATATATATATTATATTAAAATCAGTGGCGTGCCTACGTGTATCAATCAAGGCAAGCCCCAGTCTTTATAAAACCAACAAAAGCACATACCTACTGCTGCCATAGAACATTTCAGACAAAGAAGAGTTCTTCAGGATATTTATCGACTTTTGCTCACGGGGAAAACCTAAACTTTTAGGTTCCGCCAATAGGCACGTTATCGTTTGCAGATTTTTTAAGCTTTTCCAATCCAAGGGAAAAGTTTTATTAGCACTATTTCCCATTTAGGTACATTGCAGAAGCTAAGAAACCTTGAAAATCTTTTTTATATTTTATAGTGCCTAGCAAATAAAAAAAAAATGTTTTCCTACTTTATAATATGCGACAATAATTTTCGAGTAGAGCGCTTTGCACGTTAAAATTGTAGATACATACCTACACAAACAAAGTTCATTTTCGTTTTATCGTAAGTTTGGCATTTATCGCTTATGGTAACACCAGCCAGAAGCTGGCTTCAAAGTTTCATATAAAATTACTTCCAAATTCAAAAAAAAAAAAAAAAAAATTGCTTCAGCACACAGACTCGCACTGGGTTTGAAAGCCCTGTAAAAGCCAATAAGTAAAAGCGAGATGGCCATCATTGCCTAGGCGGTTTAAGGCTATTTTAAGTAAGTAAGTAAGAGATGGCCATCATACGCGCTGAAATAATTTTATGTAAATGAGCTATCAGCCGACAGGTGTCAGGAAAAGCTGTAGGTATATTTTTATGCTATTAACAGCTATTAGGTAGTAGGTGGCAGGCAGGGAAATGAAAACCAGATATCCTTTTAAGAAACCAAATGTAAACGATAAAACAGAAATTGTTACAATACATTTTTGAAACATATTGTAGCTCATAGGGGATTAGCTAGGCAAGCCGGGCTTTTCGGCTTATATGGAAGGCACGCCACTGATTAGAATGGAAACTAAATGAAATGAATCGTCAAAATATATGATACGGGCCACTAAACACATTTTTCTAGGATCTCGTAAATTTTTTTCGATGCCATCATTCAGCTATATGTAGCTTTTAGGAATTTGATACTGAGGTCAAAATCTGTCTTTTGGCAGTGGCGTGCCTACGTGTATCAATCAAGGCAAGCCCCAGTCTTTATAACACCAACGAAAGCACATACTGCTGCGAGAGAACATTTCAGACAAAGAAGAGTTCAGGATATTTATCGACAAGGAAAAATTTTATTCGCACTATTTCCCATTTAGGTACATTGCAGAAGCTAAGAAACCTTAAAAATCTTTTTTATATTTTATAGTGCCTAGCAAATAAAAAAAATTACAGCACCTACCACTATTGAATTCTTTTTTTCTACTTTAAAATAGGCGCCAATAATTTTTGAGTAGAGCGCTTTGCACGTTAAAATTGTAGATATGTACATGCATAAACAAATTTCATTTTCGTTTTCGCTTATGGCAACACCAGCCAGAAGCTGGCTCCAAGTTTCATATAAAATTACTTCCAAATAAAAAAAAAAAAAAACAATTTCTTCAGCACACGGATTCGTACTAGTTTTGAAAGCCCGGTAAAAGTAAAAGCGAGATGGCCATCATTGCCTAGGCGGTTTAAGGCTGTTTTAAGTAAGTAAGTAAGAGATGGTCATCACGCACTGAAATAATTTTATGTAAATGAGCTATCAGCCGACAGGTGGCAGGAAAAGCTGTAGGTATGTTTCTATGCTATTACCCGGGTAGAAAATCTGATAAATTTAGCCTAGGGCCTGACTAGATTTTCCCTTTTTAAATCATGGGCCTGCCAAGGAAAGTTTACGCAAGCCCTTATCTGTTTGTTAATGCTTTTTAATAAAGGGCCTGTGGGGTAATGCAAATCTAGGCCCTGCCTAGTTTTTCCAAGGCAATGCCAGCTAAGAAATAAAGTATTTCATTGCATTTCAGGCAGCATTGAACCCGGGCACCTTTACATCACATTCGTCCTCTCTGTCCATTGGGATATTCCAATCATTGAAATATTTTCGGCAAATGAACAGCTTCTTCACATACATTTAATAATCAATTGAAAAAGTTCATTGCCCCTGAGCCACCATTGAACCCAGGCACCTTAATATTACAGTCATCATCTCTATCCATTCAGCTGTAACAACTCATGAAATTTGTTCGGCAAATGAACAGCTTTAATTATGGACAGGAAAAACTATCCTGGCGCTGGATTGGAAAAACTAGGCCGTCCCAATATAGAAAAAATATTCAGGCCCTGGATTGGAAAAACTGAGCAGGTGCAAGGTATGCAAAACTAGGCAGCCCCTTTACAGAATATACCATAAATTGCCCGTAAAATGAAAAACATACGCTTTCCATTCCAGAGCCCTGGCAAGCCCAAGGCAGAATTGTCTATTAGAGGAAAATCTATCCAGCTCCTAGATTAAGAATAAATTTGCCTAGATTATTTTCTACCCGGGTAACAGCTATTAGGTAGTAGGTGGCAGGCAGGGAAATAAAACCGGATATCCTTTTAAGAACCCAAATGAACATATTGTACCTCATAGGGGATTAGCTAGGCAAGCCGGGCTTTTCGGCTTATATGGAAGGCACGCCACTGCCCTTTGGTAAAAGAAAATATTTTCGCATAAAAAGAAAAAGGCATAAAAAGAATTCAAAACCGTTTGGAACCGGTTCCGGCTTTTGAGACGGTTTCGGTTTCGTTCTTTTAAGAACCCGGATATCCTTTTAAGAACCCAAATGAACATATTGTACCTCATAGGGGATTAGCTAGGCAAGCCGGGCTTTTCGGCTTATATGGAAGGCACGCCACTGCCCTTTGGTAAAAGAAAATATGTTCGCATAAAAAGAAAAAAGGCATAAAAAGAATTCAAAACCGTTTGGAACCGGTTCCGGCTTTTGAGACGGTTTCGGTTTCGTTCTTTTTCAGATCAAAATAACGGTTACGGTTTCGGTTTCGGTTTTGAAAAATGAAACGGTTTTACTCGGTTACGGTTATGGTTTCGGTTTCAGTCCTTGCACTGAGAGAAATGCATTGAATGTTGTGACAATATCACTATTGATAGCGACGAGTTTGATACAATATTCATTCAGAATGAGCGAGTTATCAAATATTATTTGCTGCCAATAAAAAGTAAAGTGACATGTCAACCATTTCGATATGCTGTACTATATTTATGGATAGAATACTAATATATTTGAACGGCATGTCAATATCTATGGTCGTGATATGAATTTCTATTGTCGGTATAACCATATCCATATTTACCGCATAGTAATAATGGCAGAGACAGCGTATTAATATATATGGGCGAAATGTAAATTTTTCTGGGACGCATAATTATAATAGTTCAACAATTTTCACTATGGATTTCCTAACAATATTACAACTTGTTGGAGCGTTTGTTAAAATTCAAAATTTTTTGAATTTCTTATGGTTGAACATTTTTCTAAAAAATTTATAATATGCCGTAGCCGAATGGTAGAATACTGGGCTAACGTGCTAGAGGAGCAGGGTTCGAATCTTACTGAAACCAGATGCCAAATTATATAAAATTTTGTTTTTTAAACTATTTAGAATTTATCAATAGTTTATATGGATACCATTTCAATAGTGATTTATCAAAAAAGCATTGATGGTTTCATCCATATTCATTGATGGGACAGGATTATCAATTTTTATTTAATGTGATATCAATAATTATGGATGTTTGACCCATAGATTTCCCTCCGTGTGGTAATTATACACCCCTTTATGGGAAGTTCTCACCAACTTCGACTCAAGCAAATTTATTTTAATTAATTTCTCATAAAAGAGCTCGGGGTTTTGAACGAACATCGGCTAAAAAAAAAACACCAATTTCGGCTCCAGAAAATTTATTTTAACTAATTTCCCATAAGAGAGCTTATCAAGATGTAATAAAAAAATTCACAAACATTCAAAGAACTTTCATGAAAATTTTCAACTTTTTTCTCAGAATTTTTAGAATTTTTCGGCGCATGCAGATTAGTTCAATTTCACTCTTTTAAAGTATAAGTATTAGGGCGGATTTCTCGACTGCCTGTTAATGTCGCCACATGCAAGCTAATGCTGAAGGAGTACACACTCCGTCAAACCAACGAAAGATGGCAACAATCCCCAGGGTGCCGGATATCCAAATAAACGTGGGCAAAATGGGACTATAAAAGATCTAGAGACATTCACGCCCTAAGAAGGAGAGAAATCTCCATATTAATAGGTGTTTTAACCGGGCAACCGCCGTGGTGTAGCGGTTAAGTGTTCGGTCTTCTATACCAAGTCGTGGCGGTTCGATGCCCGGCAAAAGTAACATCAAAAATTATTTAGTAAAACAATATTTCTAAACGGGGTCGCCCCTCGGCCGTAGTTTGGCAAACTCTCCGGGTGTATTTCTGCCATGAGAAGCTTGTCAGCAAAAAATTTATTTGCTTTGCAAGTGCCAGGAAAACAACAAAGCAACACACTACAAGTTAGAAAGAGAAGCTCGGCTAAAAATCTCGTTAGAGGTTATGAAACCTGTTGGTATATCGCCGCCATTAATTTTTTTTTTTTTTCTTAACCGGGCACTGCCTAATTGGTAGGCAGGCAGAAAGGCTAGGTGTGCCCTACCGACAAGGAGGAGGAGGAAACGGTAGAGCACATCATCTGCAACTCCCCGTTTTTAAGCGGCGCGAGAGCGCGCTTTTTGGGAGTTCCCTTCCTGGATAGCCTAAGCCGGATCGAGGAGCTGGGCACAAAAGACTTCATGGCCTTCATAAAGTCATCTTAGTGGTTCGAGGAGAGGTAACGATGTCGGTTTAGTGGTGTCAGTCCCGGGGTTATGCTATGTGGAGAATTCAAAAAACTAAGTATTTTTTTATACTATGCATGGAGAAAAGGTGGATAACCATTTTTATTGTCGATGGGGAACTTCGTGACAAATAAACGGCAAAATAAAACTTGTCTATGTCTATTAAAGTTTTCGAGAAAAATTCTGAAAAGCCATGCAAGGACCATATTTGTAAAGAATTTCCAGGTCTGCAACTTGGGCTAGGTAATTTTTTCGAAAAAACCGTTTTTGACATTTGATCCCGAATAACTTTTTTAAAACACATGGGATTGATAAGGACTTTTGAGTTTTCTATCTGAAGGTAAACCTAAAGCTGATGACCCAATGTACGCTTGCTTTGCTTGCCTTGCTTACCTAGGCTTACCTTGCTTTCCTTTTAAAGCTTCTATGGCCCAATAGAAGCTACAAAAGTTGTCAAAAATACAGGATGAGACAAACAAGACAAACAGCGAAGCGTGTAAAGCGCTGTCAAATAGAGATTTGGGCTATTCGACGCTTTGAAGCGTTTCAAGCAAGCAAAGTAAGGCTGCCACTGGGCCAACTTTCATACATTTCAGTAGAGTTAAAAAAAATGTTGACATTTCTCGAGGCAAAGCGAGCAAAGCAAGCGTGCACTGGGCCATCACCCTAAGCTGTATGCAAAAATTTCGGACTGCGGGAATTATTGTTGTTTCAAATGCTTATATTGACCGAACTATAGGTACCTTTATTTAAAATATTAAACTTTGTTCTTTTTTTAGATTGTCCGTGCTTTGGTACATCGATTTGTTTTAAAAGAGCCCATCAGTGAACTTACGTTAGACAAAGACCCTAGTCTGGAAAAGGGTGCTGATTTTGATAAATATTCAAAAACTATTACTTTGGCTATAGTATTCAGTGCATTTATCATTTCGCCATTAACAGACTGCTTGGGATCTGTATTGGAATTAAATGTATGTGTAAAAACCGATTCATAGAAGCCTTATTGAAATATTTAGATTTGGTATGAACATAATTGATATTTCAAATTACAGGGTCTTTTGGCGGCTATTCCTCTAGCTTACATACTCCCCGGTTTGGCGTATATACAAATGGAGCCACATTCGCTATTTAGCCGTGAAAAGTTACCCGCATTGGGATTGGTTGTTTTTGGTACCATTGTTACTATATTGGGAGTGGTTGTACTCTTGCCAGGGCTCATGGGCGACTGTCGCGCTGATGTCGTTATGGATTATTGTAAACAGGAATTTACAGAAGTCGCGCAAGGCAATACAACTGTTTTGGCAACAAAAAAAATGGCTAACTAAGCGATTTAAGTAATTGTTATGTATATTTGTATGTACTTATATACAGACATTCATGCTATGTACCTTCAAGGGAGTTGTTTTAGATCAAAAAAAGGACGAATGCACTTGTTGAATATTGGTGTTTAAACTAAATTACACATACATACATATTTACCCTGCAAAAACTGTTCGATTGATCTCTAAAAAGAGTTGCCCGCGATTAATAGGCCAAACAGAATCACGTGAATACGGCAGATACGTGACGTACATCGATTTTAGAGCAAATTCTATTTTGCAGCATCCATCGTTTCAGTATATTTCAATGTAGGTACATATCGTTACCTTAATTCACAAAGGCTCTAACTGACATAAAAAAATTGTACAGGAGAAGCAAAAAACAAAATTTTTTTTACATTGAACGCATGCAAATATAGCTTTGTAAATTTGGAATATATCCGTTATTACTGCTAGTAACTCCTTGAAATTTGTTTTAAGTGTGTATTTTACTAAATTATACTTAAATATGTAAAAAAGTAATTTTCGAAAAATGTATCAATTAGAGGGTCTATGAAATAACTCCCACGAAGTAACTTCCACTTTTAAAAACGAAATAAGTCCCACCAAAAATTGCTATTTTGAAAGTGGGAGTTATTTCGTTTTTAAAACTATGACTTATTTCGTCAATTGGTGGGACTTATTTCGTTACGCGTTTTTATTTTAAGTGGGACTTATTTCGTTTTGAATGTGAATAAATTCGTTTTGTAAAGTAGGAGTTATTTCATATAAAATATTTTGAGAATCAATGGATGCAAAAGGTACAATATTCCCTTTTACAGAATATTTACAAAAAGATGTTATGATTTCATTATTGCAAAAAGTTATATATTGGACATTTCGTAAAAGGGACAACCATAATTTTTTGTCCTTTTCTCTCATGGCTCTCCCTTTTTTGTTATAAACTACTTTATACTTACTATAATAAAAAAACTTTAAAGAAATGTGTTGATGAATTACGTATTAGTAGGAATTTGGAATTCGTGTTCCATGTTAATAATAAATTCGTAATATCCATTCCATTAAGAAGCCTTCTGCAAGCTTGCATACGATTTTTCTTTATCATTTCTCTGCTTTGATTATTCACATTATTATTATAAGGCCTTATTACACCGCGACCATTAGTACGATCTATTGTGTGAGATTATCTATTATATATAAATGCGCAAACATAACTGGTTCATCCCTTTTTTGCAATAACCACAATTCTAAGGTATATAAAATTTGGTATGTATCGATATGTTTTGCCGAGCAGGGTGGCCGAAAACAAACCAAAAATTAAAAAAAAATTAATTATAATATGATTTGAAAATCACACCACTACAAGTGCTATTCACGCATTCGCTTTATAGAGCCGCTGTTATGGGTGTATGTAGGTATGACCACTTGCATTGTTGTGTATGCATTCATTGCAGTAGGGTGAGTTGTTTTGTCGGCAGCAATAAGATAACATGAGCCAGCGCGTCAACTTTATTGAGCTTAGGTACAAACAGTGTTTACAAAAACAAAATCTGTGCGTGGGGATTCAGAGAAGCAAATGCGTTTAAAAAAAAAAGCACAAATAAACTAGATCATGCACAAGGCCCTTCGTGGCTAGACTTAGTGAAATAAAATAAAATGGAAAATTGATAAAATTAAAAAAAAAGTAAAATCAGAAATAGAAAAGTGATTGAAAGTAAAAAAATAAAATTTGTTGGAAATGAAAGGAAAGGGAATAATATAAAATACATAAATAAAAATGAAGCAAAATGAAATAAATAAAATATTAAATTAAGAAAATAATAGGAAAGGAAAGGGATGGATAAAAGGAAAATTAAGGTAAGTTAAGGTAAGGAACGGAAAATATGACAGAAAAATCAAAGAGAAAGGAAAGGAATGGAAAAGAAAAAAGGAAGGGAAGAAAGGAAATGTAATGTAGGTAAAGCAGTGGAAAAGAGAAACAAAAGGAGAAAGACAAAGAAAGGAAAGAAGAAAAAAAGAAGGGAAAGAAAAGGTAGCGAGGAAGAAGGTATGGAAAATAAATGAAAATAAAAAGAAAGAAAAATAAAAGAAAGAAAGGTAATGAAAAGCTAAAAAAAATAATTTAAGGAAATGAATGAAAGAAAAAGAAAAGCAAAGGAGTTGCGGAAAGGAACAAAAGAAAATAAGGATACGGTAGGAAAGGAAAGGTAAGAAAAGGAAAGGTAAGGAAACGAAATGACAGGAAAGGAAATTTAAGAAAAAAGTGAAAGAAAATAAAGGTAAGAAAAAAATAAAAGAAAAGAAATGAAATGAAACAAAAAATGAATAAAATGAAAGGAAACTAAAGCAACGGAAACGAAAGGAAAGGAAAGAAAAAGAAAATAAAAGGAAGAAAGGACTGTAATGGAAATGGAAAGAAGGATCAGGTAAGAATATAAAAGAAACGAAAAGAAAGAAAAATAAAAGAAAAGAACAGAGGAGAATAGAAAAGAAAGAAAGAAAAAAGGGAAATAAAACGAAATGAAAGAAGAGAAAAGGAAAGAAAAGGAAAGAAGAGAAAAGGAAAGAAAAGGAAAAGAAGGGAGAAGATAAGGAAAGGAAATAAAAGGGAAGAGAAGGAAAGAAAAGCAAAAGAAATAAATTGAGATGAAAGGAGAGGAAATGAAAGGAAATAAAAGCAAATGAATGCTAAGGAAAGGAAAGGAAAGAAATACGTATGAAGACGACCTAAGAAGAATAAATAATTATCAACATTGAAACTATATTACTGAATGGTGTAAAGAGGGAGGAAAAGGCAAAATGAATAGGAATGTATAGAAACCAAAAATATACAAAATATGGAAAAGGAGGAAAATTTAAGAAATAGCAAAAAGGTAGGAAAATAAAATAAGGTTTTGTGGTTGAATTTCAACCACTGGGCGAACTCTAGTTCATATTATTCGACGTGTGTTTTTTTCGAAGAGCCAAATACTTCTTATTTGAAATCGCATTAAACAGTGTAACAATTTTTAAACCATTTCATTTTGGTGGGACTTATTTCATTTTCAAAAGTGGGACTTATTTCGTGGGAGTTATTTAATTTTTTTAAGCAATTTTTGGTGGGATTTATTTCGCTTTTAAATTGGGACTTATTTCGTGGGAGTTATTTCATAGACCCCAATTAGGGCTATTGTGAATTATGGTAACGATATGTAAGTAAATTGTATTTTGTTTAACGTACTCAGAGCCACGGTTAACGTTTGCATACAATTTTGCGTACCAAAATTCGTACCAAACCGATTAACAACGTACCAAAATAATTAGCTTGGCCAACAATATACATACTACAGCGCTCCAAAAATGTATGGAAATAAATTCGAAATTTGATATGCATGCCCTATATATCGGTGTGTTATAGCCCAAATAAAATGTGTGCGAAGTTTGATTGTTCTAGTATAACGGCAACCAGTGCCGATAATTAGTTAAAGTGCTTGCTAGCAGCTTATACTAAATAAGTTCGCAAAAAATCCATTAAGGCTTCGTTTTCTAGCAAAAATAATTGAGTACATCTTGAAACTTTTCAATTATAGTGCGCTTTTTATAGGTCGTACACGGCGTATGAGTAACATTACCTGTTCTTTTCATACATGTTACACTACTTTCAAGCCCTCATTAACACCTTTCCGTTGATACCTATATTGTAAAATCAATTTCTGGGGCATGTCCTGTCCTTCTCCTGTGCATCCTTAAATATTTGTATACACATTTTCAGAACTTTTATTAGAATACAATTCTTCAAAACACATAGAGTTTTGAAAAAGTTGAAGGATAATAATTTTAAAGGACATTACTTCCATGTCCTTGAAGGTTAATACAACAAAAAGTTATATTTAGCCTATATTTCAATTATAATTTAAATTAGTCACCACATACCCACATTTTGTTGAAATTTTTCGGCGCTACAATCTTTGATCCCTTAAAGGATATTCTAAGCATCTGGTAGAGAAACAAAAAATACCGATTTACTAATTACGGAGTCCTTAAAGGGTAAGGATACAGCAATATGAGAAAAACGAGTACATAAATCATTAAATTAGCAAAACGCAGTGGAATGTAGTACGATTTTACTATAACTTCGACTGCAAATCAGCACGGGTTGCCGTGGTTCGAATTGCTTTAAACTATATCAGGATAGTTTTTGATGCATAATTGTTAAAATAAGGGGGTATGCGTTTAAGGCCCGGTTTTCAGTGCAAGTTTAAACCACAGACAAAGTTGACTAGAGTTTGTCTCATACAAATTGGTCGTTAAACTCGCACTGAAGTTTAAACTTGCACTGAAAACCCGGGCCTAAATAAAACAATTTTTAAATTTTGGGACAGACTAATACATACACAGAGCCAAAAATGCCTAATAAAATTAATAAGATTGTCTTCATGAGCGGGTTTTGGGCTGAGGAGTAGTCGAAACGACGGAAACGAAAAAAAAACCTATACGCAAATCTATTTGGTTTAATGAGGAAATTCTTATTGATATTATTAAGTGCAATTTCTTCTTATTTCTTTTCGATTTCTTTTTATATGTGTTATTAATAAGAAAATCTTTTCAAGATTTCCTTAAAATTATGAAAAAAAGATGAAAACGGAAAAACTTCTTATTTTAATAAGATGATCTTAGGGTTCCTAACAAGAAGATTTGACTTATTAATGTTTTCAAAGGGAAATCTTGCAGAAAACGAAATGATTTCTTAGGGTTCTTTTTAATAAGAAGATATGACTTATTAACTGATTTCCGCATAATTGTATGTGTTAATAAGATGACTTTAGGGTTCCTAACAAGAAGATTTGACTTATTAATATTTTCAAAGGGAAATCTTGCAGAAAACGAAATGATTTCTTAGAGTTCTTTTTAATAAGATGATCTTAGGGTTCCTAACAAGAAGATATATCTTATTAACTGATTTCCGCATAACTGTATGTGTCAATAAGATGATCTTAGGGTTCCTAACAAGAAGATTTGACTTATTAATGTTTTCATAGGGAAATCTTGCAGAAAACGAAATGATTTCTTAGGGTTCTTTTTAATAAGATGATCTTAGGGTTCCTAACAAGAAGATATAACTTATTAACTGATTTCCGCATAATTGTATGTGTTAATAAGATGATCTTAGGGTTCCTAACAAGAAGATTTGACTTATTAATATTTTCAAAGGGAAATCTTGCATCATCATCAGCAGACATCATGTAGAACAACTATACGCTGAGAAGCAGAAGTACCCGATGGCTCGATGGTAAGCACCTATGTTCAGCATTCAATTTGTGGTTAGCTCGATTCGCGGTGGAGGCAATATGGCAAGTGTGGCAATGTAAGGAAGAGTGCGGTGAGATGGCTTGAAAGAAATATAAAAAGGCAACATAAGAAGGTAAAGGCAATACAAGAGAAATCTAAAACTGAATCGTAACTGATAATCTGAAGTTCTCGAAGACAATATAAGAACTCTGAAATATAATTTTTATTTTTTTTATTTGAAATATTAAAAAGAAGATTTTCTCAATAATATGTGATTTCATTTTGAAAACATTAATAAGTCGAATATTCTTGGTAGGAACCCTAAGAAATCAATTCATTTTCTGCAAGATTTCCCTTTGAAACCATTAATAAGTCAAATCTTTTTGTTAGGAACCCTAAGATCATCTTATTAACACATACAATTATGCGGAAATCAGTTAATAAGTCATATCTTCTTGTTAGGAACCCTAAGATCATCTTATTAAAAAGAACCCTAAGAAATCAATTCATTTTCTGCAAGATTTCTCTTTGAAAACATTAATAAGTCAAATCTTTTTGTTAGGAACCCTAAGATCATCTTATTAATACATACAATTATGTGGAAATCAGTTAATAAGTCAAATCTTCTTGTTAGGAACCCTAAGAAATCGGTTTGTTTTTTGCAAGATTTCCCTTTGTAAACATTAATAAGATTTTCTCTTCAAATTTAAAAAGAACTTCTTCTTGAAGAAAATCTATAGAGATATCATATGCAGAGACTTGTAACAAAACTCGTACCGAAACGAAACTCGCGTTTCTGGCGTTTCTGTTCCAAGAAACTTTAAAGGATAGAAACTAAATACGAAACAAAATGATTGTAACGGTTTCAGCAGAAACAAAATCTGTAACGAAACTAAATTAATTTTGTTCCTTGTAACAGAAACCGAAACATATATATAATATATATCGTCGCTCGGCCCGAAATACCGCGTATTTGCAAAAAACAAAAAGGCTTATATACCAAAATGTCCAAAAGCGAGATTTCGTTACCCTGACTCATCGGTCTTAATGTATTGACGTTAAAATTCCGGGGGTGAAATACCCGAAACTTTGCGTTATTGCTCAACTGAGTGTGAAATAACACAAAATGTAGCAAAATTTTAAGGTTTGGTTTATTACCACTCGGAAAGAAGTCAAATTTTGTCTTATTGCTCAAATATAGTATTTCATTTCAGACAAGATCGCAAGGGGCTCATATCAAACCTGCTGAAGTCGTTGGGACCAAGCCGCGCACGACCCGCTGCGACCGGTCGTCGCGAAAGGGCGCGCGAACCGCGTTAATTTTTTCACAATCCGTTGCCCTATGCATATGTATGAAGCGTTTTTATATATCATTTAAAAATAAAAAATAAAAAAGACAACCCTATAGTCGCGCAGTTATATTTTTCTTCATATCTTCAGCATTTATTGTCGGATCTTAAAGTGTGATACTCCATTTGTTTGTGCCAAGGACCCGGATTTTCCTACCGAAGTTCCATTGTGGTACTTACCCGCCAGTATGTAGCTGTCCAAGAAGTTAAATGTACCACACGAGGTTTCAGAGGTCGACTGAAGTTACTTTAGTTGGTTGCGACAGACATATTCATGTATATTATATACATATATTATAATATACTGCAAATATAGTTTTGCTACTGAGAAACAAAATTAATTTTGTTTCTGTTTCTGTTACAAGGAACAAAATTAATTTAGTTTCGTTACGGGTTTTGTTTCTGCTGGAACCGTTTCGGAGTTTTGTTACGACTTTTGTTACAAAGGAGTTTTGTTTCTGTTTCGGTTTCTGTTACAAGGAACAAAATTAATTTAGTTTCGTTACAGGTTTTGTTTCTGGGGTTTTGTTTCTGTTTCAGTTTCGTTACAAGCTGTGTAACAGAAACTGAAACCGAAACGCGTTACAAGTCCCTGATCATATGACTTTTGTTATATTTTATTAGGCATTGTTGGCTCTGTGTACACATCTATTACCTAGTTTATACACATACATACGAGTAAAACGATTCAGTTCAATTCGTTGTATATAAACTTTGGTTCCGATTGGAGACCGTTGAAGCGTGTCGCACGGGGTTCAAACTTCAGATTAGCTTATTAGTTTTATTTTTTGAGATTCTATAGGACAATCTGTGCTTTGATCCTCGTGCCGCGCACCTAAGGGTCTCCGATAGGAACCAAAATTAAATGTGATATCTTCGAATATAGTATTATCGATTTAAGGTATTTTTTGGTCTCAGGCCACCGAAAGTTTGAGGCCAATGTGCCACGCCATCCTCTGGATAAAACTGTTCAAGACTTAGGGAAGAATTGGCGAGGACTTTGCTTAATACACGTTCTGCTCATATGCTAGAACTGTTATTTTCAAGTTATTTTAAGTTAAAAAAAAAAAAACTAATGGCGGCGAAATACCAACAGGTTATCATAACCTCTAACGAGATTTTTAGCCGAGCACTTGTGGTGTGTTGCTTTTGAGTTTTCTTACAATTTGGCGGGACCTACAGTTTTTTGCCGACTCCGAACGGCACTTGCAAAGCAAATGAATTTTTTTGAAGCTTCTCATGGCAGAAATACACCCGGAGAGTTTGCCAAACTACTGCCGAGGGGCGACCCCGTTTAGAAAAATTCTTTTTCTAAATAATTGTTGATGTTACTTTTGTCGGGCATCGAACCGCCACGACTTGGTATAGAAGGCCGAACACTTAACCGCTACAACACGGCGGCCGCCCAAGCTAATTCTGGCATTAGGGAATGTCTTATATACACAAATGAATAATTTGAGGGGGCGGTATTAAGTCCAGTTTAATGTTCATATAAACTAGGCATATAAATATGCGTAAATGTATAAACATAAATGACACCTATAATGAGTAAAATAAATAAACTAGGTAGGTAGATAGAAGTGGCTGCCGCAAAGGCACACCTAGGCCAGTAATAAAAGGCCCGTTGTGATACCACCAAACACTAGGAAAGTCAGTCCCGGGGCCCGGCCATATGGAAAATCCCAGTGCTGTCGGGACTCTCCATATAGCCGAAACCCGGGACTGACACTCCTAACCGACACCGCTACCCCTCCTCGAACCATTTTGATAACTTGATGAAGGCCATCAATTCCTTTATGTCTAGCTCCGCGACCTGGCTTAAGCTAACCAGGAAGGGAACTCCCAGAGAGCGCCTTCTCGCTCCGCTTAAGGCCGGGCAGTTGCAGATGAGGTGCTCCACCGTTTCCTCTTCCTCATCATCTTTGCAACTCCTGCAGCATCGTCGGTAGGGAACGCCTAGCCTTGCTGCGTGCCTACCAATAAGGCAGTGCGCGGTTAAAACACCTATTAATATGGAGATTTCCTTCCTTTTTAGGGCGTATATGTGTCTAGATCTTTTAAGATCGCATTTTGGCCAGGTTTGCTTGGATATCCGGCACCCTGGGGCTTGTAGCCATCTTTCGTTGGCTTCGCGGAGTGTATGCTCCTTCAGCATTAGCTTGCACGTGGCAAACGGCATAGCTATGCGCTCTTTATCTTGAAGAATCTGCTTGGTGGTGCCCTGCCTGGCAAGTTCGTCTGCCCTACAGTTTCCCTCAATGTCCCTGTGTCCCGGGACCCATGTGAGGTTCACGCGGTTCTGTTGGGCCATCTCTTGAAGAGATCGACGACAGCTGAGCGTCAGTTCAGAGTTGAACGAGTAAGAGCCAAGGGATTTGATGGCCGCTTGGCTGTCGCTGAAAATACAGATATCCTGTCCGATGGTGCGTTCACCTATCCAAGTCACGGCGTCCATGATTGCTGAAACTTCAGCCTGGAAGACGCTGCAGTGATCAGGTAGTCTAAAGGAGAGTTCTAGGTCCAAATCCCTTGAGTAAACCCCTCCTCCGACTCTGTCGTCTAACTTCGAGCCGTCGGTGTATATAAAAGTGCCGCCATTAGTAGCGGGACACCGATCTATGTTCTCCCAGTCTTCCCTGCTGGGAATGTTTATTCTAAAACAACAATCTCCGACTGTTGTGGTCGCACACCGATCTGTGCTCAGAGGGAGAAAGCTGTAAGATCTTAGAATACAGGAGTGTCCAATAGTGCTTGCGCCCCAGACGGACGTTTCCCTTAGACGCACAGCCGATGCTGCTGCTGCCCGGTACCCTTCCAGATGGAGTGGCACAAAGCCAAGAATGGCCTGGAGAGCTTCATTGGGCGTTGTTCTTAACGCCCCGCTTATACAGATCATGCTCGATCTGTCGACTTTCCCTAACAGATTTAGGTTTGTTGCCTTTCTTAGCGCAGGCCACCATACCACGACTCCATACAGCATAATTGGCTGGATTATCGCAGTGTAGATCCATCTGCAAATTTTGGGGCTGAGCCCCCATTTTTTGCCAATGGCTCTTTTACACGTGTAAAGTGCAATGCACGCTTTCCTCCGGCGCTGGATGACATTCTCCTTCCAGTTAAGCTTTCTATCTAGAACTGTGCCTAGGAATTTGGCTTTGTCAGCTGAGTTCAGGCGCACGCCATCTAGTTCTGGTAGGCTCAACGGTGGTATCTTGTACCGCCTGGTATAAAGGACAAGCTCCACCTTTCCCGGGTTGATGCTAAGTCCGCAGCGAGAGGACCATGAAGAAACTTCTCGCAGTGCTACTTGCATCAAGTCACACAGGGTTTGTGGGAATTTGCCCCTATATGCAATAGCTAAATCGTCTGCATATGCCACTATCTTCCCGCCCCCCCACCTTGTGTCTCGTAGCAGCGAGTTTACGGTGAGGTTCCATAGGAGCGGGGAGAGAACACCACCCTGAGGCGTTCCTCTTGTGACATAGCGTGAAAGATCAACTGTTCCCAGTGAAGAAACTATTTTCCTTCCCTTTAGTAGTTGATCAATTAGTCCAATAAGAGACCTATTTATGCCCAGGTTTGTTAAAGCAGTGTTAATAGCCTCCGGCCTTAAATTGTTGAAAGCCCCTTCGATGTCCAGAAAGGCCACGAGACAGTACTCCTTTTCATGCAATGATTTTTCAACAATAGAGACTAGGCTGTGGAGCGCAGTTTCCGTTGATTTACCTTTGGTGTATGCATGTTGATAGCTAGAAATAAGGTTGCTATCAATAGTAGAGGAGAGATAATCGCTAATTATCCTCTCGAAGGTTTTAAGTGCAAAAGACGAGAGACTGATCGGTCTGTAGTCTTTAGGCTCATAGTGTGAGGCCTTCCCAGCCTTTGGAATAAAGACTACCGTGGCGCTTCTCCAGGAACACGGAATGTAATTAAGAGCCAGGCAGGCTGAATAGAGAACTACCAGCCATTTAGCTGATATTTCCAGCGTATTTATGAGTTGTGCGGGGAAAATCCCGTCTGGCCCAGCTGCCTTGAACGGCTCAAAGCTTTTGATTGCCCACCTTACCCTTTCCTCCGTAATGGGTATGTTTACCGCCAGGTTTGTTGCAGATGCTACAGGTGCATCATACAAGTTCCCCGGAAAGTGTGTGTTCAGGAGCAGCTCCAGGGTTTCCCCTTCCGTGCTGGTCCAAGATCCGTCAGGCTTCCGTAAATAGCTAATGGCTGTTTGAGTTTTTGATAGCACTCGTCTAAGTCTCGCTGTATCATCGACTTTTTCGACCCCGGTGCAGAAATTTCTCCACGAAGTTCTCTTCGCTTGCCTTAGAGCCTTTTTATAGGCCCTCAGTTTAGCTTTATATTCGAGCCATTCAGGCTCCGTACCGATGCTCTTGGCCTTGTTAAATTGCTTCCTGCATGATATACGGAACGAATCCAGGTCGTAAGACCACCAGTGGGGTCTATGTTTGCCGCGTGGTTTTGGTACTGGACAAGCCTGCTCTAGGGCATTTGAGAGCGCCGTTGTAAAGGTCGTTACCAGATCATCCAGTTCTCCCACTGATGAGGGGGCTTGTGGAGGTAATACTGGTAGGTCCCTAGCTAATATTTGGTTATGTAGCTGCCAGTTAGTGTTGCGTGGATTTCGTTTCATAACTGGCTGCTCAACAATAAAGTCTAACACAATTTCTATGTACCGATGGTCAGAAAATGAATGCTCATCAAGAACACGCCATTTTCTGACCCACTCATAAGCGCCTTCGCTACAAACAGTGGGGTCTATAACCTCCCTACGAGCTTTAGTTATAAAAGTAGGCTCGTTACCCACGTTACAAACCACCAGGTTAGTTGTTAGTAGGTAGTCAAACAGAGACTCGCCCCTAGCGTTAATATCGGAGCTTCCCCACTGGACGTGATGAGCATTAGCGTCAGCTCCAATAATAAGATGGCCCGTACAGAAATTATCCACCAGATCTTTCACCTCCTTTTGTGGAGGAGGTTCTTCGGCGTCATAGGGCATATAGACCGACGCCATCGTTAGGCTGGTGCTGCCGACTGTTAAGCTGGCAGCTGTAACGTCACCATTTGAGTAGTTGGGTAATAGAAAGGTGTTTAGCTCAGACTTTACCAAAATACAGGTTCTGACCTTGCCCTCTATATTGGCTTGGATGAGCTTGTACCCCTTAGTCCCCAATCCACAGATCCTAGAGCTATTGACCCAGGGCTCTTGGATAAGGACCACGTCTACGTCGCCTTTAGAAAGACGACTGTTTAAAACAGCCGAGGCTGCTTTAGATTTGTGCAGATTTATCTGAAGCACCACCAACATGAGAGAGCTCAGACTTCCCTGCCGCCAGCGTGTCGTCGAGGTCTGGCCTGTTCCGGGGGCTGTCTCTCAACGAGGAGTTGTTCAGAGCACCTGCACGATTTGGCGTGGCGGGAACCCTGCTGTCTGAAGCAGCATCAACGTTAGTGTGCTCAGGTTTAGCCACGATCGTGACGTCGAGGCCTTCTTCGTCAAGCAGGCTTTCTTCTATCGCCGAGCTGTTCGCAGCACCATCGCAATTTGACGTGGCGGATAACATACTTTCCGCGTCGGACTCCTCTGCTTCCTCTTCCGATGCCTCGATCTCCGAGTCCTCCGGAGCGTCCGGAATAGCAGCGCGCTGTGCATCGCCACGGTATACGTGGATCACGATCTGACCCAAGCCGTAATGCACTCGTCCGTTGCACCGTTTAAGGGGCTCGAGCGCCTCCTTATTCAGAGTGATAACCACCTGTCTATTGGACCCAACCACATCATCGACCAGATTGACGCCCCAATCCTGCGTCGGGAGAGACGGATTCCAGACCTGCAGCATCTCAAGAATATTCTCGGGTTATGCAGGGACGGCAGGAATCCATGCCCTTGCCCTTGGCCGAGCCGGAATGTCCTTCCAGTCGACGACATCTAGTCTTGCCCCTGGGTAGACTTCACCCAGTCTTGCAACTGCTGCCTTATACAGTGCGACAGTTCTTGCATCCTCGCACGCGAATATTTTGATCTGACCTTGGTGCCAGCCCGCGTCAGTACCTCGCGGCGGACTACCCGGAGACTCACGCATTAAGTCGAGGAGGGCCCTGCCCATTTCATTCCGGACATACAGCCACCGGTCTTTGGGGATGGCGGTCGTTACTGAAACCTATAAGGATTCTGTCCTTGGTTACTTCAGCAAAGCTGAGTTTTCCCACTACGGGGTTGAACTGATGCCGCTTCGGATGGGGGTTTACCTTTCCGTCCGATCTCTGGCGTTTGAAGGGATTACCGTTCACCCTCTTAGGCACATAGGGCCTCTGGAAATTTGTTATCAGAGCTTTCGCTTCCTCCACCATCTTCCTTTTTCCGGCGACAGCTTCTCCTGCGATGCTCCCTCATATTTTTTAAGGATCCTTGCGGCCTTTCTTTTATCCCAGTACGCAAAGCGTCGGGGAGATGCCTCTTGGGGGGGATTCAGACTCGTAGTTGTCATCGCGGTCTCTCCCTTTGCGGCGTCGTCCTTCTCTTTCGAAACTCTGAAACCAGGTCGTGAGACCATTGCCCCAGATGTGAAGAGATTGGGTTTCGTACCAGCGCTTGATGGAAGTTTAGCTTCCGCCGTTTTCTGCTTGACTGCGTAGGCAGCCGCACTGCTGCTTGCTCCCATCAAGTCACTCTTACTTGATAGCAGTTTGGGGGATGACTGACCCGTAGTTTCCATCGCTGTCTGTCTCCCAGTTAACTTTGAGGCGGAGTTTGTCCTCCGGCGTTGTGTTTTCGCTTGCTCCAGCATAGTTCTTCTCTGCTGTGGAGTAAACGAAGTCGTTAATTGCTTTGTATTTTGTGTGTTCTTCATCTTGTTCGTACGACCCCTCGCCGGACAAGGCCAGCTTAGGGTCAAGGGTAGTGTAAGGGGAAGTGTGTCGTCCGCCGCGGCAGAGCCCCATACCGCGGTAAGACCATAGTTACTCCCTGAGGCGGCCCGGTATCAGTGAGGCTCCGTTCGACTACAGCCACGATTTGCCTCCCGGCTGCAAACGTCCAATGAGCACGGTATCGCATAACACCCTGGATTGGGAGGGAAAAGTTTTGCACATTTATATAGCGAGCCGCTTGCTTCAAGACAGACGCTCGCTTACAGCCGCACCTCATGGTGTACAGACGCTGCGAAAAAGACCCCGGTGAGCCCTTAAACCAAGTATGTCAGAGTGGCCCCACCGGGGCTCCCTCTCTTTCTGCCGCGAGCCTAGGTAGCTCAACGTTGCCCAGAGTGCACGAACGAGGACGCAAGAGTCGGGATTGAGCGCGGTCACTCAGCAACCACACCCCATTAAACTAAACTGTAAAAAATTTCATTCATAAAGGACCAATCGTGGTTAAAAAAACATTTTCGTTTGAACCCAGTTGGAAATATGTATATGCATACAACATCAGTATTTCAGGCATGATTTGGAGCATTGTATGCATGCCTGTATAAATGCTTGTTCAGTTCCATTTTACACGTGTTGTTTCTCAGAGAGCATGTATACTCTATCCCTTCTTTTGTACTACTTTTGTATGCATGGATGTGTATCAATGGACGCATACAGAAGCACTAGTACGTACACATGATTTATACATACAAAATCACTAATTCTGCATGGAAATAATAGAATGGATTTTTCATACATATGTATGTAGGATGCACATAAATATTATTCGCATTAATACATCAGATAGGAGCATAATGAGGACAGATTGCACAACTTTGAACCAATGAAAAAGGGCAATCAAACTCATTACATATCTTACTCGTTCTGTCCCATCTCACCATCATGAAAAATTGCCACTGAAATATCGTTAGGCACTTCAGGTAAGACATGCTTGGGTCCAAACGGCTGTGTGTTCTATTGTCCATGTACTCCTTGGTTCACTTTTGTATGCATGGATGTGTATCAATGGACGCATACAGAAGCACTAGTAGGTACACATGATTTATACATACAAAATCACTAATTCTGCATGGAAATAATAGAATGGATTTTTCATACATATGTATGTAGGATGCACATATGTAAATATTATTCGCATTAATACATCAGATAGGAGCATAATGAGGACAGATTGCACAACTTTGAACCAACGAAATAGGGCAATCAAACTTATTACATATCTTACTCGTTCAGACCCATCTCACCATCATGAAAAATTGCCATTGAAATATCGTTAGGCACTTCAGGTAAGACATGCTGGGGTCCAAACGGCTGTGTGTTCTATTGTCCATGTACTCCTTGGTTCACTTTTGTATGCATGGATGTGTATCAATGGACGCATACAGAAGCACTAGTAGGTACACATGATTTATACATACAAAATCACTAATTCTGCATGGAAATAATAGAATGGATTTTTCATTCATATGTATGTAGGATGCACATATGTAAATATTATTCGCATTAATACATCAGATAGGAGCATAATGAGGACAGATTGCACAACTTTGAACCAACGAAATAGGGCAATCAAACTCATTACATATCTTACTCGTTCAGACCCATCTCACCATCATGAAAAATTGCCTTTGAAATATCGTTAGGCACTTCAGGTAAGACATGCTGGGGTCCAAACGGCTGTGTGTTCTATTGCCCATGTACTCCTTGGTTTCTCACCATCATGAAAAGTTGCCATTGAAATATCGTTAGGCACTTCAGGTAAGACATGCTGGGGTCCAAACGGCTGTGTTTTCTATTGTCCATGTACTCCTTGGTTCAAAGTTGTACCATCGTTGGGATTGGCAAAGTGCGTTGAGGTTTGTCCAAGAAATCCATTGAAAATAAAATGTTCAAGTCAATAAAGCAAAATCAATGGAAGGAAAGTTTGACGTAGAGGATCTGCGCAGGACACAGGCAGCTGACAATTGCTCCACTCGACTCTCACACCTGCTATCAGAGGGGAATCCTCGACCTAACGATGTAACCGAGCAATGGAAGCATACCTATCTCTCACTCATTACGCACCGCCACTGAGGCCACTATAGGGTTCCAGCGAGCCCGCAAGAACAACTGGTACTATGAGGAATGCAAAACTGCCTCGAAAAAAAGGACGCTGTCTACAAGGAGACGTTGCGAACGGGCGCAACCCGCAGTGTATGGCAACAATATCGTGAGGCAAAGAAGGAAGAGAGACGCCTTTTCAGAAAAAATAAAAGTGATGCCGAAAGCTTGAGATGTTGGCTGACAGGAATGATACCCGAAAATTCTATGAAAAGATCCGGCGGATGACAGAAGGTTTTAAGACCGGGGCAAGTCGAAGAGCTGGTAAAAAGCATGGATCAGCTCTTATGCAGAATATGGTCAGATGAGTGCATGCCTCCAGATTGGAATTTAAGTGTGCTCTGCCCAATCCACAAGAAAGGCGTTCCCGATAACCGCACCAACTACCTCGGAATCAGTCTTCTTAATATCGCATATAAGGTTCTTTCTAGCGTATTGTGTGAAAGACTGAAGCCAATCGTAGACAAACTGATTGGACCTTATCAGTGTGGCTTTAGACCTGGTAAGTGTGCCATCGGCCAGATTTTCACGATACGCGAAATCCTGGAGAAGAACCATGATAAAAGAATCGACACACGCAATGTCTGAATTTTACTTCCCTGCAAAGCCTATACGGCTTTGCCAAATGACGTTGAGCAATACCAACAGTGTTTTACACATACATTTACTTACGTGTGTGTATAATTGCCGACCGAATTGAAACTAGTACCTTTAAAGGGAAAAAGGCTGTACAAACTTGGGGTGGCATGCACAATTTATGGGGCTACTTACTTACGAGAGTGTTTCTGCGCCGGTTGGCTGAATATAATTTCCACACAATGCTGGCTCTCCAAATATCGACTCAAATGTCAGATGGACACGGATGGTTCACATACGAGCACCTTCTCTCAATTTGCAACTAACTCTTTTATTTATTTTACAACTTCAATAGCAAAATTCTTTGACAACAATTTTTATTATTATTCACCGAAAAGAAAAAATGTAATTAGGAATGTTATTAATTCACCGAAAAGAACCAGAGTAATTAGAGATGTGTCGGGGGCCTTAGGGATGGTTGTGGTAAGTTACTATACAAAAATATCGAATCGTCCGACTAGTTGCGTCGTACGTTGACGCATATAGTGCGTGGACATTCTCCCACCCCTGGGCTGTTCCCTGCGTCGTTGGTGATGTTGATGGCCGCTGTTGACGAGCGCCGCTATCACGGTGAAGCATGGTATGGTGGTGATGCCCGCAGACCCGACAGAGCTCGGCAGACGTGCATTCGTCGGTGCGGTGCGACAGGGCCAAGTAATTTGTGCAGAATTGGTGTGCCCTGGCAATTAGCATTCGCTGTTGGGGTTGCATGCCGGCGAAGACAGGACACACCAAAAGAGCATGGTGTCGCAGACATAAACGGCATCGGCGATAGTCGGGAACGTCACGACGGGGGAGGGCTACGGACACCGCCACCAGCGATGTTAGAGAACGGCGTGGTGCTGGAACCAGAGGGCGTTGGCGACTCATCTGGGAAGAGAGAAATAAAGGAGAGAGAAAACCACTTGGTTAGTGCTTTCATATACGGGAGATGGAGGTATGATTCGAGGTTGAGTTTTAATATAATGTTGAGAAGATTTATATAGCGTCAGTGGGGTGGACTGTAGGTGAGTCAGGGGATGTGAATAGGTAGGGAGCATCAGAGTCTAGTTCGAAGGTGAATGCGTGAGTCCCGGCAACCTTCTTAAGATGGGTTTTGAAGCTTTTAACAGCGGATTCCCACAAACCGCCCATGTGAGGTGCGCCGGGGGGTATGAACTTCCAGTTGATGCCTTGGGGTGCACGCTTCGCTCCGATGAAGGTTTTTCCATTTTCGCTCATCATCATATTGGGGTATCCTCGACGTCTAACGAAGCGGGAAAAAGCGGCGAGAAAGGCCTTGCTGGTGAGATCGGAGCACAGCTCCAGGTGGACCGCTTTGGTGGAAAAACACAGGAAGACGGCCACGTAGCCTTTTACCAAGGTTGGGGAACGGAGCATCGAAGCTTTTATTTGAAATGGACCAGCAAAATCCACACCTGTTGTTGTAAAGGGAGGAGCGAACGTGCACCGTTCGGGGGGTAAGGCGGCCATTATTTGGGAGCGTGTCTGTTGCTTGTGGAGGGTGCAAACCTTACATTGGAAAAGGCACTTTTTTAAGAGAGGTTTGAGGCGGGCAATGTAAAACTCCTGGCGGATGATTTGTTGCATGAGGCGAATTGCGGCATGTAGGAGTAGCTCATGGAGAAATCGTATGTAGAGTATAGAGAGCTGCGATTTCTCGGGGAGAATAATGGGGTGACGCTCATTATACGTTAAGGTGGAGTGAGCTAGTCGACCATTTACACGGAGAACTCCGCTCTTATCGAGGAAGGGGTTTAACGTGAGAAGAGAGCTGCGTTTTCCAATTGGCTTAGAGTCCTCTAGGCACGCCTTTTCAAGACCGAAGTACCGAGTTTGGGTCACGACGAGTAGACGGTGTTTCGCTCGTTTGAGGTCGGCATGAGACAATGAGAGATCGGCGGGGTCATGAATACCGCTCACCGCGTCCTTTAGTCGACGTATAAATTTGAGCACGTATGCCATAACACGGAGGGCTCGGGAGTAGGAGGAGAACCGATCTAAGATGTCTTCGGTTTCTTCCACGGCGTGGAGGGCTTCGATTCGGCGCAGTTCGGGGGGATTCACGTTTCGGGCCGTTTGTTGTTGCCACTCCTCGGGGGGTTTGGAGAGCCACTCTGGACCGTTCCACCAGAGGAGAGAATAGGATAGGTCGGAAGGGGTACATCCTCTGGTCCCCATGTCTCCCGGATTGTCCTTGCTGCGGACGTGTCTCCAAGGGACGTTACCTACGAGATTTATGATCTGCGCGGTTCGGTTTGAGACATAGGTTTTCCAGGAATGAGGTGGCTTTTCGAGCCAGGCTAGAACTATTTCGGAGTCGGACCACATAATTAATTTCCGTTGACTGAGACCGAGATGGGATTGTACTACTGCGACTAGGTTAGCTAATAACAGCGCTCCGCATAGTTCCAGGCGTGGCAGACTGACGGTTTTGAGAGGAGCCACTTTGCCTTTGGATACTAGGAGGTGAGAGAAGACATGCGAGCCGACAGTAGTTCGCACGTAGAGGTTAGCGCAATAAGCTTTTTCTGAGGCGTCGCAGAAACCACGGAGCACGACATGGTGGTCGGGGGCGAAGTTAATCCATCGGGGTATTTGTATGGCAGAAATCGTTTGAAGGTTTTTGGCGAATTGTGCCCATTTTACTAGACGGATCGGCTTGACTTGCTCGTCCCAATCGGTCCCATCTAGCCATAACTCTTGCATCAGGATCTTGGCTTGTATCATAATGGGCGTAAGCCACCCTGCGGGGTCGAAAAGTTTTGCCATAGAGGAGAGTATTTGTCGCTTGGTAGAGGCTGTAGAGGCTGGATCTGAATCGACAGTGTAAGAGAATTTGTCTGAAAGTGCATTCCATTGTATTCCTAGGGTTTTGGCAGTACTACTTTTTTCAAACTCGAGAAAATCGGTTTCAAGTAAGTCTGCCTTTGGACCTGCTGGAGGATTTTAGGATGGTTCGCCGTGATCTTTTTTAGAGCGAAGCCGGCAGAGTTGAGGGAGTCTATAAGTTCGTATAGAGATTGCTGGGCTGATTGAAGATCATGGCTGCCAGATAAAATGTCGTCCACATAAGTTTCGGACTTTAATATTGGGGCTGCGTTTGGGTGAGAATCAGATACGTCTTTAGAGAGCTCGTGAAGGGTGCGTATCGCCAGGAAGGGTGGGCAATTGACACCGAAAGTGACCGTGTTTAATTTAAAATCCTTTATTGGACCGTCTTGGGGCGTGCGGAAGATAATCCGCTGGTAGTCTCGGCCATCGGGGTGTAAGAGAATCTGGCGGTACATTTTCTCAACATCGCCGTTAAAAACGTATTTGTACGTTCTCCATTTCAGGAGCATCAGTCTCAGATCGGGTTGGAGAGTTGGTCCGGTGCATAACACGTCGTTGAGGGAGTGACCGTTAACGGACTTCTTCGACGCATTAAATACTACTCGGAGCTTTGTGGTTTTCTTTTCTGGTTTTACGACCGCATGGTGAGGGAGATAGAACGAGTAGTACTTGCCTTGGGATTCTATTTCTTTAGTACTACATTCTTCCATGTGACCGAGATACAGATATTGTTATAGTACTTTGAGATCGCCCTTTTTGAGGAGGGTACGTTCCATGCCAACGTACTGTCGTAGGGCTGCGTTCCGGGATTGACCTAAGTCGATACTGGTCGGGAATGTTGGTTTAAAGGGAAGCCGGACCATGTATCGACCGTCATTTGTTCGAGTGGTAGTGCTTTGGAAAAAGTCTTCGCCCATTTAGTCTTCTGGGGTTTCCACTCGAGTTCTGGGTACCTCTTCGATTTCCCAGAACTGTTTTAGCTGTTCATTCAGCTGTCCATTTGTTACCTCCCATGCTTGAGTGGAGTGGACTGCAACTTTTTCGGGGACTTGGCCACTTAGTATCCAGCCAAATATGGTATTTTGCAGTGTGGGGGAGATTTTTTCGATGCCATTAAGCATTATCTGTGGGATGAGATCGCTGCCTAATACCAAATCGATTTGGGAAGGGTTTTGACAATTCTTGTCTGCTAGGGTGAGATGAGACCATTTAACTTTTTGTTCCTGATTCAGCTTGAGGGTTAGGAGAAGCCTTGTGAGACGAAGTAGGACTATGGCTTGCGCTCTTATTTTCACTTGGCGGTCATTTGAGGTTAGTATAAGGGAGCAAAGTTTGTTGGATGTCTGTACAACTCCCCCTCCCATGCCTGAGATCTCAAATAGTGAGTGTGTATAGGGGAGCCCGAGTCGGGTTTGAGCTTTAGAGGAGATGAAGCTTCGTTCTGACCCTTGGTCCACTAAGGCTCTTAGTTTAAACAGGTCTCCTTTGTACTCTACAGAAACAATTGCTGTGGGAAGTATGATGGAGTTGTCATTTTCGGAATGCAATGACTGAATCTGGGCTGCAGTGGACGTGGTGGGATATTCGTGCTGGGGGGCTGCATTGCTGTTGACCTGATCCGAGTTATTTACCATCGTTGCCACCTGGGATGTTGTCCTCTGAATTCCGGTTCGGGGAGCTGCATTGTCATGCAGGGTGGAGTTGTGCGGACCTTGGCAGTAGAGGCACGTCCTTGTGCTGGTGCAAGCTTTGATGAGGTGAGTTTGTGATAAACAATTTTCGCATAAATTGTTATCTCTTACAAACTTTTGACGCTCAGGGATAGGCAGTTTTTTATACCGCAGGCAATTTTGTAGCGTATGGGAGGATTGCTTACACATTTTGCAGGCGTACATTTTTTGGTGCTCTGTGACATGAGCATATGTGTGGGTAAGGGAGTTATTGCTGTTGTTGTATTGGGGCTGACCTGGCCGAAACTGGGGTTTATTGTGGTTTGGGGTTGACCGGGAGAACTTTGTGGGGGGTGGATTGTATCGCGGCTTGTCTGGACGCCATTGGTCTACCCTTTCCACTATCTCATAACGAGTGGTCAGGAACTGGTTCATTTGGGACCAGTTCGGCAGGTCTTTTCTTGAGCTTAACGACTGCTCCCACAACGCAACTGTATTTTCGGGGAGTTTTGACGTCACTAAATATATCAAAATGGGGTCCCAACTGTCTGTCGAGACTTGTTGGGTTGATAATATTTGTAGGCAATTATTAACAGAGGATTGCAGACTTTGTATATCCTCACTGTTTTCCGTTTGAATGGGCTTAAGGGTCATGAGAATGCGGATTTGATTATCAACTAGAACCCAATTTTGGGGATTTTTTTTTCTTCAGCTACGGCTATTTTTATTTATTAGGGGGTGCCGAAATTTTAATTTATCTTCTAATATGTAGTGGGGGATGCAAGAACTGTCGCACTGTATAAGGCAGCAGTTGCAAGACTGGGTGAAGTCTACCCAGGGGCAAGACTAGATGTCGTCGACCGGAAGGACATTCCTGCTCGGCCAAGGGCAAGGGCATGGATTCCTGCCGTCCCTGCAGAACCCGAGAATATTCTTGAGATGCTGCAGGTCTGGAATCCGTCTCTCCCGACGCAGGATTGGGGCGTCAATCTGGTCCATGATGTGGTTGGGCCCAATAGACAGGTGGTTATCACTCTGAATAAGGAGGCGCTCGAGCCCCTTAAACGGTGCAACGGACGAGTGCATTACGGCTTGGGTCAGATCGTGATCCACGTATACCGTGGCGATGCACAGCGCGCTGCTATTCCGGACGCTCCGGTGGACTCGGAGATCGAGGCATCGGAAGAGGAAGCAGAGGAGTCCGACGCGGAAAGTATGTTATCCGCCACGTCAAATTGCGATGGTGCTGCGAACAACTCGGCGATAGAAGAAAGCCTGCTTGACGAAGAAGGCCTCGACGTCACGATCGTGGCTAAACCTGAGCACACTAACGTTGATGCTGCTTCAGACAGCAGGGTTCCCGCCACGCCAAATCGTGCAGGTGCTCTGAACAACTCCTCGTTGAGAGACAGCCCCCGGAACAGGCCAGACCTCGACGACACGCTGGCGGCAGGGAAGTCTGAGCTCTCTCATGTTGGTGGTGCTTCAGATAAATCTGCACAAATCTAAAGCAGCCTCGGCTGTTTTAAGCAGTCGTCTTTCTAAAGGCGACGTAGACGTGGTCCTTATCCAAGAGCCCTGGGTCAATAGCTCTAGGATCTGTGGATTGGGGACTTAGGGGGACAAGCTCATCCAAGCCAATGATGAGGGCAAGGTCAGAACCTGTATTTTGGTAAAGTCTGAGCTAAACACCTTTCTATTACCCAACTACTCAAATGGTGACGTTACAGCTGCCAGCTTAACAGTCGGCAGCACCAGCCTAACGATGGCGTCGGTCTATATGCCCTATGACGCCGAAGAACCTCCTCCACAAAAGGAGGTGAAAGATCTGGTGGATAATTTCTGTACGGGCCATCTTATTATTGGAGCTGACGCTAATGCTCATCACGTCCAGTGGGGAAGCTCCGATATTAACGCTAGGGGCGAGTCTCTGTTTGACTACCTACTAACAACTAACCTGGTGGTTTGTAACGTGGGTAACGAGCCTACTTTTATAACTAAAGCTCGTAGGGAGGTTATAGACCTCACTGTTTGTAGCGAAGGCGCTTATGAGTGGGTCAGAAAATGGCGTGTTCTTGATGAGCATTCATTTTCTGACCATCGGTACATAGAAATTGTGTTATACTTTATTGTTGAGCAGCCAGTTATGAAACGAAATCCACGCAACACTAACTGGCAGCTACATAACCAAATATTAGCTAGGGACCTACCAGTATTACCTCCACAAGCCCCCTCATCAGTGGGAGAACTGGATGATCTGGTAACGACCTTTACAACGGCGCTCTCAAATGCCCTAGAGCAGGCTTGTCCAGTACCAAAACCACGCGGCAAACATAGACCCCACTGGTGGTCTTACGACCTGGATTCGTTCCGTATATCATGCAGGAAGCAATTTAACAAGGCCAAGAGCATCGGTATGGAGCCTGAATGGCTCGAATATAAAGCTAAACTGAGGGCCAATAAAAAGGCTCTAAGGCAAGCGAAGAGAACTTCGTGGAGAAATTTCTGCACCGGGGTCGAAAAAGTCGATGAGACAGCGAGTCTTAGACGAGTGCTATCAAAAACTCAAACAGCCATTAGCTATTTACGGAAGCTGACGGATCTTGGACCAGCACGGAAGGGGAAACCCTGGAGCTGCTCCTGAACACACACTTTCCGGGGAACTTGCATGATGCACCTGTAGCATCTGCAACAAACCTGGCGGTAAACATACCCATTACGGAGGAAAGGGTAAGGTGGGCAATCAAAAGCTTTGAGCCGTTCAAGGCAGCTGGGCCAGACGGGTTTTCCTCGAACAACTCATAAACACGCTGGAAATATCAGCTAAATGGCTGGTAGTTCTCTATTCAGCCTGCCTGGCTCTTAATTACATTCCGTGCTCCTGGAGAAGCGCCACGGTAGTCTTTATTCCAAAGGCTGGGAAGGCCTCACACTATGAGCCTAAAGACTACAGACCGATCAGTCTCTCGTCTTTTGCACTTAAAACCTTCGAGAGGATAATTAGCGATTATCTCTCCTCTACTATTGATAGCAACCTTATTTCTAGCTATCAACATGCATACACCAAAGGTAAATCAACGGAAACTGCGCTCCACAGCCTAGTCTCTATTGTTGAAAAATCATTGCATGAAAAGGAGTACTGTCTCGTGGCCTTTCTGGACATCGAAGGGGCTTTCAACAATATAAGGCCGGAGGCTATTAACACTGCTTTAACAAACCTGGGCATAAATAGGCCTCTCATTGGACTAATTGATCAACTACTAAAGGGAAGGAAAATAGTTTCTTCACTGGGAACAGTTGATCTTTCACGCTATGTCACAAGAGGAACGCCTCAGGGTGGTGTTCTCTCCCCGCTCCTATGGAACCTCACCGTAAACACTCGCTGCTACGAGACACAAGGTGGGGGCGGGAAGATAGTGGCATATGCAGACGATTTAGCTATTGCATATAGGGGCAAATTCCCACAAACCCTGTGTGACTTGATGCAAGTAGCACTGCGAGAAGTTTCTTCATGGTCCTCTCGCTGCGGACTTAGCATCAACCCGCGAAAGGTGGAGCTTGTCCTTTATACCAGAACTAGATGGCGTGCGCCTGAACTTAGCTGACAAAGCCAAATTCCTAGGCACAGTTCTAGATAGAAAGCTTAACTGGAAGGAGAATGTCATCCAGCGCCAGAGGAAAGCGTGCATTGCACTTTACACGTGTAAAAGAGCCATTGGCAAAAAATGGGGGCTCAGCCCCAAAATTTGCAGATGGATCTACACTGCGATAATCCAGCCAATTATGCTGTATGGAGTCGTGGTATGGTGGCCTGCGCTAAGAAAGGCAACAAACCTAAATCTGTTAGGGAAAGTCCACAGATCGAGCATGATCTGTATAAGCGGAGCGTTAAGAACAACGCCCAATGAAGCTCTCCAGGCCATTCTTGGCTTTTTGCCACTCGATCTGGAAGGGTACCGGGCAGCAGCAGCATCGGCTGTGCGTCTAAGGGAAACGTCCGTCTGGGGCGCAAGCACTATTGGACACTCCTGTATTCTAAGATCTTACAGCTTTCTCCCTCTGAGCACAGATCGGTGTGCGACCACAACAGTCGGAGATTGTTGTTTTAGAATAAACATTCCCAGCAGGGAAGACTGGGAGAACATAGATCGGTGTCCCGCTACTAATGGCGGCACTTTTATATACACCGACGGCTCGAAGTTAGACGGCAGAGTCGGAGGAGGGGTTTACTCAAGGGATTTGGACCTAGAACTCTCATTTAGACTACCTGATCACTGCAGCGTCTTCCAGGCTGACGTTTCAGCAATCATGGACGCCGTGACTTGGATAGGTGAACGCACCATCGGACAGGATATCTGTATTTTCAGCGACAGCCAAGCGGCCATCAAATCCCTTGGCTCTTACTCGTTCAACTCTGAACTGACGCTCAGCTGTCGTCGATCTCTTCAAGAGATGGCCCAACAGAACCGCGTGAACCTTACATGGGTCCCGGGACACAGGGACATTGAGGGAAACTGTAGGGCAGACGAACTTGCCAGGCAGGGCACGATGCACGAAGCAGATTCTTCAAGATAAAGAGCGCATAGGTATGCCGTTTGCCACGTGCAAGCTAATGCTGAAGGAGCATACACTCCGCGAAGCCAACGAAAGATGGCTACAAGCCCCAGGGTGCCGGATATCCAAGAAAACCTGGCCAAAATGCGATCTTAAAAGATCTAGACACATATACGCCCTAAAAAGGAAGGAAATCTCCATATTAATAGGTGTTTTAACCGGGCACTGCCTTATTGGTAGGCACGCAGCAAGGCTAGGCGTTCCCTACCGACGATGCTGCAGGAGTTGCAAAGATGATGAGGAAGAGGAAACGGTGGAGCACCTCATCTGCAACTGCCCGGCTTAAGCGGAGCGAGAAGGCGCTCTCTGGGAGTTCCCTTCCTGGTTAGCTTAAGCCAGGTCGCGGAGCTAGACATAAAGGACTTGATGGCCTTCATCAAGTTATCAAAATGGTTCGAGGAGGGGTAGCGGTGTCGGTTAGGAGTGTCAGTCCCGGGTTTCGGCTATATGGAGAGTCCCGACAGCACTGGGATTTTCCATATGACCGGGCCCCGGGACTGACTTTCCTAGTGTTTGGTGGTATCACAACGGGCCTTTTATTACTGGCCTAGGTGTGCCTTTGCGGCAGCCACTTCTACCTACCTACCTAGTGGGGGAGTAGTCCGGAATGAGAGGGAGTACTGTGGGACCAGTTGACTGCTATATGTAGTGGGGGAGTAGTCCGGAATGAAAGGGGAGTACTCTGGGAACAGTTGACTACTGGGTTGCGCTACTTTATACCGGACCAGTCAATTTATTGCTGGGTTGTCACAATATATTGTACTTATGTGTGTATATATTTAAATTCTACCGCAAGGGAACAAGTTAACGGCACTAGATTTTTATGTATGTTTATATATATTGTATGGGGATATATATATGCCAATTACTGACTTTGGCGGGAAAATTTTCTCGGGGATATAGTTTTGGGAACTATTTTAACTTCTTGGGGAGGTGCTGGTTCATTTAATGGCGACGAAGGACCATGTACAAACTTGGGGTGGCATGCACAATTTATGGCTACTTACTTACGAGAGTGTTTCTGCGCCGGTTGGCTGAATATAATTTCCACACAATGCTGGCTCTCCAAATATCGACTCAAATGTCATATGGACACAGATAGTTTTTGTTTTTTATAAAACTATCACATACGAGCACCTTCTCTCAATTTGCAACTAACTTTTTTATTTATTTTACAACTTCAATAGCAAAATTCTTTGACAACAATTTTTATTATTATTCACCGAAAAGAAAAAATGTAATTAGGAATGTTATTAATTCACCGAAAAGAACCAAAGTAATGAGAGATGTGTCGGGGGCCTTAGGGATGGTTGTGGTAAGTTACTATACAAAAATATCGAATCGTCCCTAAGGCCGCCCACACATGCGCTAATGTGTCGGCCGACTAGTTGCGTCGTATGTTGACGCATATACTGCGTGGACAAAGGCCGAAGCCAAAAAAACCTCACTCAATCGAGGCAACCCATGACAAGCTGCACTCAATCACGTATTTTCGAACGGTAAATTTATTCGAGCAGACGCATTGCCCTGCGCGACCATTAAGACGCGCAATGGCAAATGCCCCTGTACGAAACAGTGCCAGCGAAAACCTATGGTTTTCTAACCAAACTAAATACAAATAAATACAAATGTAATGATGTAATTATCTAGCCCGAAGACTTTATCTTCACTGCTGCTCCGCCATGTCTGCTTCCACGGGTAATACGCAAACCTCTGGTACAGGTCGTCTTAGTTTGCTTGTTTTTGTCTGCACTACAACAGATGGAACTAGTTTGGACCAGCTCGACTATTCGCCTCAATGCCCACTGGGCTGGTTGAAAGTTTTCTGCTTTGATTATAACCATTTGCCCCCTTTAAGATTCTCTCACCCTGCACCATATCTTTCGTTCTTGCAAACGGTCAAGTCAACTTGCCATCGGTTCCAAAAATGCTGTATCATATAGCCTCAATCTCTGCCAAAAGCGTTGCTAGCTGGTCTTGTGCCAGCGTTTTCTGGCCCACAAAATGGAATTTCATGGATTTCACAGCTGCCTCATGGATCACACTTTGATGTGGTGCAGCTGGAATCATAGAGCGCCACTCAGTTCCTTTCATTGCCACATGCTCCAATGTATCTTGTCCCCTCAGTGATCAACTGCTCTTTTCATCATTTTACTAGCCCCAACAAACGTCGTTGCTTTATCGCTAAAAAGCTTTGCACATCGCCCACGTCTTCTTAAAAATCTTCCATAGCATGCAATAAACGATTGCGTCGTTAGATCTATCATCAAGTCAATGTGTACAGCTCGAGTTTTTAAGCATACAAACACAACGAAACAAAATTTTGTTCTATCAATATAATCGTCTCGCACCCTCACACGCACTCCGAATGGTCCTGCATAATCTAGCCCACAATGCAGGAATGGCTTGCCCACATGCACCCTCTCAGTTGGTAAATCCGCTATCAATTGCTGTTCAAGCTTGTAGTTGTCTCGCACACATACTATACATTTATGCAGACATTTTCTGAGCTCATC
Source organism: Campiglossa producta (assembly GCA_964058755.1). Taxonomy (NCBI): domain Eukaryota; kingdom Metazoa; phylum Arthropoda; class Insecta; order Diptera; family Tephritidae; genus Campiglossa; species Campiglossa producta. The sequence goes on along the minus strand of CAXKVI010000004.1, from coordinate 71,757,567 downwards.
TCTTAATCGTGGAATCCAATATTTCTGCCTGATGTAATTAGTCATTACTTGCACCGCCCCATGCTTAATCTGTCTATGACCATAGTCAGCTATCAAATAAGCTAACATGGAACCTATAGCGACAATCGCTTGGTGTCTTGCCTTATATTCTAGCCCCGCTCCAGCCAATCGCCCCCCAGCTCTCGTTCTTTACCAGTGCCATCTCTTTGGAGAAGTACTTTTGCTGTGAATCTTCCATTGCCCACAATTTCTCATGCTCCGTTGGCAAGTCTGGTCTTGCCTTCATGCGTCTTGGTCTACGCTTCTTACACGGTCTTTTTCTCCTAAATACAGTCAAGATGCCCTCCAAGTTATTCTTGGCATAAAAATCTCTAGCTCCGCCCGATAGGTGTTTATGATATTTACTTTCAGTTCCACTTGTGTATCTTTGTAATCTCTTATTTTAGCTTGTTGGAACTTATCTGCTGGATATTGCGCCCTAGGAAGAGATAGCCACTCTGGGCCATTCAACCAAAGCCCACTGCTAACTAGCTCACCAGGCCTTAAGCCTCTACTTAATAAGTCGCAGGATTATCTTCCGACCTTACATGTTACCAGTTTTTCGCTGTGGTGTTATCCTGAATGGTTGAAACTCAATTAGCTACAAAGCTTTCAAATTTCTTGTTATCTTTTCCAACCAATACAGTGCATCCAGCGAATCTGTCAACAAGGTATAATTGATCTCGCCCCAGTTCGTCGCCCTCTTAACTTCCAGCAGTAATCTGGACAAAAGCTCACAAGCTGACAACTCCAACCTCGGTGTCGTCACTTTCTTTACTGGTGCTACCCTAGTTTTGGATACTATTAATCTGCACCCAAACTTTCCGTTATCTTGCACCGTTCGAGCATATATAACTGCCCCATAGGCTGATTCGGACGCATCAGCGAAATCGCGTAGCTCTACTTGCCCCAAAGAATGTGTACCAAGCCATATCGGTATCCTGAAATCTTGAAGCTTTCTCATCTCGCTCCAATAATCTTTGAATCTCGCTTCTAGCTTCGATGGTAATTTTTCATCCCACTCTAACTTTAAGCGCCATAAGTCCTGTATCAGGATTTTTCCTATTACAATTACTGGAGAAATGTAGCCATTAGGATCAAATAGTTGAGCCACACAGCTGACCACAACCCGTTTTGTTATAACATTTGGAAGCTCTGGTGTATTTACGACCAATGCATACTGGTCTGGTGATACCAACCATACCAACCCAAGCACCCTTGTTTCGTCTTCGAAATTTGAAAAGTCTTGCTCAATAAAATCTAGCGCCCTCATAAGCTCCTTACTATTCGACCTCCACTTGCAGAGGCTAAAACCAGCACCCTTTAAGATGCGATCTATCTGCTGTGCCAGCATGTTCGCATCTAGCTCACTATTTGCCCCAGTCACGCAATCATCCATGTGCATGTCATTTATGATAGCCTCTGCCATGGATGTTCGTCTTGCGCGTCTCTAGCACACTGTGTAACTGATATCACAGCATTGTATGCTGATAATGTCATACCATATGTCACTACTGTTAGCCAATATTCCCTATGCCTTCTGAATCGCATTACTATCTCGCTCAAATCTTTCTGCAACTTGCCCCCTAGTAATTGCACCTCATTTAAAGAAATCCCTTTGTTAGAACGGCAGCTTGCGTCAAAAAACAAACCGAAACTTTTTCACCACACAGTGATGTGGGATATAATATGTCAACTCACTCTGCCCCGAATGTTTATCCACTATCTTCACATGCCCCAGCTTTTCATGCTCTCTCATAAATTCTATATATTTCGCCCTCAGCTCTGGTTCCCTTTCCAAGCGTTTCTCTAAATATAGAAATCTTCGCAACGCAATTTCTTTCGAACTCCCTATATCCCTGACTTCTTTCAGGGGTATAGTGACTACGAATCTACCATCGCTATCTCTGAAGTAAGTATCTAAGAAGATTTTCTCTACCAACTCCTCTTCTTTTGTTCGCCCCGAGCACTCTTTCACTTGCTCCATTTCCCAGACCCTTGTGAGTAACTTGTCTAGCTCTGAATTAACGTTGTAACTTACTGTTGATACTAGCTCACCTGGCAGCTCATTTAAACCTTGCTTACATTCACTAGAAACTACTACGCCCAATGCTGTCTCCATCAAGACTATTCCATTCAAGCCATCTCGCACCACTTTAATGACAATTCTTGCCACTAAGCTAGCCCCAAGTAACATATGCACACTTTCCGGTTCCCAGTATTTCAGGTCAGCTAACTCACCATTTAGACCACTATGTATAAGACCTACCATCGCACCTGGTGAAGGAAGCACCGGAGACCACTTGCTCTCTTTGGGAAGAACCCAAAACCCGTCATTGATCTGCACACTCAATCGATACCAAGAACTTAGCACCAGCGTAGCCCTCTTGCTCACTTGCAGTGGATTGCCCTCAATGCCGACCATCTTTCTTCCGATCGGTTCTGTAATTATACCATACCTTCCCTGTAAAGTAAAATTCATCATATTAATGTGTGCCCCAGTATCTAGCAGTACTCTAACAGGCCCCAATTCGTATCCATTAATAACAATTTTAACCATTGCCGTTGGCAACAAAGCTCCCGCTTGCTCTTGCCTCTCATTAAAATTCACTAAATACTTTTCATATCACGGAGGGAAATCTATGGATGGAACATCCATAATTATTGATATCACATTAAATAAAAATTGATATTTCTGTCCCATCAATGAATATGGATGTTTCATCAATGCTTTTTTGATAAATCACTATTGAAATGGTATCCATATAAACTATTGATAAATTCTAAATAGTTTAAAAAAACAAAATTTTATATAATTTGACATTTGGTTTCAGTGAGACTCGAACCATGCTCCTCTGGCACGTTAGCCCAGTATTCTACCATTCGGCTACGGCATATTATACAATTTTTAGAAAAATGTTCAATCATAAGAAATTCAAAAAATTTTGAATTTAAAAAAACCGCTCCAACAAGTTGTAATATTGTTAGAAAATCCATAGTAAAAATTGTTGAACTATTATGATTATGCGTCCCAGGAAAATTTACATTTCGTCCATATATATTAATACGCTGTCTCTACCATTATTACTATGTAGTAAATATGGATATGGATATACCGATAATAAAATTCATATCACGACCATAGATATTGACATGCCGTTCAAATATATTAGTATTCTATCCATAAATATAAAAAATAGTACATCATATCGAAATGGTTGACATGTCATTTTACTTTTTATTGGGAGCAAATAATATTTGATAACTCGCTCATTCTGAATGAATATTGCATCAAACTCGGCGCTATCAATAGTGATATTGTCACAACATTCAATGCATTTCTCTCAGTGTAAGTAAGATCAATTCTAACATTTTTAGTTGAACTGTCAGCCCTCTTTGCTCTTTGTTTTTACGCATGCACCTCTGACGTATTCATTACTTTGCTCTCTTTTCGCCCCTTCTTGCACCTTATCTATGTATCCCTTTAGCTGTCCATCCAACTTCCTTTCGGATTTGGTGGGTTGCGCTCCCCTTGCCCCTGCACGGTATTTACCTGCTTCTTCGGCTCTCTGTTTAGACAAAGCACACTGTTGTATTTAGGCTTAGCAGGACACTTCCAGCATTCCACTTGTTAGCAGCTTTCAGCTCCATGGCCTATTAAAAAAAAATTTGGACATAAATTTCTTCTTGTCGCAAAATCTCTTCTTGCCCTCAGACTCAGCATGTGGTTGCCGCAACATGCATCGCAAACTATTGACCTAGGCCTAGCATTCGAGGATGACGCCTCTGCTCTATCCCCTCTCTGGCTTGCCCCACTCATTTGTGTCTTGCCTGGCTCCGGAATGACAACCGCCGATTGAATATCCCTACAGTTGTCAGCTGTATTTTCTAGCGCCAATGCTTGCTTGTCAAAAAGGACAGCATGTTATCCACCTTAGGCGTGTCGCCTTTTCTCTAGCTCCCATTGCCTTGGTGTTTCGGTATCTAGCCGCTCATGAAGCAAGTACCGTGAAAAAATCCCAGTACTCCACCGGGAGCCCTTGTGCCTGTAACTGACGACGCACCTGGGGCGTTAGACATGCGCTCCAAATCATTTTCTCGCACCTAACCCTACAATTCCGGCAGCTGAATAAAATTCTTCAAATGCTCTCTCCCAACCAAATAGCTTTGGTCATACATCTGGTTTAATCTCTCCCATGTCTGCCCGTAGTTACTAGCAGAAATTTGCCATTGCCCCAAAAATTTATTTGCACACCCAACCAGGGAAATAGTCAAGTTCAAGAACTTGAGTGATAATCTATTTTATCATTGTCAGGCACGACTGCAAGGAATCGGTCCCAAAATCCTATCCATTTGGTTAGTGTACCGTCAAACTCGCCCCAGGTATTCGTCAGATCGTTTTGCTGGACCGGCATTTGCACCAGCACAATAATGGCTGGGTCGCGTTGTCTGGCACCTCAAGTTGGTTTTCTTTCACCAGCTTTGCTTGCGCCTTAGCACGCGCCAAAAAGGAGATTATCTCTACTGCTCCTAAATTCTGCTCACAGAAGTTATCTAGCGCCTCCTCGCCCACATCTTCAATCAGTTCTAAGTAATATTGATTGTACGACTGCCAAACTAGTCTGAGGTTGGTTAGTCGCACCTTTGTCTCGCCCTGATGCCTGGTCAGAACTAGCACCTTTGCTAAATTCTAGCGCACGTTGAATGGTGGCTGCATAGGATCTTAATTTCTTCTGCAATGAAATAAAACAAACCCAACAAATTATCCCATATATGCACACAGGGCCCGAAATCTAGCACTCTTTTTTTTGCTCCAATAAAATTCTGTGACACTCACTGCCCACTGCCAATCAACACAGAAATTTATTTATATAACTATCTCGCACCAGTATGTATTCTAGCCCTCTTTTCTTTGTTCCTTGTAAAATTATATAAACAAGTTCATAGCTAAGCGGCATGAAAACTTTGTCTATATTTCTCGCACCAGCATATATATACTTTGCCCTCTTTACTTTGCTCCAATAAAAATTTTGAGAAAAGGATCACTGCAATTCAATGCGAAATTTATTTATATATCTCGCATCAATATATATATACTCTGCCCTCTTTACTTTGCTTCAATAAAAATTTTGAGAAAAGGCTCACTGCAAATCAATGCAAAATTTATTTATATATCTCGCCCCAGTATATATTCTAGCCCTCTTTTCTTTGCTCCACCATAAACAAGATCACTGCTAATCAACATGAAAACCTTGTTTATCTTTCTTGCACCAGCATACATGTGTATAAGTGACGCACTCTGTAGTATGCGCTTAAAGTTCAATAATAAAAACAGTACCTTTAGTTTTTTAGAACACTTTTTATTTCCCTTGTAAGGGCAGCCGGTCTCAGCGGATGAGTTGATATAACTGGGTACATGAAAGCGACGCTAGTGTCTAAATACCTACACTCTTGCCCTAATTCTAGTTACTGCACGTTATTTGTTGTTGTCACGCGCAAGACTATAACTGCCCCGTCGGCAGAATGGCCGGATGAGCTATTAAAGCAGTATTTAACTAGTTCTTGCTATTACGCACAGAGCTATAGGCGTGCCGTCAGCGAATTCGGTGGAAGCGGTGTTTTGGCCGGATGGGTTTTTAAAGCGGTATTGAACTTTTGCTTGCTGTTAAATTTAAGGCTATAGACGCGCCGTCAGTAAATTCGGTGGAAGTGGTGTTTTGGCCGGTTGAATGTTCACCTGTGTTAACTACTCCCCCTCTTGAAGTGAAAGCGTCCTCGGTTTCTTTTATTATGTTCTTCAGTACTACCATATTTCTTTGCCGTCTCCTCAGAAATATTGCTATGCTTGTAGCTATGGCTAATAGGATTAAGAGTAATGCGCTTCCTGATTGTATCGAGCGAGTATCAATAAGATTCTGTAGGTGTGCTATGTGTTTCAGGTTTTCCACATTAATTCTTTGCAGGTATGGAAGTGATAGTAACTCGATATGTTCGGTGAAGTTAACGTGCTGTGTGGGTACTGCTTCGGGATGTGAACGCATCACCTCATTCCAGTTGTTTTAAGCATCGATTTAGGTCAAATTAATTGTTACCCAAATCTACTTGCTCGCACCTTAGATTTAGTATTTTTGAGTAATAATTTAAACTACACTTTGCTAAAATGCGATTCACCTGTGACAAAGTCTGACATGCACCATGTTCCGTTAGTCATAACTCTTGAATTCTATAAGTTTGCCAAAGTTATAAATGATGCATCAAATCTTTCTTTTAATTTTAAGCGTTGCAACTTTTTTGACTTGAACAATCTATTTCTAGAAATTAATTGGGATAACTTGTTTCACAACTTAGATACTAACGGGTCTTTCGAGAAATTCAGAACAACTGTTGTGGATATTTGTAAACGGTCTATTCCTTTGGTTTCAAAGAAAAAGTACAAAGTTCCCTGGCATAATGCGGCCCTGATGAAAATTCGAAATCTGAGGAATAAGTTTTTTCGCAAGTTCAAAAATAGTAAAAACATGGTGTTCTTCGAAAAGTATAAGGAGCTTGAAAAGAAGTTCGCGTGTCTTGATAAATTCTTGCACAGAAATTACATTTTAAGCTTTGAAGAAAACTTAAAAACAAACCCAAAATCGTTTTGGAATTTTGTTAAGTCAAAAAAATCTGTGTCGAATATTCCGTCCTCTCTCTTCCTTGGCGACAAAGTTGTTGATTCATCTGCTGATGCGGCAAATTTGTTCGCAGAGTTTTTCCTGGCCAATTTCGCGTCTGACTCGGAAAGTGGTGAAGAAATTCGTTTCAATATACAACCTTCAATTGATTTTGGCAATCTTGCACTTTCTTCCGAAGATGTCGTTAGAGGCATCTCTCGTCTTAAACAGTCAGCAAACACTGATGTTGATGGTTTGTCCGCAATTCTGTTTAAACAGTGCGAAGCTCTTGTTTATCCCCTCTTATTAATATTTAACAGTTCCCTGTCCTCAGGCACTTTCATTGATCCGTGGAAACTGGCTTTTATTACGCCTATCTTCAAGAGTGGCAACAAAAATGACATTAGCAATTATAGACCCATCTCAAAACTTTCCGCCACGTCAAAGCTTTTTGAATGCATCATCCAGGAAAAATTAATATTTCTCGTGAAGAATATCGTGTGTCCAGAGCAGCACGGCTTTCTTCCGGGACGTTCAACTGTGACTAACCTGGCTATTTTTTCTGATGACTGCATCGCAGCTTTTCAGTTTGGATGTCAGGTTGACACAGTTTATACGGACTTTTCTAAAGCATTTGATCGGGTTTCCCATGTAGTCCTGCTCAAGAAGCTTGCCTGTATGGGTTTCCACTCAGTGTTTCTAAAATGGATTGAATCATACCTACGAGATCGCTGCTGTAGGGTCATTGTGGACAATGTCAAGTCTTCTCCCTTCGTTGCCTGCTCTGGTGTGCCACAGGGAAGCATCTTAGGACCACTTTTCTTCATATTGTTTATTAATGACATTCGCTCCTGTTTTTCTACTGTAAAGTTTTTACTATATGCGGATGATTTAAAAATTTATTCACTCATTTACAGTCACGATGACTCTGAACTGATGCAATTAGATTTGGATAATTTAAGTGCTTGGTGTAATAGCAATCGGTTAACTCTTAATTTAAAAAAATGTTTTCATATCACTTTTTCAAAACGCGTTAACGTCATTGAAACCTCATACCATTTATCTAACTCGCCCCTTACAAGGGTTAGTGAAATAAAAGATCTGGGAGTAACTTTTGACTCAAAATTTACCTTCGCAAAACATATTAACCTTTGCATTTCGAAATCGTATGCCATGCTTGCTTTTGTTAGACGTCATAGCTCAGAGTTCACTGACCCTTATACGTTAAAGCTTTTATATACAGCGTTTGTGCGCTCTAAACTTGAGTACGCCTGTTTTATTTGGTCGCCTTATTATCAGTGCCACATTGCAAGAATCGAACGGATTCAGAAGGTATTTTTATACTTTGCTTTGCGCAGCTTACGCTTTTCTGAACCCATTCCGACTTATGAGTCCAGATGCCTATTGATCAACTTAAAGTCACTGCAGAACAGGAGAATAATTTTGTCGCTATCGTTTATTTTTGACGTTTTTCGTGGTGCTACTGACTGCCCCATGCTTCTGGAGAGGATTTTCATAAATATTCCCGCCAGAGCCCTTAGGAACTTTGAGTTCTTCAACGTTCGTCTGTTCAAAGCTCTTTATGCTATCAATGCTCCTATTACTAGATCTTTGATTGAGTTTAATAGAATTACTAATTTTTTGGAAATAGATTTTTCTTGTTCAAAAGAGTGCTTTTTAAGTACAATAAACCCTCTTTATAAGTAAGCCATTTATGTATACCAGTAAGTTGCCTACTGTTATCACATATTTCTACCTAGCCTGTAAGATTTTCTAGTCTGATTGGCTTAATATATATAAATAAATAAATAAATAAATAAGTAGTGGTGTTTATCATAATATTACCTTTGAAAGTTATCAAAAAAGTCCCTCTTGTTAATCTAGTCAAATTTCCGTTTTGTATTATCGCGGGCTCATCATTAATTAAAATTATGCCGTTATCGATCTCCTCAATGGCGGGCACGTGATCGGCAGATTTGGTTTTGCATTCTGCGATGTGTTGGTTAAGTAGTTGTCGTACACAGGGACTTTCTTTCAAGGGTCGGCAGAAGTTTGCTGTTATGGCTTCTCTGCAGTTATAAAGGGGGATGTATTCTCCGTTGCATTCTGCTATAATATTTGTTTCTAAAGAAATAATTCTTCCCCTCTGGATAACGGGCAGTAACTTTACATTATTACAAATCCTAGCTATTTTTGGGTATTTAATAATGAAATAAATAAACTGTGCATTCTGAAATATCTTAAATTTAGAAACAGAAAGTATGTCAGTTATACTGGTATTTGCAGAGAGCTCAGCAGCTAATATATTGTTTATTTCCATGCCGTTAAGCAGAATGGGGTTAATAACATTTACTTTCCCCAGAGCTACTGATGTTATAATAGATTCTAACTCCATTATTACCGCTCTATTTCTAGTGCTGACTAGAGAAAAGAGATTTCCCGTATCGATCTGCGTCCGTTTTGCCTGTGCCAAAAGTTTATTAACTGTCACCGTCAGTTCGTTTATTTGCCCCTGTGTAACTGAATTAATCGTTGCTTGTTGTTCGTTTGCTTCTATGAGGGCTTCGGCTCTGGTCTCAATTGCTTGGAAGTCGTCAAAGTCTGGGGTGCCGGTTATGTATTTTAATGCAGTCCCCAGGATATTAATGCCTCTAGCATTTCGGTGATGTATTCTGACCGCGTCTAGTAGTTTTAATATTTGGTTAGCGTCGTTTCGGAGAAGTTGTCTGGCGTGAGAAAGTGGAAACTGCTCTAAAATTATATCCGTTTCTTCCGCTATCGCCTCGAACTCCGTCAAATTTGTCTTGTGTAGCAGAAATTCGTAATGTTCGTGGAGGATCACTTTCCCTGTTGTTATTGGGATGTAGTGGGAGCTGGTATAATTGAATATCCTCGCGTTGGCCCAATGATCTATTGTCAAGAGCAGAGTTACCCTAAGAAGGAAGAAACAATTTCAGTGTTTTAAGTTGGTTTTGTGAACTTTACGTCCGTCGATTAAGACAAAGGTACCTAAATCGCTCTGGACTGTTTTTTCGGTGTAAAGTTTAGTGAATTTGTTTCCTATTCTTTTATTCGTCTTTACAAAAACTTTTTCCCCTGGTTTATATTGTCTTGTTCGTCTCATTATATTGTGTCTTTTCAAGTCGTTTTGTTGGGTTTGTATAAGTCTATTCTTTATTTCATTAACCAGTTCGTCGGGTGCTGCGTGGATGATGTCTATAGGTTTCCTGTTTGTCACGGAATGGACGGTGCGGTTGTACTTAGCCGTTGCTAGCAGAATCAATTCGACCGTGTCGGAAATGCAAGTCTCGAGCTTTTGGCAGCGTGCAATTTCCGTAAGTGTACTGTGGAACCTCTCTACTTGGCCGTTCGTTGTACTGTGAGCAGGTGGCGTGGTGTAGATCGTGACTCCGAAGTGGTTTTTTAAGATTGCCTTAATAGTTTCTGAATTCAGCGACCTCTCGTTATCGCAAACCAGAAATTTGGTGTTTTTGTAAAAGTTGAGGAGTTCGTAGATTGGTTCCTTAATATCCACTATGGCCCTGGATTTTATTGGGAAAACCATTGCAAATTTTGAGAATTTATCTATTGTTGTGAGAAAATGTGTTTTGGCTGTTGAATAAATGTCAACGTGAAGGATTTCTCTTGGGTATGAGGGTATGGGGGTTGATCCTATTTCGGGGTTTGGGGGGCGTCGTTGGTATTTCGCTTCATGACATATTTTGCAATTTGAAACTATTTCTTTTAGGATTTTCCTCAAGTCAGGGAAGTAGTAATTTTCCAGGACTTGCTGCTCATTTTCGCGACAGGATCTATGTGCACGATTATGTTCGGTTTGGAGGATTTCTCTTTGGTCCTCCTTATTAAAAACGTCGATAACCTGCTTTGTAGTGTGGCGGAACTTTACCCCTAGAAAAGATGTGGTGAGCTTGTTTTGGATTAGTGCCAAGGTTGGGAGTTCGCATAGCAACCCGTTAACAACATTCGGATTTATGCATTGTTTCATGGCTTTCAATAAATCTTGTAGGTTACTAAAAGATATTCGATGCCTCACTCGTGTCCTAAAAATAATAGTTGTGTTAACTGGCAATGTCTTTCCCTCTTCCAGAATAATTTGGGTTTTGAAGCAGTTAATCGGGTTTTTTGCTGTGGCTATCGTTTGAGTCAGTGACAGCTCACTGTTAGCGATCATGCTTTCTGAGTCTGGCTCGTGGCCTAGTGTGTTTATATGTTGCCGTGAGAGCGCATCAGCAACAAAATTTTCCTTGCCTGGTTTGTAATCAAACGTTGGTGAATATTCTTCCACAAAAGCGCGCCACCTTTTCATCTTTGCATTTGAGTTTTTGTCAGATAAAGCGAAGGTGAGCGGTTGGTGGTCTGTGGAAATGTTCAGGTGCTTTACACCGTACAAATAATTGCGAAGTTTTTGTAGGGCCCACACTATCGCCAAGAGTTCCCTTTCGTTGGTTGCATAGTTCTCCTCTGCTGGAGAAAGGGTTCTTGAGATCATGGTGATAGGTCTGCCGTTTTGGGATAAAACGGCGCCTATGGCGTGTGAAGAAGCATCTGTTGTTAAGTCAAATGGTTGTTTATAGTCGGGATAAAGGAGAAGCACATCCTCTGATGCAAGAATATTTTTAACTTTATTAAACGCGTTAAGTGCTTCTTCATCTAAGTTTATTTCTATTTTCCGAGATTGGTTAGTGCCAATGTTCCCATTTTCCCCACGTAGGTATTTTGTTAGGGGTTTGGTAACCGAGGCGTAGTCTTTTACAAACCGTCTGTAATAGCCAGCCAATTCCAAAAAAGATCGTAAAGCTCGAAGTGATTTGGGAGTGACAAAGTCCAAAATGTCCTTGACTTTATCGGGGCATGTCCTGATACCCCCCTTGGATACTGTAAAGCCTAGAAACTCGACACTTTCCTGAAAGAATTTAGACTTGTCGGCGGACACTCGCATATTAGCATAGTAGAGTTTGTTTAATACCTGGTCAATATCCTTTAAGTGTTGTTCAGCGGTTTCTGAAAAAATTATGACGTCATCTACATAGACGTGGCATATTTTTCCGATTTCTTCTCTAAGTACATCGTCAATGGCTCTCTGGAAAATACTGGGAGCATTTTTTAGGCCAAAGGGAAGCCTACAGAACTCGTACTTTCCGTTATTGACCGAAAATGCAGTTTTTTCCCGATCCCTCTCTGCTAGTTTAATCTGGTGAAAACCAGATTTAAGGTCTATCGTTGGGAAACATTTAGCATTTCCCATGTTTGCCAAAATTACGGACGTGTCGGGTATAGGATACTTGTCGCTCACTGTTTTTAAGTTTAGTTTCCTAAAGTCAATTACGAGTCGTGACTTCCTATTACCATCTTCATCCACGCCCTTTTTACTTACTACCCAAATTGGATTATTGTAAGGAGAACGGGATGGTCTTATTATACCGTCCTTCAACAAATTGGTTATCTCCTTATTGACGAATTCGGCTGAAGCTATGGGATATGGGTAGCTCCTAGAGTAAACGGGAAGATCGTCGGTGGTCCTTATTGTTCCTACAATATGGGTGTTATATGGTAGTGCCTCGTTAGGGTCCGCGAAGACTCTAGCGTGCCGCTTCAACATTGCAGGAATACTTAACTCGTGTTTCGGTGTTTCGGCATCCGTTTCTATTAGTTTGTTAATGTCAGGGCAATCATGATATAAAAGCTTTTCCTGGCCGCCTTTGTAACTTAGAAGTCCAGTCATCAAATCTATTTTACCGTTCACTTCTTTGAGTAGGTCGAAACCTATAATACCATCAAAGGTGTTAAGACTTGGTAGGATGAAGAAGCTGGTGTCTCATGATTGATTTCACCGTAAAGGTGTGACTTAGGGGTTTGATTCCCTTTAAGTCTTTGAGCGGTTTTATGTAGCTCTTTGCTGCACCGGTATCTATAAGGAGTTTTATGCCTCTCCCCCCGACTGTCCGCTCGACGTAGGGCAAGAGGGATTTCGTCCTAAAAAATTCACGTCATCTTTGGGTTGGTCTTGACACTCGCCTGGGTTCCAATCGTCATTATGGTAATAATAGTCATATAGAGCATCATTACCATAGTCTTCCTCGAGTTCATCATGTTCTTGGACAAGGTTGTTTATTCGTTGTACCTTTTGTATTGGCTGTTGATCACTCCCGTGCGATCTTTTTTCTGGTCGCGCTGCTACCTGTCCAATAGTCTGGTTGGTGGTGTTTCGGTTGGACCAGCCACCTGGGGTACCAGCATATGGACGAGATGTTGTTGGATAGGTTCCTAGACGGTTCCTCTCGTTATTGCCATTTATTGGTTGGGGTCTGTTTTGTCTAAACCTGGAGAGTGATGGGTCTATGTCCATTGGTACAGTCGTTTGTTTCTGGGTCTGTCGTTGTTGGTCTGGTTGTACTCTGCGGTACTGTGGTGAATACGGGTAGTGACCGGGACTTTGAGTTGCTTGCCTACTAAAGGAATGGGCGAACATGGATCTTGCTTGGTTTGCCTCAAGTTCTTGTGCTAAGGCTAATGCAGAAGGAAGATCGCTAGGCCTTGAGGAAAACAATATATCGCATAAGGGATGATTGAGTCCTGAGATAAACACACGAAGAGCGTCTTCGCGATACTTGTTGTTGAGGGATTCTATTAGGGTGGCATTTCCACCATGGGTCATAATGGTTTTGTTAATTAAAAGGGTCAGCTTCCTTTCAACCTCATCGTAGAATCCTATTACTGATAGTTTACCCTGCCTCAAAGTGGAGAGCTCCTGTTCTATCAAATGGATAGGCCTCTTATCGGCGTAGGCAAAATCTAGTCGTGAAATAATTGCATGGAAATTTAAAACGGTGTTGAGGACGATAGAACACCATCTGCTGAGCCTACCACCTTATTCCTGATGATGCCTACGGCTTGGTAGTGCTTAGAGCTACCCTGGAAATTCTCAAAAACCTTATAGGCAGTGTGCGCGGCTTACCTCAATGATACATAGTGGGTAGGGTCGCCCTTGAATTCTGGCATGGTTTTTACCAGATCCAAAGATTCGTCACACGCTACGTTTGCTTGGATTGTGACTGGTTCGTATTGGACGACCTGAGTTGGAGTTTCAATTCTGGCTAGCCTGCTTGTCAACTCATCTATACGGTTCTGGAATTCCTGCCTGGCGGTATTAAGAAGGGTCTGGAGAGTTTGGGCGACCATCGTTTAGGGGAAATCTCAAATTCAAGCACTGTCTTTTAAAAATTTACTTCTCAAATTCAAGTACTATCTTCGTTTATTAATTGATTTAATTTTAATTTGGAGTCGGAATTTTTACTTTTTACAAATTACACCCTATGCTTTCATACAGCTGCTGAGTTTTCTACTTACATGAATAATTTCATTTTCATTGTGGTACTGATGGTGGTGGATGGTTGGGGAGTGAATGCCTTAACTCCTTGCCCTTTTGTGTGTTTAAGATCAAATTGAGTAGTCGGTTCTTTAGCTATTCAGATTCTTGTATGTTGGTGGCGGTGGATTAAAGTTGATTATGATATTAAAGTTGAATGTCCAGCGATGGCAACGCCTGTGGCGTGCAATGCTTTAACTCTTTCCTTTTGTGTGTTTAAGATCAAATTGAGTAAATGTCTTGTGGCACTTTTACGGTGGCACTTGTGCTTTTGTGGCACTTTGATGGTGGGTTCGAACCCACGGCCAAACTCGCGTTCGCGTGTCCTTTTACGGGGATTTTTCTTCGCGTGTCCTTTTATAAGGATTTTCTCTGGCTTGGCCCCACGTTGGGCGCCAGTGACGCACTCTGTAGTATGCGCTTAAAGTTCAATAATAAAAACAGTACCTTTAGTTTTTTAGAACACTTTTTATTTCCCTTGTAAGGGCAGCCGGTCTCAGCGGATGAGTTGATATAACTGGGTACATGAAAGCGACGCTAGTGTCTAAATACCTACACTCTTGCCCTAATTCTAGTTACTGCACGTTATTTGTTGTTGTCACGCGCAAGACTATAACTGCCCCGTCGGCAGAATGGCCGGATGAGCTATTAAAGCAGTATTTAACTAGTTCTTGCTATTACGCACAGAGCTATAGGCGTGCCGTCAGCAAATTCGGTGGAAGCGGTGTTTTGGCCGGATGGGTTTTTAAAGCGGTATTGAACTTTTGCTTGCTGTTAAATTTAAGGCTATAGACGCGCCGTCAGTAAATTCGGTAGAAGTGGTGTTTTGGCCGGTTGAATGTTCACCTGTGTTAACTTATACTCTGCCCTCCAATAAAATTCTGAAAACAAGCTCACTGCACATACCTTTTTTCATATTTCTCGCACCCGTATACATATGTTTTTGGCTTGCATGTATATTCGATCTCTGGCCCACTTCAAACGTGCCCCTCAAAACTAGCACACAATCAATCATGCCATTGCCAAAATAAGACCCAACACCTGCAGGTTTTATTTATTAATCGCTAGTGATAAAAACAAGCCCACTCTTTGCACACATTAGCCCACCAGTGATGCCAGATGATCTGCACGAAATTTCCCACACGTTGAAAAAAAAAATCCCTCAATTTCCCACGTCTGAAAGAAAAAATCCCACAAAATTCCCACAGAGTTAAAAGTATTTATTACAGTTATATGTACAGGAATATTTAGTTGACAAATAAGGTTTTTTAATATCTAAACACTTTACGACTCTTAAAAGTATCAGTTGTACAAACTATTTGAATTGTGTAAACGGATATGATTTTTGTTGACTTTTAAGTTAAAGCACTTGATGCTTTTGGCTTGAAAAGCAACTCTTACTTTAGTTATACTATTGAACATATCATTAGATAGCTTGTTTCGCTTTTTACATTTTACATCCGTTACAATTGAAAATATCCTTTCTGATTCAATCTGGTAGAATTTCCTTCAACAATGGAACAAGGTGATCGACAATTTCAATCGCAATATTGTGCTCCGCAACAAAAGCGGTCAACATTATTTCTGCTCTTTTTGTGCTATCTGAGGAAGTACTTGCCAATTTAGTTATGCTGTGCGTAGTCTTAACAGCCAAAACATTTTGTTTGTGTTTCACTCCGCTGCTGTGGCGTTGTATTTCAGTTTTTCCACTTTGAAAGGTTACATTACATGCCTTACAAAACGCTTTGAATTTATCGTCCGGCACAGATTCCAACCAACCTCTGTATTCTTATTGTTCCTGCCAACATGTTTGGAAACGCTTTTTCTTTGCAGCAGACATTGGCAAATGTAGAAATATTCCAAATTATTTCTTCTGAATGTACCTACATACATATGTAGGTTTTTTTATTTGGAAATGCACAAGCAGTGTGAAATACTTACGAGAAGATAGAAATTTGTAGGTAACCGATTTATAGTACATTTACACAGCACCAAATTTGGTAAATTTGGCGAAAAATTGCAAATTTGGCGCTTTTTTCCATACAAATTTCATTTTCCAAATTTGGAATTCCATCGCATTTGGCCTCATTCGCTGAACAATACAATCCACAATTCCTCAAAATAGCAACCCTGCCTGTGTTCCACATTTAGAATTGCCCAGCAGAACCTTAATGGGTAATTAACGTGTGAAAACTTTTGGATTATGCACAGTTCTAAATAACAATTTCAACTATTTTTTTTATGATATTGGAGCAGTTCCACTAAGAAAAGAGAGAAGCCTCCTTGATTCTTCATTTATTATTACTCTACATGTGTTTAAAACATCAAGGTGGTGCATTTTCTTTCGGTGGCTTTGTATTCTGGTAGAAGATTCTTGCAGGGAAGTTGAAGCCAAATGCAAATTTGCCAGTGTAAACAGGTTCGAAATGACAAATTCAAATTCGCCACGGGCTAAAGCAAGACAGATAATCACAGCTATTTCCATAGTTGCCAATAATGCAATATTTCAAGGTACAGTGCGAATAAAAAATTGATTCAGAGTACAGTATGAACAATAATTTTTCTAGGGCTGCCGATTATTTTGAGTTTAACTCTTTTTTTTTATACCTATAAGCAGTTCCACAACCAAAAAATCCCTTATTTTATATGAACGAGCTCAAAATGTCCCTTTTTTCCCTTTTACATAATTTTTTAGTGAAATATCCCTCAAAAAGGGTAATTTCCCACGATCTGGCACCACTGTAGCCCACTTCTCGCACACATTTTTTCATTGCACCATTCCTTTTCCTCCTTTTTTTACTATGCACCAAACTACCCTTAAGCGTCATTGTGTATCAGTATACACAATGTTAAGCGTTCAGCAGAATCAGTCCGTCAGTACGTCGAAATAACTGACAGCAATGTAGACTGCGGGTGTTTGTATGAGTAACGCCAGATACGACGGATACGTCAAAATAGAATTTACTCTAAAATTGACGAACGTCACGCAACTGACGTATTGGCGGACCGATTCTGTTTCCCGCTTTAATTTTCCATATCTAATTCTGGCCAATTTCTTTTGTATAGGTACCGACTGACAATCTACAACACATTTACTAGCACTCTTCTATATGTACATATTTAAATATATACACACGCTTGCCCACTTGCCAGACATATATGGATATGTATTCATGCATTGCACAGAGATTTTCGCGATGCGTAATATCTACTTGCGCACCTATATAAAAAAAACCAAACCAGGCATGCCCGCACAAGCGCGATAAACATATATATATGTATGTATGTATATACTGTAAGTGTATACTTTATTTTGCACGCACAGCATAATTATGTACATATAAGTTAACACAGCACTTCACAAAATCTAAAATGTTCAATAATCCCGTAAGTTAGCGACATGCTTCCGGTCAATTTATCAGTAAACGCTGATTATGCGTCTGAAGAATCGGCGTAAACAACCGTCAGCACTAACCGGCGTAAACAACCGTCAGCACTAATCGGCGCAAACAACAGTCAGCAATCAACAATTGATCCACTTAATAAGAAATTGGTTGTCAGCAAATTAATAACAAGAAGCTAGGTGTAAAGTAATATTAAGAAGTAATTGTTAATTAATATTAAGTTTTGCTCGAACGAATAAAGTATCGACAGCGGACTTAGTTCGCTCGCTCTTTTTAAAAAATTAATTTAAGAGGTAAAACTTTAACTGGCGCCCGAGCAGGGACCGGTTAAAGTTCGTGTATCCGTAAAGTCTTTTGGCGAAGTAATTAGCCAACGCGTCGTTAGTGTAAAAAAGCCTATAGGAAAACAGCCTAATAAAAAATAACCAATGCGTCGCGAGTTCAAAGAAAAAGCCTGTAGAAAAACAGCCAAATAAACTCAAAGCAAAGGACTAATAAATAATCACCTGCTAAATCGCAGCTGAAAAACGTGAACACAAACTTGCCGGTCAAAGGCGTTAGGATCCTGTAGGAATAAAACGCCCACCTCTAAAATTCAGTGTGACACGGTGGTACCGCAGTAGCCGCAGCAGCAAAAAGGAGTAATACCCCATCACCAGGAGGTGCTTAACAATAGTAAGAATAGGTTAAGATTAAAAATAAAAAATAAGAAAATTTGTTTTAAAGAAGTTTGAGAAATAAAAAAAGGTGAAAAGTAAAATTTTAAATTTTTGTGAAAAACCAAGTAAATAATTTTCAAGAAAATATTCCAGGTCAAAAATTTTTTTTTTTTCTTCCTTTTTCCGTAAGAAAACAAGAATTAAAGTTAAAAGTTTTAGTAAAATATTCTAATTTTTCCAAATAACTAACACAATAAAATGCGGCTCGTACAGCCAGTAAAATAATATATAACTTGAAGCTGCGATTCACCACCTACGGGGGGACCCTCCAGCTTATAATAAAAAAATTCTCTGCGATTCACCACAACCAAGGGACCCTCCAGAAGAATTATAAAATAAACAAAAAATATTAGTTAATAAAATAAAAAATATTAGTGAATAAACTATCCACATAATGTCCAACCCCAGCAACCTAATCCGCCCACCTACGCTTAACGCACCTGCCCCACCAAATCCTGCTATCCCTTTCAATATGAACCAACTAACTAATATAGTGACAGAACTAGTAACTGACATAATGAGACAGGAAGGACGAAACATGGTCCAAGCGGTCCTCAACCCAAACGCTAATTTCGCGAATATAACGGACGTGACAATAGACGCAAACAATTCCAATAACATAACTGAGTTAGACAAAATTCCGGACGTAGTTAGGTGCCTACGTGAATTCTCAGGCAATCCAGGAGAGTACAACTCCTGGAAGAAAAGCGTAGATCGAATTCTTCACATCTACGAACCCATGAATCTTACAACACCCCCTTGGACTGGAAGGTTATTTCAAGATGCCTTACCCTCCACTATGCTGATAAAAGACATTTAGGTACCTTTGAGTACCAAATGACCTCCCTAGTGCAAGGCAACCTGACTATCCAAGAATTTTATCAGCGCGTGTATTCCCATCTCTCACTTATTTTAACTAAGCTTGGATGCATGGAAGTCGGCACAGAGTCGATGCATCTACTGATACGCACATATAGAGACAAAGCCCTTGATACCTTCATAAGAGGATTAAAAGGCGACTTGCCAAGACTTCTTGGCATGAGAGAGCCTGCAGATCTCCCTCAAGCCCTTCACTTGTGCCTAAAATTGGAAAACCAAACCTTCCGATCTAATTACGCCCAAAATACCAGCAGTCAAAATAGCAAGCCTCACGACTTTCGACCACCGCTCCCACCAAAAAAATTAACCAATGAATTTTTTCCCCAATTGGCACACATGCCCAAGCCTCCAATTAACTTTTCGAACCAGTATCGCCCTCAAGTTCCATTGAACAATTACCACAATCCCCAAAATTACAGACCATTGAATCAACCTCCAAATAGACCACAACAACCACGTCCAGAGCCAATGGACGTCGACAAATCCATACATTCACGAGCGGTAAATTACATGAATAAATAATAATAATATGAATAGACCCCCAAAAAATAATAATATGAAAAGACCCTCAAATTTCTCCCAACAAGTTCCTTTTAAACAACAAAGGAACTACCCCATAGAAGCAAGTGGATACCAGGATACCACACAAGACCAGTGGTACCAACAGTATGAACCAGACCAACACTACCAACCGGACTGGACACCTACTTCAGAAGAGTATGAAGCTGCATTGATGGCAGAACAGCCAGAACAGACAGCACAGACATACGCTGAAATAAATTCACAACCTGAAGAGCATGATCATATCGACATTCATTTTTTAGAATGAGTAGTTCTTCGCTGCCTTACGTAGAATGTAGAGCGAAGAACGGAAAAATTCTCAAAATGCTAATCGATACAGGGTCAAGCAAAAACTATATCCAACCTTGCCATGTCCTTAAAAAAATACCCAATGACGAATTCCATAGCCGGACAAATTCAAATTACCCATCATACGATCATCAATCTGTTTGGAAGCAATGACACTACTTTAAAATTCTTTTTACAACCTACGCTCAAATTCTTCGACGGAATAATAGGAAACGACAGTCTTAAAGAACTCCGTGCCACAATTAACATACATGACGATACCCTTACTTTAGGCAATAACAAAAAAATTAAAAATAGACAGAAACCGTATCCAACAGTTAATAAAATAGACGTTAGGACCGACCACATGACAAGTATGCAGAAACAATACATAAACCACCTTACAAACAAATATCCCAACTTATTTACCGAACCAGATGAAAAACTTACTTATACTATTACCGTAATAGGTGAAATTAGAACCTCTTCTGAAACTCCCGTATATACCATGAGAGATTTCGTGAAACAAGAAATAGAAAATTTACTAAAAGATGGAATAATTAGGCCTTCCCGTTCACCCTACAACTCACCTGTGTGGGTTGTCCCCAAAAAATTAGACGCGTCTGAAAAAAAAAATACAGACTCGTAAAAGATTATAGGAAACTGAACACCCTAACAATAGCCGAAAGGTATCCAATCCCGGAAATTAACGAGGTAATCTCGCAACTCGGCAACAACACATATTTTTCTGTTCTTGATTTAAAGAGTGGCTTCCACCAGATTCCCTTGAAGGAAACTGATATCGAGAAGACAGCTTTTTCGGTCAACAACGGCAAATATGAATTCACCCGACTCCCGTTCGGACTTAAAAACGCACCCGCCATCTTTCAACGAGCTTTAGACGACATCCTAAAGCAACACATAGGCAAAATATGTTATGTCTACATAGATGACATAATAGTATTTGGCAAAGACGAGAAAGACCACCTTAAAAATGTTGAAACAATTTTCCATACGCTTGAAAAAGCAAATATGAAGGTCCAACTGGACAAATGCGAATTTTTCCGAAAAGAAGTCGAATTCCTAGGTTTCATTATATCACCCTCAGGCATAAAAACCAATCCCGCTAAAGTAAAAGCAATTCAGGAATTTCCATGGCCCAAAACATTAAAAGACTTGAGATCCTTTCTTGGCCTATCGGGGTATTATCGACGCTTCATCAGAGATTACGCCAAACTAGCGAAACCTCTGACCTCGCTTTTAAGAGGGGAGGATGGACGCGTGTCCAAAAACGCCTCAAACAAAAAGCTGGTTGTGCTTGATAAAAGTGCCCTAGAAGCTTTCAACAAAATTAAATATTCACTAATATCAAAGGAAGTCATCCTGTCATACCCAGACTTCAAACAGGAGTTCCATCTCACTACCGATGCATCAAACTACGCTCTAGGCGCCGTCCTTGAGCAAGCAGGCAAACCAATAACCTTTATATCCCGATCATTAAATTAAACCGAAGAGAGTTATGCCGCAAATGAAAAAGAAATGCTGGCAATCATCTGGGCTCTCACGACACTGCGAAACTACTTGTACGGATCAGCGAAAGTTGTGATTTTCACGGATCACCAACTTCTCACTTTCGCATTGAGCAACAAAAACCACAATGGGAAAATGAAGAGATGGAAATGTATCCTTGAGGAATACAACTACGAAATGAACTACAAGCCAGGGAAAACGTACGTCGTAGCAGACGCACTCTCTAGACCTCCACTGACTGATATCAACGTCCTGTCTACCACTGACCACAGCGACGAAAGTTCCGCACACCTACTCATCCCAGCCACGGAAGCACCAATAAATGCTTTCAAAAATCAATTATTCTTATTATTCAGTAACGAAGACAGTTACAAGTTTGAACTACAATTTCCCAGTTTTAACAGACACACAATTACGAAACAAGACTATTCTACACAGGACATTATTGACATATTTAAACGATACATTGACCCAGCACTAATCAACGGACTATACATACAGAAAATCTGATGGGCAAAATTCAGGAGAGATACCCACTTCATTTCTCAAATATTAAAATCCGCTTCACACAAACCCTACTACAAGCATTGTACCCGAAACAGAACAAGAAGAAATCATAATTAGAGAGCACAATAGAGCTCACAGAAATAGTCAAGAAAACAAAACGCAAATTTTACAAAAATATTATTTCCCAAGTATGCATTCAAAAATTGAGAAAATAGTTAAACTATGTTCTACATGCCGCGAGCACAAATACGATCGGCACCCACCAAAACCACGAAGCCTATAGTCATGTAACAATTTGCAAAGAAACAAATTTGGTAGATTTAGATATAGATTTATGCATAGCTAGGATTATTAATAGCCTAAATTCAACATGCTCGACAACCAATGGCCACCAAGTCCCTACGTTAGAAGAAATAAGATCAGGAGTAATACTGCTTAACCAATTCAATGGAAAATTAGAAATCAACACGACATCGCAAGAGATAAACGGAACGCATGTTGTAATGTACCACAATTCAACAATTAAAATTAACAGTCAAATATTCAGCAACATGGAAGCTAAGTCAATTGAAACCATCCCGCAATACTGCAGCCAAACCCATTAGAGAAGGAGTACGTAGAACTACTTTCCTTAGAGGCTTTGAAAGATCTACACATCAGAAACATACACCGAATAAACGCACTCAAAAAGGCGACATTCTCCATAGGAAGCCTAATAACGGTAACATTATTAATAACGCTAGTACTTTTGTTTTTCCTAAGGAAACGATCCGTGAAGATCCAATACGTCGAAAAAGAAATGGTAATACCCGGCACAAACCAAGAAACTTCACCAACAAATAAAACAAGTCATGTTCCAACGTACGTAAGTTTCAACGACTTGCCATTTTATTGATGATCGAGGACGATCATACTTAAGAGGGGAGGAGTTAACACAGCACTTCACAAATTCTAAAATGTTCAATAACCCCGTAAGTTAGCGACATGCTTCCGGTCAATTTATCAGTAAACGCTGATTATGCGTCTGAAGAATCGGCGTAAACAACCGTCAGCACTCATCGGCGCAAACAACAGTCAGCAATCAACAATTGATCCACTTAATAAGAAATTGGTTGTCAGCAAATTAATAACAAGAAGCTAGGTGTAAAGTAATATTAAGAAGTAATTGTTAATTAATCTTAAGTTTTGCTCGAACGAATAAAGTATCGACAGCGGACTTAGTTCGCTCGCTCTTTAATTTAAAATTAATTTAACGAGGTAAAACTTTAACTTATAGCACCAACCACTATCTACCTTTGCATAAAAACAAAAAATATGACATGCCCACACAATCGCCTTGCCACATATATATTTATACCTTTTTTTTCTTCACGCACCACATAACTATGTACCTATGTACATACATATATAGCCCAAACACTATTCCCTTGCCCACCAAAAACCAAACAAGACATGAATGCACAAAAGCCCCTGTATACAGCAATACATATATATATATGTTTCCTTCTACACGTACCACTATGTATAATGTACTACATTGTACATATACATATAGCCCAAAACACTATTCACTTGCGCACTTAAAAATCCAAACCAAAACATGCTCTTGCAAATGCCCCGCTATACATAACATATATGAGGCGGTTAGAAGCAAAGGGGTGTAAGTGCCACTTTTGTCAATTTGAGAAAAACAGGTTCAAAGTTTAAGCTCTGGAAAAAAAATCAGGAGCATTTAAAAATGTTCAAACTTATTATTTTTTATTTCTAATATATGTATTTTAGAAGATTGTTTTAATAATCTTTAATGCATTTAAGTTTGTAATTTTAAAAATACAGAGCTTTAAGTGAAGGGGTGCTAGTACTTACACCCCTTTGCATCTAAACGAAATTTCTTTTTTATGATTTACCACTTAATTTGTGAATAACTAGTTCGGGTGCGCAAAAGTTGTGCCTTGGCATACTAGTTACCCTCTAAAAACTTCAGATTCCTAACGCCTTGTCTTCAGGTGCCACCAGTACTAGGTGCTAGTACTTACACCCCTTTGCATCTAAACGAAATTTCTTTTTTATGATTTACCACTTAATTTGTGAATAACTAGTTCGGGTGCGCAAAAGTTATGCCTTGGCATACTAGTTACCCTCTACATATTTCATATTCCTAACGCTTTGTCATCAGGTTCCACCAGAACCCCAAAAACTAAAAAAAAATCAAAAATTACATAGGATGCACACTGGGGTGATTCAAAAGAAAGGTCGACATGGTCTTACCCTCTGAAAAGTAAGGTATTGATGAGAAAATAAGCCTTGCAAAAAATTAGCTCTGTAACTTAACCCTTAGGGTGCATATTTTTTGGTTGCCCTTTTCTATGGGAAAAATAGGGATTTTTTCAAAATGATTTTTCTCATAATTTTTGAAATTTTTTTCAAAAAACTTTTACATATTCTTAAAGTGAAGGCTTTGAAGTTTCCAAAACGGTAAACCGTGTGCGATTATCTAAACTATTAAATTAATTACAGCCATTTAAAAATGTACTGCACATACACCCCTTTGCCTCCAAGTACTTTGAAGAAATTGGTAAGCACTATTTCTTTTAGCGGGTAGTGTCGCTATTGGAATATAATTTATATATATCCTTTTGCCACCAAATTAAATGGTGTTTTATTATTGTGATGGTGCACTTAACTCGTTTTTTGTGAAAAAGGTACTTACACCCCTTTGCTTCTAACCGCCTCGTATATATATGCTTAATTTTATTTGCACCACATACATATATATATCGCACAATTTACAATTTACTTGTCACACTATGTATGTATGTTTATAGCCCCTTGCACAATTTACTTGATTGTACATAAAACCCAAAGCGAAGCATTCTTGTATAAGCGCCGCCCCGCGCCATACATATATATATATACATACATACACTTCAATTTACCCGCACCCCTATTATCATTTTAACCGTGGACTGTATGAAAATTTATCCTTGGCTTTGCCCCTTTGTCTTGCCCACTTCTTATTTAATTCAACTTTATTTAGCTTAATCATTATTTTCTTTAATTTTCTTTTTTTCTTCTCCGATTTTAAATGCCGCGCACACACTTGTTGATATTTTTAACACTCTTTTTTTCTAATTCAACGACGCACTCAAGCCAAGGATTTACACATACATATACTTACGTGTGTGTATAATTGCCGACCGAAATGAAACTAGTACCTTTAAAGGGAAAAAGGCCGAAGCCAAAAAAACCCTTTTTATTAAGTAAATAACGCACACTGCCCTAGCACACTATACATAGTTATATTTACAGATCACAAAGATGTTTATTAAATAGTATTCGAAGCGTTGGGCGAGGGCGGAGCCTAGGCGCGGCACACAACATTCAAAGCGTTTTACGAAATAAGCGCGCGACTCCGCATGTCTTTGTTAGCGGCGCGCCAATGCATATCAATGAAACACGGCAATTAGTGAGCGCTGTGAGCCTCAAAAATTGATTCAACATCAACTACTCCGGCACAAGCAAGCGAAAGGTAGCGAGGCAAATAAATTGAACAATCAACCGCATGGATATACAATAGAGAACCATATCATTAGCCACATATTAAGGTGCATTAATCGAAGGCGGTCGTCCGCAATCAACGCAGCAGCGAACGGCGTGTGATCGAACATGTCCCACGAGTCGAGATAGACTACAACATGGTCGACGGGGAGCGACGTATCGATGACAGACGTTTGGTGCAACAATAAGAGCAAAACTATTGTCGTATTGGGGTGAGCTGTATCGTAATCTTGCTAACAAATAATTTGAATTTCCATGTTGTACGATAAAAGAATAGTGTAGAAAAAATAATGAATTTCGTAGCCTAGATTTAAGGTGCTTGATGAATACAGTGTAGATTTAAATAAGTTTAATTAGCCTAATTTGGAGGAGAAGCGAAGAAGATAGGAGACAGTGAAAAGATTCAGTTGAGAGTGGGAATGGGGAAGCGATAAGCGAGGGGATCAAATTACGTGGTAAATGCTGAAGACGTTTTTAGACAGGAAGCCAACCCTACTTCAAATTCCCCTGCCAAGCAACAAAAATTGAATTTAGTCAATGTCACCAATCTTGATCCCGTAGTATTGAGGGAATAACAGCCAAGCTCTATGAAATCATTTCTGATGAATTAATTTGATGGTTTGTATAGAGTAACAAGGAAAAGAATAAGTCCGGAGTAAATTAGCTGTAAGCGACATTTAGTTGTAAGACATCCATGATGGGATTGAACAAGAATGAATCTTGATACGCTTTGTTTTGGTAATAAATAATCATGTATAGTTTTGAGTAAAACGAAGACGGAGTGGTAATTGATTGATTGGGGGTGATATGGTAATGACGGACGGACATGGGAACGAAGAGGTGAATTAGAGTGCGCGGCAACACGGTTTAGGGGTCGATACAAATCCAAGCCAAGATCGACCACGGAAGGGAAGGGTATAGAAGGCGGGCCAAGGAACATCAGTGGCCCAATATTCGGGGCAGAGGTGAGAGACGGATTCGTGAGGGAGGCTGCGATCACGAAAGGGGGGTTATTCAGAATTTCCTGCATGGACATCTGCACGCTACATATTAATATAATCAGGTATGAATTTTTGTATGGTGTAGAGGTGTGTCTCGAAGCCGCAAGAACCACCCCATGTCCGGCGAGCTAGCTTGTGCTTAAAATCAAGCATACCTGGCGGTGATGAGGGACATGCTGAGGGGTGTGGGGTCTGGAGAGTTGTTCCGCCTGCCTCCCAATAACCGGCTGCACGTAACAGGGTATGTTCCGATTTTTTCATATAAAACACTAAATATAATCGTATGCTTTTTATTGCATATTATGCAACGTCTTTTATGGCTTTGCATAATTTTTTTGTCAGTTTTCCATAAAGATTCGAAAAAACCTCAAATGTTTAAGCAAAACTTTAAAGCCGATTTTCTCATTTCACTCAAAATGCGACATACCCCCTTCATCCATGCATGTCTTCATTTTCGAACGGTAAATTTATTCGGGCAGACGCATTGCCCTGCGCGACTATTAAGACGCGCAATGGCAAATGCCCCTGAACGAAACAAACAGCTCCGTCAGAATCGGGAAGGGCCTCTCTGAGCCATTTGAAACCAAACGAGGCTTCAGACAGGGCGACTCCCTATCTTGCGATTTCTTAAACCTGATGCTGGAGAAGATAATTCGAGCAGCAGAGCTAAATCGCAACGGTACAATCTATTCAAAGCGTGTGCAATTGCTAGCGTATGCTGATGATATTGATATCATTGGCCTTAACAATCGCGCCGTAAGCGCTGCCTTCTCTGGGCTGGATAAACAAGCGAAAAAGTGGGTCTTGCGGTCAACGAGGACAAGACGAAGCATTTGCTGTCATCAAATAAGGAACCTGCGCACCTGCACCTAGGCAGTCATGTAGGCAATTGAGAAAAAAAGTCCTCTCTCGAAGAACAAAGATCACGCTCTATAAGTCTCTCATCATACCTGTCCTGATGTATGGCTCAGACTCATTGACAATGTCAAGAGAAGATGAGATGACCCTTGGAGTATTTGAGAGAAAAGTTCTCCGGAAGATGCATGGTCCTTCCCGTGATGCCAACGGCGAGTATCGAAGGAAATTTAACGATGAGCTGTACGACCTTTACGCAGCTTCGCTGGCTGATTCGTGTTATGCGAATGGACAAAGAAGCTTTAGCACATCGTCACCTGAATTCGGCAGCAGAGGAAGGGGGAGGCCCCGACTGAGATGGAAACAACATGTGGAGGATGACTTGAACTCCCTTGGGATTTCCAATTGGCGTCCGTTATCGCTAAAAAGGAATGAATGGAGTGCTTTGATAGGCAACGGCCAAAATCCCTTAGGCGGTTAAACGCCAATAAATGAAATGATGATGGTTAGAAGGGTTTAAAATTTAGGTTAATTTTTTTAACCGTGCAAATTTATTTCACAATTTTGTCTTTGTCAGACTCAATTCAAAAATTTTTCTTCGGCGGCTGCAGGGCTATGGGGAAGGCTTGACAAATCAAAAACAAATCATGTTAACTAGCTGAAGGCATATTCCTCCAACCTATAGGTTATATATATATTATATATTATATATATATTATATATTATATATATATTATATATTATATTATATATATATTATATTATAATAAAAGACTAAACCGTTTTTGTAGGCATTCAAATGCAGATTTGATATTTGTAGCAGTGCGTTGAAGTAAAATTTGGGAAATACGACCAAAATTTGGAAGTTGCGTACAAACGTACCCAGAGGAAGAATGCCAAAAAAGTACCAAAAATTGTACGTTTCGGCCAAAACGGCAACCCTGCTCAGAGCGGTCTCACCCTGACAGACCACCCACAGTCAGCTTTGTAATGTTGCCTTTGAGAACGTGATGGGAAATCGTGATATAAATATCAGCTGTTTTATATTTATATTTATTTATTTTCCATCTACAGTACAAAGTATTTAATACATATGTACTTATCAAATAATAGAATTTAAGATCAACACAAAATTATATCTTGATAAATAAAAATCAATTAATTTAACAGAATACATATAAGTCATTAAAATCTTTTAAGGCACGCGTAATAGCTATTAGTGAATAGTGAACTAGGTGAATTACTTTCAAAATTAGTTCTGCAACCAGAAAAGTAAAAAGGAAGAAAGCTTCGCAGATTTCTTTGCGGAACATTAAAATTTATTCGAAAAATTGTAAGTTCGATTCTCTCTCTCTTTTTTTCCTAATTAGAAATGTTAAAAAGAAATCTTCTTAAATATATTTAGGAGATTTTCCTTTGAAACATTAACAACTATACACATATCAGTAATTAGATGCTAGAAATCAAAAGTGAGCGATGGCCTGATGGTTAACAGCTGGGTTTATCGTTCCGAAAATTGTAAGTTCGATTCTCGGTGAGGGCGATATCATTTTATTTTTCATTTAAAATATTAAAAAGAAAATCTTCTTAATAAAATTAAAAAGACGGTCTCTACAATAATAAGAAGCACATCTTCTTGAAGAAAATCTATAGAGATATCTTATGACTTTTGTTCTATTTTATTAGGCATTGTTGGCTCTGTGCGAAAATCAAGGTAATTTTTACTTGAATGGTACCGTTTTTGAGATATTTACGATTTACCGTTATTTCAAAAAACAAAAAAGATGGCTCCACTTAATCGTGTATATCTCAAGAACAAATTGAGCTATTCGAAAACGGTTTGAAAAATTTGAAAGCTTATAAAATTTACTATAATCAGTACATACAACACTTTTTGCTAGGTCCTGCAGATTCAAACATATTGAACGATCATTACGGATTTTTTAAATTTTTTTTGTAAAAATATAAAAAAATTTGTACTTTGCGAGGAAGCATCTCGAAAACTTTTTGTTTTTTAGCAGATATTTTCCCTCCCCCCCCCCCCCCCCCTCTAAGCTCTGTTTTATTACAAAAAAAACAAGCTATCAGTGAACAAAATCGATGAACTAATACAAAAGTTATAAGCATTCAAGTAAATATATCCATTTAATACTTAAGTACCCTACTGGTACATATGTGTTAGTATTCGTATATCAGTTAGTTAGCAGGTAGATTTTCGAAAAGTTATTAGATACAAAAAGCTGTTAGTGTCGTTTTCTCAAACCTAGGTACATTTTAAACAAGAGCATATTTTTGAGGCAGGTAGTGTTTTCTTTGTAGAACTAGGGAACCTTTTTGTTTAGGTAGGCTTGAATTTTTACTGGATCTAAGTATAAATAAGAGTACATGCGCCTTGTTCCTTCATAATATCTGCAAGGCTCGCCGGATACTGTTCAGTTTATAATTGCAGTTTATAACCCGTCATTTACTTAAAAATAAAAAATGAATAAAAGGGCGCGAGAGTTTGAGTGTACAAATGATCCAGATATGTTCTGTTTCATCTGCGGTCAATTTATTGTTAAAAGTATGAGACGTGTGTTTTCAAATCCTTTGAAAGTTACATACTATAAGTGTTTTGGAATTGAGCCTAAAAACCATGGACACCGAACACTGTGTGCACCACATGCCGAGTCGAATTGATTTCTTCGGAAACCGGAACAAAAAGGTACGTTGTAAAAATTAGGAATTTGTTCCCTTTTAATGCATAGCTGACTAATTTCTGAAACTATCTATTTAGGCGACGTGTGAAATTTATTACACCAATGAAGTGGAGGGAACCAACTTGCCATTCAACGGACTGCTATATTTGTACTACAAAAGTACTTGGGGTTGGAAAGTCCAGAAAAGTAACCTATGCGAGCGTATCTACAGTGTCATTACCAGAACTAATTTCATCAGAAGCGACATTGCCAGAATCAAATTTAACTTTAGTTCCGGCTCCAGTTTCATTGTCAACAGTAGTATCTGATTACGCGGCATCATGTTGTACTGAATTTCAAACGGAATACGAAAGAAATTCTTTGTCACAAGCACAACTCAATGATTGGATAAGGGATTTGGAATTGTCAAAGGAAAAGGCCGAACTACACGCCTCTCGAATGCAACAATTTAAATTTGTTTCATCCGATGTTAAGGTAACATATTATAGAACTCGTCACGAAGAATTTTCCAAGTACTATACGAAGGAGGACAGTGTTTGTTACTGCAAAGACATTGCTGGTCTATTCAAACAATTTGGTGAACCATATGATTCAAAAGAGTGGCGATTGTTCATAGACGGCAATAAATTAAGTTTAAAGGCCGTATTATTGCATATTGGCAACCAAAAGCCATCTATCTCGATCGCGCATGCAGTAAATACGAAGGAAACATATGAGATAATGCAAAAATTGCTCAAGTTAATCAAATACGAAGAACATGATTGGAAAATATGTGCCGATCTTAAAGTCGTTGGAATGCTATGTGGTCTACAAAGTGGATACACAAAATACTGTTGCTTTCTATGCAAATGGGATAGCCGAGCTCGTCAAGACCACTACATCATAAAGGATTGGCCAGAACGAATCGAGTTTCAAGTTGGGGTAGATAACATAAAATACTCTCCACTTATAAAGAAGGAAAAAATAATTCTACCTCCGCTCCACATCAAGCTCGGCCTTATCAAAAACTTTGTGAAGGCTTTGGACAAAGAAGGCGAAGCTTTTCATCTTTTGAAGACAATCTTCCCAGAGATTTTAGAAGCAAAAATAAAGGAAGGGATTTTTGTGGGACCGCAAATAAGGAAAATGATGACCAATAACCATTTCAAAGAACTATTGTCACCAGTGGAGGCAGCAGCGTGGGATTCTTTTGAAAAGGTCTTTACTTCTTTTTTGGGCAAACACAAAAGTCCTAACTACGAGATGAAAGTGAACGACTTAATCAAAAACTATGCGGAAATGGGTAAATAAAAAAACAGATTATAATAAATTATATATTACATAAATTTACATGAGAATATATAGCCATAAATCTGAATTCATCGTCCAGTTCCGAACAAACAAGAACGGGAAAAATATAAACAAAAAATTTGTTCTGAATTGAAAGATAAATCCAGCCTAAGAAAATTATATACTAATGTGTCACTTATGTATTTATCTAATTTACTTTTTTATTTTCTTTCAGAAGTAAATATGTCTTTAAAAATTCATTTCTTACACTCCCACTTAAATTTTTTCCCGCAAAATCTTGGCGACGAAAGTGACGAGCATGGCGAAAGGTTTCACCAGCAAATGAAAGTGATTGAAAGTCGGTATCAAGGATTCTGGGATGTCGCTATGATGGGCGACTACTGTTGGTTTCTCATAAGAGAAACCGATCCTAATCTAAATAAGCGTCAAAACAAGACACATAACTTTTTCAATTATAAAATAAGATCATAGAGTTAAGACAGAACCATATGTACATATGCTATTATTTGTAGGGTACTTAAGTATTAAATAGATATATTTACTTGAATGCTTATAACTTTTGTATTAGTTCATCGATTTTGTTCACTGATAGCTTGTTTTTTTTTGTAATAAAACAGAGCTTAGAGGGGGGGGGGGAGGGAATATCTGCTAAAAAACAAAAAGTTTTCGAGATGCTTCCTCGCAAAGTACAAATTTTTTTATATTTTTACAAAAAAAATTTAAAAAATCCGTAATGATTGTTCACTATGTTTGAATCTGCAGGACCTAGCAAAAAGTGTTGTATGTACTGATTATAGTAAATTTTATAAGCTTTCAAATTTTTCAAACCGTTTTCGAATAGCTCAATTTGTTCTTGAGATATACACGATTAAGTGGAGCCATCTTTTTTGTTTTTTGAAATATGGGAAATCGTAAATATCCCAAAAACGGTACCATTCAAGTAAAAATAACTTTGATTTTCGGAATTAGGAGGTGATTTTACATAGGAATTTCACTATGGCGTCTCTGGTGCAGAAAAAAAGTTGGAATTTGTGATCCAGTGTAATTACTGCATATTCTAAGTTCTAGCGTACAGGAGAAGCTTAAAAGTGTATGGATCAGAAAAATCAGTGGAACTACGTCGAATAAATCCCAATACCGAATAAGCCTTTGAAAGAATGAAATTGATGTGATTACTACATGAAAACTTTGACTCGAAAACCACTCCCAGATCTTTAGTCTCCGAAACTTTGCTTAAAACACAAAGGTTATAAAAAGAACAAAAAGTATCCATTGCAAAACGGACGAATGGAAGCCAAGGCAAGCTAACTTACTGATCAGAATCCTGTGGGATACTCTGTCAAACGCCTTAGAAAAGTCCGAATGTATGCAATCCACTTGCGACCCAATCGAAAAAGCTGAGGTGCAAAAATCACTAAATACTATTAAGTTTGAGACTGTTGAACGCCCTTATTAATGATTTTACAGCGAAATAGATTTTGTCCTTAACAACACTTTCAAACAGCTTCGAAATATTTGATAGTTTCGCAATTGGCCTATAATTACGGCATTACTTTTACTACCATTTTTGAAAAGTAGCGTAATTGTTGTAATCTTCCAATCATTAATAAAATTACCGGGAGAAAGGGATTTGTTGAAAATCAAGTGTAAAGAGTATGCCCGTCTACGTCCGATTTTGGCGAAGTATTGAGTGGCACCATCGCCTTTGAAACTTCATCAGAGGAGTTATGCATAGTCCCTAGATTAATAGAAGGGAATATTTCAGATGAAAAGTTAGGTGAAATCACAACGTCTTCGACAAAATTAGAGACAAAATATTCCGCAAAAAGATTAGCGGCCTCAACAGGAGTATTAGCCGACTTGTTATCTAAAAATAATGAACTAGGAATACTAGAAACTTTTTCCGATTTTACCAAGCTCCAGAAAGATTTCGGGTTATCTTTGATATTGCGCTCAGTAATCCTTATATACTTTGTGTACAGAAGGTTGTTTAATGACTTAAACACTTTTGACATTGCTGAAATTTTACAAAGAATGCTTGGATTCTAGTAGATTTGAACTTCTTAAGGTATTTGTTTTTAATGTTTTTTAAATTCCTTAAAGCTCTATTATACCAAGGTGACTTATAAGATCCCTTTCTTTTAATAGGTATGTTGTTTAAACAGAATTCATTAATTTTTGATTTAAAGGTTGAATAGCGGTTGTAAACATCCAAGTCCAAAAGAAGTTCGTCCAAAATCTTTTCTGAAATGGACATATTAAGAGTTGGAAAATCACAAGTTCCATAGTTGAAATCACTTCTTAAGTCAGCCGCGATATCCGAAAACACATATAATTTTATTCCGAGCATAGTAGTTTCAGAAATCGGCGACCTGCATTTAGATATAAGGAAATCAATATTATCGTATATAAGATCTAATAATCTATTTAAATAATTAAAAATACAATTTACTTTATTAAGCTACATTTACACTGCACCAAATGCGTCACTTTTGGCCAAGTTTTTTCGAGACCGTTCATCCGCAGATTGAATTTGATCACCAAATTAGGTCAAATTAAATTAAATTCATCTAATTTGGCGGACAAAAATTCTCATTTTTATGATGATTCTAATAGCCTTATATGTAAATATTTTTAGGTATTTTAGTGAGCTCAAGGCCTTTGAAAAATAAAACACAATATTATGGATTGTATTTTACATATATCCTGATGATGGTTTCAGAGTGAAACCGAAATATTGACAGATATATGTAAAATACAATCCATAATATTGTGTTTTATTTTTCAAAGGCCTTGAGCTCACTAAAATACCTAAAAAAAAAAGACAAAAATTCTCGAAATAACTTCGTCAAATGCGATGCATTGAAATATAAGAAGCCAACAATTATCGAAAGTTTCGAGATCTCATTCCTTTAATTGGAACGCACACTTGGTCGAATAAAGAGTCGTTATTTACAAGGTCAACCATTGATGCACGGATTTACGTCTAACTGCAATTAGAACACCACCTCCTCTTGAACAGCCAGTTTTTATAGAGACCCATAATATATAATTTTTAATAAGTATCATCAGCAGTGACTTTAGGGTCGAATGACGACAAATGCGCCCACATCAATCGATCAGCAACGCACAACTACGTGCTTGCACTAGAACCAATAACAACCACATTCTTCTTGTTCTTATTACGCCTTTTATTGGTCACTTTAGTCCAATTGTTTTCCGATTCCTTCCATCATTTTCTTGTTGTGGAGAAATCACAGAATTAGCATTAGCAGTACTCGAAGCTGACAAGTTGTTGGCCGTAGAAACCGCAACAACAGCATTGACAACAGGCAGGTTAAGAGAACCACTAACTTCTGCCGGAGCAATACCAATAGAGCCACTCTCCGCTCCAATGTTACGTTGAATTGCAGGCGAAGCGCATTTGTTAAGGCCATCCGACACAGGGAATTTAGAATGATCATGCCTCTGCTGCGTGTTACTAATACGTATAGCATTCGGCTGCCCTCGTGTCACATATACGTGCCTTCGGCAGTCGTCGTATCTCTGCCGCCGCTGATTGGCCAAAATTTATAATTTCTGTATTGTTATAATCATTGTTTATCCCTACTATAGTTTGGCAACTTATTTTCTTCTTACGGATTCGAGTGGAGGGCACTGGCTGAGTGACTCCAAATGAAATGGAATGAAGAAATTGTGTGACACCCAATATACCATTTTGTTTGATATCAACTTGAGACACATTTGAAATGAAACCTTCAACGTCGAATTCTCACTTTAAGAAAGCTTAATATCAATAGTTTTTCGACTAATGATAAACAACCAGTAGCAGATCAACTTTTTTGCTAAATGAGTACCTATTAACTTGAGGTACAATTAAATATAAAAATTATAATATAAAAGTCCGACAGTTTCTACCTTCACAGTTCTTATACACGACCCCATCTACCATTCACTAAAATAAATTTTGTCCAAATCGTGGTACATTATTATAAAATTTTTCCCTCATTATTTACCAAACGTTTGAGAAAATATTTTTCTGTGCTTATGGGGAATATGCTGTGCGTATGTATTAGTGTGTTTTTTTGCGATCAGCTGTGATTTGCGCTACTATACAAGATATACAATGGTTATAATTTTCTGTATTATTTTTCCTTTGTAAGGAATTGTCTTCTATTAACGAGTCTTAAAATATGTTTGTTACTACCTGCATTGTATTTCGAGTGGGCAGTGTTTAACTAACTAAGCAGCTCTTTTAGCTTAGTTTAAATTGGGTACATTGTTTTTCTTCCGCGAATTACACTGCTTTACACACATTCTGTCCTATGAACCAAATAGACTTTTTAGGAAAGTGGACAAAAAATAAAAATACACGTGTATCGGTGACTTTCATGTACACGTCAAAATTTTTTTTATGAAGGTATGTACATAAATACTCAAAAATTTTCTGAAAATTTTTCCAAAAAAGTTTAAATTTTTTTTTATGTACGTACTACGTAGGTACATAAAAAAAAACAATTCTGACGTGTACATACATGAAAATCGCCGATACACGTGTATTTTTATTTTTTCCAGTTAGGGAGCATAATGAAATGCTAAACAAGCAGTACTTACTGAATTGCTGTAAACCACAGCATCCCAGTAGACAACAGCTTGAACTCATTCCGCCTCCTAGGACCACAAGGTCGCATTTACGTAAACATTTAATGAGATCCGACACTATATAACAACGCCGTTTGATCTACAGGTGCATAAACAGGCCTTGGGGCATATCCATACAACGTCTGTTGGCCATTACTCTGCGCTCTGTCCGCTAAACAATGTGTTATATGCCGCAACACCAGGCACTTCTGAAGAGGAGCGTCATCTTCCTCGAGAGACAAGGGTCACTCTGGCTCAATTACGCTCTGGATATTGTAGCAGGTTAAACTCCTACATATCTAGACTGAACCCTGATGTGCCGAATGTATGTCCGGCATGCGGCTCGTCCCCCACAATACCAATCACTTATTTTCTTGCTCTTTTGAGCCCACTCTTCTAACACCCATCTCTGTTGTTGTTGTTGTAACGATGTGTAGTCCTGCCCAACGCGTATTTTTCCTTAACCTAATTGTCATCAATATCTTCTAACGGGAGTCCAAGGAAACTAGCAGTTTCAATAAGGTTGGACCAAAGAAAGTGTGCATGGTGTCGAGAGTCACTCCTAAGATTTTTGGGTGAGCGACAGTAGGTATTTTATGATCACCTACATAAATTTCTAATTCCATGCCAACCTGCGCCGTCCACGTCGTGAATAAGGTCGCCGAAGACTTTGTTGGCGACAATGTCAAGGTTCGGGCAGTGAAGAACTCGACTAGAGAGGGGAGATAACCATTTATTTTAGAGCACAGCTCATCAACGGAAGTACCAGTTGCCAATATCGTGCAATCGTCTGCGTAAGAAACAATCGTAACTTCTTCTGGTGGAGGAGGAAGCTTCGAAATATAGAAGTTAAACAATAACGGGGAGAGGACACCACCGTGTGGTACCCCTTGTTTTATCTTCCTGGCTTTAGATTTTTTGTTTCTGAATACAACAGACGACCGACGACCACTGAGATAATTGGCGGTCCAACGCTTTAGACAGGGGGGAGTGACGAGTCTTCCAAATCAGCTACAAGTTGCCCATGATTTACTGTGTCAAAAGCTTGACTCAAATCAAGTGCAACTAGAACCGTCCTGTCATTAGGCCTATTTTGATTTAGACCGTCAGTTATCTGAGTGTTTATGACATTTAGAGCAGATGTTGTGCTCCTACCTTTCCTGAAGCCATGTTGGTGCTCGGCTAACATCAAGTGTGATGTGTAGAACGGGAGTAGGATCGCTCAAGTGTCTTTACTACTGGCGAGAGGAGTGATATCGGGCGATATGACTCCCCAACGTTAGCTGGCTTGCCAGGCTTTAGTAGTGGGATCACAGTTGCCTGCTTCCATTTGTCGGGTATGACAGCTGTGATCAGAGACAAATTGAAGACGGCAGTTAAATATTTGACTCCCGCTAGGCCGATGTGTTTTAGATGCACCATGGCTATGCCATCAGGGCCGATGGCTTTGGAGTTTTTGGCCTTCCGGATGGCCTCTTGAACCTCTGTAGCGGTGATGGGAACGGGGACATAGTTTTTGTGTTTATGCGCACGCCTGAAGATTCCACGTCTAGCCCTGTCTTGCGCAGGGTGTGGGACATATTGTCGACAAAAAGCCTGTGCACATTTCCTGGGGTCATTTATTGTCTTGTCGCCAAAGGTAATGTCGACATTTTTTGGTGGACCCGAAGGATTCGACAAGGACTTGACGGTGGACCATAATTTCCCAACACCGGTAGAGAGGTTACAAGACCTGAGGTGCTCCTCCCATTTGGTTTGTTTGTGTTCGTTAACCAGCCGTCTGATTTCCACGTTGAGATCACTGATCTGTGGGTCAGATGGATCGATGTTGCGTATGAGGTCACGTTCGTTGGCCAAGGCTGCGGCCTCAGCTGGGAAGTTAGGCCTAATATCTTTTGTCCTACCAGCTGGTATAAAACGGGCTGTAGCCTTTTTAATGACCTCACGTATGTTACGCTCGCCAACGTGTACGTCAGTGGGAATGGGAAGATCACCAAAGGAGCTCTCCGTGAATTCCAAAAAGCCGACCCAATTGGCCTTTTTGAAATTCACGTATGTTCTTTTCTCCGACGTGATAAAATCCGTGGCACGATCGACAGACAGGATGATAGGCAGGTGGTCGGATGACAGGGCCACCATAGGTTGCCAGTTGATGCTGTTAATTAACCCCGGGCTAACAATAGTTAGGTCCGGGGAGCTACTGCAGTTAACAGCCATCCTAGTTGAGGAGTCTCCGTTCACAGTACAGAAAGAGGAGTTATCAATTTGCTCGGTTAATTCCCGCCCTCTGCCGTCCACAGAAAGGTGTGAATGCCACATATCATGATGGGCATTAAAATCGCCCATGATGATACGGTTATCGCCACAAAGAAACGCCCTAAGGTCAGGACGATAACTTCTGGGGCAGCAGGTGACGGGAGGAATGTATATATTGATTAGCTCGAGATCAACGCCACCAGCTTGTATAACTATACCTTGACACTCTAAAGGTAAGTCTCTTTGGTCAGTGTTGATATCAAATTCCCTATACTGCACCGTATGGTGAACAAGGAACGCGAGACCACCTCCGCCGTCCATACGGTCATGCCGGAGTACGTGGTAGCCTCCACTCGCTCGGAGATTCGAGTGGAGGCCAAGCTTTGTCTCCTGGATTGCAGCAATTTTGATTTTATGTAGCTGCATAAATGTGGTTATCTCCGCTATCTTGCCGGTCAAGCCGTTGCAGTTAAATTGCAACAATTTAAATTGCGAAGGAGAGGCAATGGCCACTCTGGGAGTTAAAGACTGATGTGTTCGCCTAGATGGTGGTAGGTTATGTCGCGATATTGATCTCCGTTGCAGTCCTGAAGCCGGCGGAATTCGTTCACTATTAGATGAGTGTACATCCGTCGGCGTTGAGGGCTGCACAACACGACAGCAAGGCGCGACAAACACATCAGTCCAGAGATTTCTGTTTGCGAGCCCAGAACATATGCGTAGGTGACACAGGCCTAGGCAGGAGTTGCACTTGACCGATGCCACAGACGCATATATCTCTCTTTGGTCCAACCCTATTGAAACTGCTAGTTTCCTTGGACTCCCGTTAGAAGATATTGATGACAATTAGGTTAAGTAAAAATACGCGTTGAGCAGTACTACACCTCATTACAACAACAACAACAAGCTGCTTAGTTAGTTAAACACTGCCCACTCGAAATACAATGCAGGTAGTAACAAACATATTTTAAGACTCGTTAATAGAAGACAATTCCTTACAAAGGAAAAACAATACAGAAAATTATAAACCATCAACGACCAAACAATGAAGGGTTGGTTGTTAGGAGATGCTGCTAATCACAATTCGCGGAAAAAAACTATGCACTCAATTTAAACTAAGCATAAACGAGCGGATTATTTTTAAGGCTAGTGAACCACTGCACGGACGGCCAAAATCGCCTAGGCGGTTAAAGGCTATTTTAAGTAAGTAAGTAACCACTGCACACGCGAAATACAAGCAGGTAGTAAAAAACATCTTTTAAGACTCGTTAATAGAGGACAATTCCTTACAAAGGAAAAACAATACAGAAAATTATAATCCGTTAACGACCAAACAATGAAGGGTTGATTCTTTTCATGCGTTTTGAATTTTTGAGTTAGTTTGGAAAAAAAGATCGAGAAATATTTTAGGCAAGAAAATATGTTAATATTTTATTTTGCTTAATATTTAGTTAAACATATCTTATTTGCTAATAAAAAAAATTGTTTATTATAATACAATTTATTTTATACAATGAAATAATAATAGCTGATTTATGATAACAATTTCATCCACGCAAGTGGAAGTTACTGCGCCAGCGCAGTAGCCTAGCGGATAACAACTTTACCTACCACCCTGCTGGTCAATCAGTCATTCATGACCCGGCACAGTAAAATTGAGCGAGCATCATATTGAATTTTAGATTTTGGCCAATCAGCGCCGGCAGAGATACGACAACTGCCGAAGGCACATATATGTGACACGAGGGCAGTATCAGTAAGACGCAGCAGAGGCATGATCATTCTAAATTTCCTGTGTCGGATGGCCTTTATTGTCAGCATCACTCTCAGCAGCGGAGTTGGCAGACCTTACAGTAGCAAAATCAGCAACAACACCAATGTCCGATACTACACTGCTAGAAGTTGAGGAATTCGTACCCACTGGCAATTTATCGAGGTCAGCGACCTTATTTGAATTTTTATTTGAACGCAAATTTATTTTATTATTGTTATTTGGTGCATCAGAATTTTCGGCAATGTTGCTAGCAGCAGCTATGACAACTTGTTTAGATAATGATAGATTTTCATAATTGCCCATATTAAGAGTGATTTTTTTCAGACATAAATCGTCTTGTAACTCCTTTAATACACACAATGCATTTTCAAACTTTGCTAAACAAGACGAATTATGGACAGAACAGCAGATGTCACATTTGAGTACGAGGTTTTTGTTAGCTATTAAGAGTTTTAAACAAGCCGAATTTAGTTTAACACATTTAGGATGAAAGTTATGTAAACAAAGACTGCAGGCAACATCATCACCTGCCACACACTGCGCACCGCAATTACTTTACAAAGTTGACTGAATGTCATAGCACTCTCTAGCAGGACAATTTGTTGAATTTGACTAAAATTTGTTAGGTTTCTCATTATATTTCGGCAAACCTTTGTACCTATGACTTTATAAAGTTCTTTGGGGGGTTTCTATTCAGCATATAACGAAAGTATTAGTCCCATATCTCTGCAAAAATACGCTAATGTAGTATACACATGTGCGTTTTTGCAGGTTGTGTTGTAATAGTTTAACAATTTTTCTGGGTTCATGGAACCATAATTTAATTTGGTTTTTATATTTGGCGACACACAGATCTTTCATAGTTCAAAAAATTGGGGTACAGTAAGTTATTAGGGTGCCCCGAAAAATCTGAAGTCAGATTCAGCACACCCAAAGGATTTAGGAGCGGATGAGAAACCCTCTGGGGTTTTTTGGCTGCTGTAAAGTGTAATTAATTTAAACAGTTTATGCATTCAATTACTATTTTTTATTGCCATCACATAAAAAAAATTTTATCTTTAACAACAATCCGAGTCACCAGTGGTCGTAGGGTTAGGCAATTTTCACTTTTTTTGCATCTTCATAGGATTAGT
Source organism: Campiglossa producta (assembly GCA_964058755.1). Taxonomy (NCBI): domain Eukaryota; kingdom Metazoa; phylum Arthropoda; class Insecta; order Diptera; family Tephritidae; genus Campiglossa; species Campiglossa producta. The sequence goes on along the minus strand of CAXKVI010000004.1, from coordinate 71,716,396 downwards.
CCATTCGTACCCGTTTGGGTATAAATGAGTACTATTATTCTCTCCACAGGAATGCTCAAACAAATGTGAACAGTTGAGCCCCTACAAAATGAAAAGAACTGGCATTAATCGCATCCTCCTTTGCAACTCATCCCTGAACCAACCGAGACTAGTCAAATTTTTCACAGGGTAACCACCAACCCATGTACACATACATTCAAACGCACAATTGTGCATATATGTACTACAAATATTATACCAATTTGTAATTATTTTTAATCAAAAAATATATTAGGGAAACAAATAATTTTAAGAAAAACTATTATTTATCTACATGTGTACATAATATTTTTACTGTGTTATGTACCTATCAGTAAGATATTAACTGAATTAAATTCAGTCGTGGTAAGCATGGTACAACTTTTCCCTACTTGAGTTGATTGGTTGACTGAACATTGAATATTCTAGGTGTGCCCTGCAGAAAATTATACCAGCTCAGAACTTGCCTATGTATAGTCAATCATTTAACGGTACTGTTGTTGTTGTAACGAAGTGTAGCCCTGCCCAGCGTGTACTTTTCCTTAACCTAAATTGTCATCAATTTCTTCTAACGGGAGTCCTAGGAAACTTGCAGTTTCGACAGAGGACCAGAGGGAGATGGGTGTTAGAAGAGTGGGCTCCGAAGAGCAGGTAAATAAATGGTTGGTATTATGGGGTGACGAGCCGCATGCCGGACATTCATTCGGCACGTCAGGGTCTAGTCTGGATAAGTAGGAGTTTAACCTGCTACAGTATCCAGAGCGTAATTGAGCCAGAGTGACCCTTGCCTCTCGAGGAAGATGACGTTCCTCAGCCGCAACGCGAGGTGGTTTGGCGTGCAAAACGGCGTTCAGTGGACAGAGCGAGACATAGGACGCAACGGACGTGTCATGGATGTGCTTCAGGGCCTGCGTATGCACCTTTGGATCAAACGGCGAAAGTGTGAGGTGCCGGATCTCATCAAAATGCTCACGTAGATGCGCCCTTACGGTCCTAGGAGGTGGCTCATACTCAAGCAATAGTCTGTTGGGATGTTGTGTTTAGCATTTCATTGTGCTCCAAAACTGGGAGCATTTCCACCTCATGATGTAAATGATGTTCTGGAGACATAAGGACGCATCCCGTGGCGGTTCTGAGTGCGGTGTTTTGGCAGGCCTTCAGTCTTTTCCAATGAACCTCAGCAAGCCCCGGCGACCATATCGGCGACGCGTAATTCAGGATCGGCCGACCAATTGCTTTATAGGTTGCCAGCAACGTTTCTTTGTCTTTACCCCAAGTGCTGCCGGCTAGCGACTTGAGAATTTTGTTGCGGCTTTGTAGCTTAGAGACAATTGCGGTTGAATGAGCAGCGAATTTGTGCATGGGGTCGAAAGTTACCCCTAAGATTTTGGGGTGGGAGACAGTAGGTAATTTTTGGTCGCCTACGTAGATTTCTAACTCCATGCCAACTTGCGCCGTCCAAGTCGTGAATAGTGTCGCCGAGGACTTCGTTGGCGACAATGTCAGGTTCCGAGCAGTGAAAAACTCAACAAGAGAGGGGAGATAACCATTGATCCTGGAGCACAGCTCATCAACGGAAGTGCCAGATGCCAGGATCGTACAATCGTCTGCGTAAGAAACAATCGAGACTCCATCTGGTGGGGAAGGAAGCCTCGAAATATAAAGATTAAACAAAAGCGGGGAAAGGACACCACCCTGTGGTACCCCTTGTTTAATCTTTCTCGGTTTTGATTTTTTGTTTCTGAAAACTACAGACGATTGACGACCACTCAGATAATTGGCGGACCAACGCTTAAGACAGGGGGGGAGCGATGAATCTTCCAAATCGGATACCAGTTGTCCATGATTTACTGTGTCAAAAGCTTGAGACAGGTCAAGAGTAACTAGAACCGTCCTGTGATGAGGGCTTTTCTGGTTGAGTCCGTCAGTTATCTGAGTGTTAATGGCATTTAGAGCATATGTTGTGCTCCGTATTTTTCTAAAGCCATGTTGGTGCTCGGCTAACCTCAACTTTAATGTGTAAAGAGGAAGTAATACCGCCTCCAATGTCTTCACTACTGGCGAGAGGAGCGATATCGGACGATAAGACTCCCCTACGTTAGCTGGCTTGCCAGGCTTTAGTAGTGGGACCACGACTGCCTGCTTCCATTTTTCAGGTATGACAGAAGTGGCCAGGGACAAATTGAAGACGGTAGTGAGGTATTTTACTCCCTCTTCGCCGATGTGTTTTAAATGCACCATGGCTATGTCGTCAGGGCCCATGGCTTTAGAGTTTTTGGCTTTCCTGATGGCCTCTCGAACCTCTGTAGCGGTGATGGAAACGGGGGCATTGTTTTTGTGTTTATGCGCACGCCTGAAGATCCTACGTCTGTCCCTGTCCTGTGCAGGGTGTGGTACAAACTGTCGGCAAAAGGCCGTTGCACTCTTCTTCGGGTCACTAAACGTCTTATCACCAAAGGTGATGTCTACGTTTCTTGGTGGGCCCGTCGAATTTGACAGGGATTTGACTGTGGACCATAATTTTCCAACACCGGTAGAGAGGTTACAAGACCTCAGATGCTCCTCCCATTTGGCATGTTTGTGTTCATCTACCAGCCGTCTGATTTCCGCGTTGAGACCACTGATCTGTGGGTCTGCGGGATCGATGCTACGTATAAGGTCACGTTCATTGGCCAGGGCTGCAGCTTAAGTTGGGAAGTTTGGCCGTATATTTTGTATTCTACCAGCTGGTATGAAAAGGGCTGCAGCTCTATTTATGACCTTACGTATTTCCTTTTCACCTTGGCGTACGTCAGTCGGTATGGGAAGAGCACCAAAGGAGCTCTCAGTAAACTCAGTAAAGCCAACCCAGTCAGCCCTCCTGAAGTTTACGTAGGATCTCTTCTCAGAGGTGATGAAATCCGGGGCACGATCAACGGACAGGACGATTGGCAGGTGATCTGATGCCAAAGCCACCATTGGGCACCAGTTTATGCAGTTTATTAGACCCGGACTAACAATTGTTATGTCCGGGGAGCTACTGCAATTTACTGCCATCCTTGTGGGGCGTCCGTGTTCACCGCGCAGAATGTGGAAGCGTCAATTTGCTCGGCTATTTCCCTTCCTCTGCCGTCAGCAGAATGGCGTGAATGCCACATGTCGTGGTGTGCATTAAAATCGCCCATAATGACACGGTTATCGCCCCGTAGGAAATCGCTTAAATCAGGGCGATAACTTCTGGGACAACAGGTGACGGGAGGTATGTAGATGTTTATCAGCTCGAGATCAACACCTCCAGCTGAAACGACAATACCCTGTCGCTCTAGGGGTATGTCCTCTTGGTCGGTGTTGAATGCAAATTCCCTATACCGCACGGGTTGGTGGATGATGAACGCAAGACCACCCCCACCGTCCGTACGATCATGCCGGAGAATGTGGTAGCCACCACTCGCTCTGAGATCCGAGTGGGTGCCAAGTTTAGTCTCCTGGATTGCAGCAATTTTGATGGAGTTTTGCTGCATAAACTTGGTGATCTCCACAATCTTGCCAGTTATACCGTTGCAGTTTAATTGCATTATTTTGAAATGCGGGGGAGAGGCAATGGTCACTCTGGGAGTCAGGGACTGATGCGCTCGCCGTGGAGGTAATATGCTAGTCCGTGATCGTCGTCGCAGTCCTGAAGGCGACAAATTCCGCTCGTTGGGAGACGAGGTAGAATTTGTCGGCAATGTGGGCTGCACAGCTCGACAACACGGCGCAACATACGCATCAGTCCATAAATTTCTGTTTGCGAGCCCTGAGCATATGCGCAGGTGACATTGGCCAAGGCGATAGTGCTACGCCGGAGCGTCGCGAGCCACGAGACGTTCTAGGACGTGAACAGCAAGGCGCCACGAAGGTTTTAAAGAAACTAAGAGGCCGGTGTGTTTTTGGATCTAGTCCGGAGCAACTAGACTTGTGAAGCCAACCTTTACAAGATGTGCATTGCACTGAATGCGAACGTCTGGTATAAATTTTCTTCCGGCACACACAGCAGAACCATTCTGTTGGACCAGGGTTTAGCTCAATGCCAGACCGGAACAAGAGAATAAGGAGCAGCCCTGCTGCAAGGGACTGCTCCAAGGATGACAAATTTAGGGGGAGGAATCGTGACACGTTAGACAGGGTCACTTCGGGTGTACTGCTCTTGGCCAGGCTGTAATATAAAAAAAAATACAACCTGGGTCGTTTCGGTACGAAGGGTACTGCGCAAGCACATGTACCTTTCTCGCAGAACCGACAGTACGTAGAAACGTACTAATGGTTCTTGCTCGTTTCCACTGTCTACATTATTTGAGTTGTTTCACTCCTCATAGGGATATCTGAAGCTTGGGTCCTGTGCGACTCTCCGTAGCCGTCTCCAACCAGTTTCTTAATTTTCACTAGATATTTTTGACCCTGGAACTACCGAATGAAGAGGTGAGCCAAAAAAAAATACGATCAAGTGGTATTTAAGGACCGCCCTAACGTATAAACTAATATAAAAATATATAAGAAAAGTTATATATACCCTGCAGTCAAAACCCGAACTTTCATTGTTGATTAGCTTTAAACCATTCAGTACCAAACTACTCAGCGAAAATTCTAGTTCATTAACTATTCATTTTGTGGTGTATTCATACTAGTTCATTTCTGATTACCGTAAAGCCAGTCAATGCCAAACTACTCGGCAAACAATAAAGTTAATTGACTGTACATTTTGTGGTGTATTCATTAAGCTGTTCCTTAAGAAAAAGAAGAAGAAAAACTTTTTTTCGACGGGCGGAATATGATAGATTTTGCTCTAAAAATAAGCTGCGCAAAATTTCACTCGAATTGGATAAATTTTAGAACTTGCACGTTGCATTTGAAAATTTAAAAAACCATATGCATTCAGGGTGCAGCAGATTATATAAAAACATTGATAGCCGTAAACTTGCTACACGTTTATTACGTGAAAAACGTGCAGATTCCAACTCTGAAGAGAAAAATCAAAAATTCGCTATAGGTTTTGAGATTTCGCAAAGTTATCGTTTTTAAAAAGGTGAGAAAATACAATTTTTGTATTTTACGAAAAATCTCCAGCTTTGCTTATCCGATCGAACCCCTCTATTCACCGCATCAAAGGTCTTCGATAGCTCTAAAAATCCGTCATATAATGGGTTTCAATCATATGCCCAGTTTAAGAGCTATTAGCAGGTTTAGTCGAGAAATTTAACAAATTTCAAGTCACCGTGTCATTAATTGTTAAGTACATCGAAAAGGGATAATTATTTTGCCTTGCTTTTTATGTCGTTTTAAAGTTTAATCAATTTCAAACAAAATTTATTTTAACCATTTTCTTATCGGCTCAATAGTAGCAAAAGTAGGTATATCCAATTTAAAAATCTGTCACCTAGATTTATCATATCGATTGTGTACAGCAAATCAGTCGAAAAGTGGATACATAAAACCCACAGCAATATTCGTATGGATTTGACATCAAAAACACTTGTTGATTTTTAAATAATTTTCTCGATGAATATCGATATATGTACATATATCGATATATGTACATATATGTATGTAGCTATATAGTCATACTAAAATGGCTATAACTTTCGTATTTCTGAACTGATTTGCAAACAGCTTTGACCAATATGATTTGGAATCGATTGAGCTTTGACATCGTATCAAAATAAAATTAACTAGTATGTAACCCCCGATAATCGGGTGTGTTTTTTAGAAAAAAATTAAATCTCACACCTTGATAGATAAAAGCTGTTGATGATTTAAATTTAAACAAGTAAGGAAGTCTAAGTTCGGGTGAAACCGAACATTACATACCCAGCTGTGCACATAAAATGCTGTTATTCTTTGTTTTGTATAGTTAATGGTGTTAAAAGCCTGGCCAGTAATACATATGTACATGGTTTCATGCTGGACTCATTTTTCTTATTTTCTGTGGTAGTACTCTACATAAACATAACATGCCTGGTACCTAGTTTCGTAAATCTATCTCACACCGTTCTGAAGTTGTTAGCAGTCGAATTTAAAAATTGCTTGACTCATAAGTGGGCGGTGCCACGCCCACTTTCCAAAATTTTGAAAAAATTATGTAAAGAATATGAAAGTTGATGTATGTACCAAATTATATTATTATAGCGAAATCAGTTAATTAGATATGGACTTTTCAATATTTCCACCTCCTTTCAATATAACTTTTATGAAAAAGTAGGCGTGGTCGCGAAGCGATTTCGTTTATTTTCTATAGCTGAATTTACCACAACAATAGTATGTCCTCTACGAAATTTCGTTATACTAGCATAAACTGTTCTGAAGTTATTAAGAGTCAAAATTTTAAAATTTCTTCAAATATACGGGGGCGGTACCACGCCCCCTTTTCAAAATTTTTTATTAAATCGGCCTTAGAACATCTAAATCAATACATATTGCAAATTTTATCATTGTAGCTGCTTCTAATATTGAATTAACCCATTTTATACGTTTTTCGAAATTTTCGATATCGAAAAAGGGGCGTGGTTATGGTCCGATTTTACCCATTTTCAATAGCAATCTATTCTGAACCCAAATAAGTACGCATGCCAAATTTGGTGAAGATATCTCATTATTTGCTCAAGTTATCGTGTTAACGGACAGACGGACGGACGGACAGACGGACGGACATGGCTCAATCAAATTTTCTTTCGATCCTGATCATATTGATATATGGAAGTCTATATCTATCTCGATTCCTTTATACCTGTACAACCAACCGTTATCCTAACAAAGTTATAATACCCTGTGTACAAGTACAGCTGGGTATAAAAATGATGGGGTGAAATGACGCGTGCTTAATTAGCCCGAAATTCAAATGCATATTTTAGATTTTCGTAAAATTGAAAATGAATGAAATATTAGGGCTGGGTTCGCCTAAACTTTAGGTAGGTACTTAAACTAATATTCCACTGGAGCTTTCCAGCACTTCGGGAATTCAGGAAAATAACAGAAGAAAACAGAATTAAATTTGATTTTCAATGGAATTTGAGTTTAAGTTCTCGGAAAAAAATTCGCGTATATCGTGAGTCCAACTCATACCCAAGCTCTTGCTTTGTAAATGTATATACATACATATGTACATACAATGCTCGCATGGATTTCAGTCGAAATAGACAAACATTGAAAAAAATGTAAATATGTACTTATGTATGTAAGTATGTACATATGATTTTGGGCTACTTTGACTACAAAAGCAATGCAGGGGTAAATAAGCAAACTTTAAACGCTAATTTCTCATGAAAAAATTAACCTATTGGAATTGTTATAATTTTTTGCAAACATGCTCATGATAAGCTTTAATCTGATATACATTTCGTTTATATACGTATTGTAGTTTAGTCTAGCTAAGCGCCGTGTTTCGCTGTATACATGTATTTTGATCCCTCTCCCATAATTTTATCAATTTTTTTAACAGTTTGATGCTAAAGGAAACCAATACCTGTTGTCGATATTTGAATTGCTATTTATACGGTGGCACGACAAAAAATCGACCCGTGCAAATCAGCCGTTATTTGAAGCCATTTGAATTTTGTCGATACTATCGATAGTCAATTTTGAAAATATTGCAAGGCGGCAATATCGATAGTTTTCCAGCTCTAGGCGGTGCGATTATTTGCCCTGACAAATGGCAATAACAAACAAAAAGAGTATACTCTCTGTCACTTTCTAACACATGTATATCATCCACGATAAAGCAGCATACACAATTTTGACATATCATATGGCGCCAATGTTTTGTTCTTCTGAAGACATGCAATTTCACAGGCATATTCAAACACAGGTGATTCAAAAAAATGTCGACTTGGTCTTACCCCCTAAAAAATTAATGAGAAAATAAGCCTGGCAAAAAATTAGCGCTCTAACTTAACCCTTAGGGGTAGCTATTTTTTTCGCCCTTTCCCATACATTTTGCAGGGGAAAAAATGGCATTTTTTTCAAAGTGAATTTTCTTTTAATTTTTGAAACTTTTTTCAAAATATTTTTATACACTCTTAAAGCTGAAGCTTTGAAGCTTTCAAAATGGTAAGCCATGTGCGATTATCTGAACTATTAAAATAATTACAGCCATTTAAAACTGGCTGAGTTTTGTACTATTGCACACACATACACAGAAACACGTATAAAATCTAGAAAATTTTAAATGGCTGTAATTATTTTAATAGTTAACCCACTTGTTACTACCGTAGTTTTAAAACAACAGACCGATCAAAAAATTACCAAAAAACACTGAGCAATGTTCTGTTATATTTGACATATGCTGTGTGAAATACAAGTATTATACTTAAATTAGCTTTGTTTCTTTCCTGCTAATTATGAATAATTATGAATAATTATTCCTAAAAAAGTGTTCTTTGAAAAAATTAGCAGCGAATTCAGCAGGTTTTTGACATTTAATTGAGAGAGAGAGCGCCAATTCGCTGCAAGTTATTGCTGGAGATTTTTCATCCAGCAGAAACCAGCAAGCAGGAACAGCTGATCGGTCGCATAGCAAAACAACAACAAAAAATGTAAATTCAAATTGTTAGCCAATCAGAAACGTAACCGCTGTTTTGCCTGCAAGTTTCTGCTAAACCCTGTTCGACGAAAAATTAGCAGAAATGAGATTTTGACAAATTTTTACAAGACTCTCTTCTGCTGACAGTTCTTTGCTGGAGATTTCAAGAAACAAAGCTATTAAGTCAATGTTGTGAATCCCACGCGATTGTTTCTGTGCGTGTTTCTTTGAGGTTATATTTTCAGTTTTTTGTCAAGAGTGTATCCAAGTACGTATAAAATACTAAAAATATTTATTTGTGCAATACCTTAGTGTAGTCAAATAGTTCCATGTGTATATAGCTCGTAACAACAAAAAATTTGTGTTTTTTAAGTTTTGTGACCGAGAAATTAGCTACTTTATTTGATGTTGTTTATAAACAACAGTAGTAAAATATCCTACCATAGACTTTGCTTTTGTTCCTTTGCTACCTAGGAGACTGTGCGGGCTGAGCCTGCATGAAATTGTGGTGGAGCTGGAAAGAAACGACGAGTGTCTACGCGACATAAACCCGCGAACCAGTACTTGGGATGAAATGGAAGGAGCAAAATTAAAGCAAAATCCTTTGCACTATTTCGAATTGTTTTTCGATGCTAAAATCTCAACATTATTCGTAAATACACGAATATGTATGCTGCTCAAAAAAAAAAAAAAAAACAAAGTAGGAAATTTAACTAGTGAAGAAATTAACTGCTTTTTCGGAATTTTATGTGTAAAATGCGAAGTTACTCTTCACCCAAAGACCTGCTTCGAGATGTATCACACCCCTAAATAATTTTAATTTTGTTTTTCCTCATATTTTTCTTTATATTATTAATAAATAAATAGAAAATTGAATTAAAAGAAAATTCTTTATTGCCTATTTTACTTTGCAGCTATAGTAGGCCATTTTACTATCGTTGTTTAAAAACGACACCGCTTTTCCGAGTTTCCATGGAAAAATAATTTTTTTCAATATTTTTCCCATGTCATTTATCTAGTAATATCTTCGCCTACAAAGAATTATTCTAATCCGACATAAAAAAATCTTTCAGTAATATCTGCGTTAAGATAACCGCACATGGCATACCATTTTGGAAGCTTCAGCTTTAAAAAAATGTAAAAATATTTTGAAAAAAGTTTCAAAAATTAAAAGAAAATTCACTTTGAAAAAAATGCCATTTTTTCCATACAAAATGTATGGGGAAGGGCGAAAAAAATAGCCACACCTAAGGGTTAAGTTAGAGCCCTAACTTTTTGCAAGGTTTATTTTTTATCAATACCTAATGTTTCAGGGGGTAAGACCTAAAAAAAAACCAAATTTTTTTATTTGAATCACCCTAATATATATAATACTTCCATATTGGCCTATGCTATCTTCACAATATACAAAAAGTCTGGCCTACATTATTACACGAAACTGTCCAAATGCAAGTTCTGCGCATGCGCCAGCTTTGATAGTGTTAGTGAACTGTAGCAGCGTGTCGCAAAGGGTACCGCAGGAGTCACTATCTCCTTTACACAAATTGTGCATAATAGTTATAAAATCACAGTTCAGTGGATTAAACAATGAAAAGACCAACCAATAGAATATTAAGCCATGGTTTATTAGTATAGGTATTATATTTGCTATTGCTATCATTGCACATGAAATATTACAAATTGTATAATTTTGGTGTAAAACGACGGATAAATAAATAGATTTATTGGGAAATTGTTGAAATATCCACACATTTCATTACCCCCTTATACAAAAGTATAACGACAACTTTGAGATTTTGTATCGCTTTCTCAGTGTATACCTGTACTGTAATGTTGGCCAGACTGTGTGTGAAATATACTAGTCCCATACTAGTCCAAATAGCATGGAAGCTGGACTAGTATGATTTCAACCAGAATTTTCATGACTTACCCTTTATTTTATCATTTGCGTGTGAATTATAAATTTATAATTATCAGAGAAAAAAGAAGCAAAAGAAACGAATGAATTTTGTATATGTAATGAATTTGGTATAATTTCATCCAGAAAAATCTAGTTGTATACTAGCTTGGAATGTATATTTCCTGACTAGTATGGGTTCAGCCAGAAAATTCTAGTTGTATACTGGTATGAAATGGATATTTCCTGACTAGTATGAGTTCTGCCAGAAAATATAGTTGTATACTTATATATTTCTGACTAGTTTGAGGTTTCGCTGCAGGGATATTGTAGAAATCTCGGTGAAATAGAGTTGTTTTCTAACTTATTTGCATAGTTATTCACCGAGATTCCCACTCCAATTTGAATCAGTTCAAAAAAATATGCTGTTCAGCAAATTGATTATGAGTTCTGCCAGAAAATTATAGTTGTATACTAGTATTTTTCTGACTACTTTGAGGTTTCGCTGCAGGGTTTGTTCACAGGGCGAGGTGAAAACTATAAATATGTTGCTCTACGAAATGGCAACATTTTCGTGGAGAAAAGGAAACGATATTACTTTAACTCTTTTTGATGTAAAAATAAGTCTTACTTGTATCTATATATACATATGTGGGACCAGAACTCCGCAGTGGACGACTAACTCAACCTTAAGTAACCTTAATTTACCTTACCTAAAAATACAACCCTAAAGCCCCAATTACATAAAACTTTGTGAAACTTTGACAAATGCGCGCCTCGTTTTTGAGCATTTGCCAAAATTTCGCTTCGCTTTACGTTCAAAAAACTTTGTATTTAAGTGGATCCTACAAAGTTTAATGCAATTGGGCCTTTACCTATATAATCAAACTTGACGAACGCGCAACTTGAAAGGAGCCATTGCAAGTTGAATTCAATAATTAAATTAAAAATACAATAAACTGCATAATTTAAAAAATATAGAAAAAAAAATTGTGTTGACTTTACCGAGAATCGAACTCAGCACCTTTAGTATATCCACTGGTATAATGCTGATGCAGAGGCTGACTAGTATACCAATTAGTATGGTGCTGATGCGGAAGAGCACCTTGTACCTTGTAATTCACAGATGCTTTTTCGTGTTTGGGTAAATAAAAAATAGTCGCTGCTTTCTAAAGAATAAACTGGTATATGGCTGATGTAGAGGCTGACTATGATACTGGTGTATAGACCGACTAGTATACCAACTGGAATGAATGTCAAATTCGTGGACTAGTATGACAAGTGGTACGATCTGAATGGGCATAATGATTAGTATGTCCTGGCGCATTGACTGATTAGTTTGTCAACTGGTATGATTATGATGCATAAATGAACTGGTATGATTCTGATTCATAATTGAACTACTATGTCAACAGGTATTATTCTGACGCATAAATGAACTAGTATGACAACTGGTATAGGTTAGGTTAGATTCAAGTGGCTGCCGCAGAGGCACACTTAGGCCAGTTTTGAAAGGCCCGTTGTGATACCACCAACACAAGGAAAGTCAGTCCCGGGACCCAGCCATATGGAAAATCCCTGAGTTGTTGGGATTTTCCACATAGCAGAATCCCGGGACTTACACTCCTAAACCGACACCGTTACTCCTCCTCGAACCACTTAGATGACTTTATGAAGCCCATCAAGTCCTTTATGTCCAGTTCCGCGATCTGGCTTAGGCTATCCAGGAACGGAACTCCCAAAAAGCGCGTTCTCGCCCCGCTTAAAGCCGGACAGTTGCAGATGAGGTGCTCCACTGTTTCCTCCTCCTCATCATCTTTGCAACTCCTACAGCATCGTCGGTGGGGCACACCTAGCCTTTCTGCATGCCTACCAATGAGGCAGTGACCGGTTAATACCCCTATCAATATGCAGATTTCCCTCCTAGTTAGTGCATAAATGCGTCTAGACCTTTTAAGATCCCATTTTGGCCAGGTTTGTTTCGATATCCGACACCCTGGGGATTGCAGCCATCTTTCGTTGGCTTGACGGAGTGTGTGCTCCTTCAGCATTAGTTTGCCTGTGGCAAACGGCATACCTAACCGCTCTTTATCCTGAAGAACCTGCTTGGTCGTGCCCTGCCTGGCAAGCTCGTCTGCCTTACAGTTTCCCTCAATGTCCCTATGTCCCGGGACCCATATGAGGTTTACGCGGTTCTGTTGGGTCATCTCCTGAAGCTATCGACGACAGCTGAGCGTCAGTTCAGAGTTGAACGTGTATGAGCCAAGGGATTTGATGGCCGCTTGGCTATTGCTGAAAATAGCGATATCTTCTCCGATAACACGTTTGCTTAACCAGGCCGCGGCGTCCATGATTGCCGAGACTTCCGCCTGGAAGACGCTACAATGATCAGGTAGTCTGAAGGAGAGCTCAAGGTCCAAATCCCTTGAATAAACCCCTCCTCCAACTCTGCCGTCCAACTTCGAACCGTCGGTGTATATGGAAGTGCCACCATTTGTTTCGGGACACCAATCCGTCCTCTCCCAGTCTTCTCTGCTGGGAATGTTTATTTTGAAACAGCTATCCCCGACTGTAGTAGTCGCACAACGATCTGTGCTTAGAGGGAGAAAGCTGTAAGATTCCAGAATACTGGAGTGTCCAATAGTACCCGCAGCCCAACTGGAGGTTTCTCTTAGGCGCAGACCTGATGCCGCCGCTGACCGAAACCCTTCCAGATCAAGTGGCAAAATGCCCAGAATGACCTGGAGGGCTTCGTTGGGCGTTGTCCTTAGCGCACCGCTTATACAGATCATATTGGATCTATGGACTTTCCGCAACAGATTCAGGTATGTTGCCTTGCTCAACGCAGGCCACCATACGACGACTCCATACAGCATGATTGGGCGAATGATGGCCGTGTAGATCCAACCGCATACTCTAGGGCTGAGCCCCCATTTTTCGCCAATGGCTCTTTTGCATGTGTAAAGAGCGATGCAAGCTTTCTTCTGGCGCTGAAGAACATTCTCCTTCCAATTCAATTTCCTGTCCAGAACTATGCCTAGAAACTTGGCCTTATCCGACAAGCCCAGGCGCGTGCCATCTAGTTCTGGTAGGCGGCATTTTGTACCGGTTGGTGAAGAGGACAAGTTCCACCTTCCCCGGGTTGATACTAAGTCCGCAGCGAGAGGACCACGTCGAAACTTCTCGCAGTGCTACTTGCATCAGGTCACACGGAGTTTGTGGGAACTTGCCTCTAAATGCAATAGCTAAATCGTCTGCGTATGCCACTATCTTCCCGCCCCCCAGCCTGTGTCACGTAGCAACGAGTTGACTGTGAGGTTCCATAAAAGCGGGGAAAGAACACCACCCTGGGGTGTTCCCCTTGTGACATAACGTGATAACTCAACCGTACCAAGTGAAGAAGCTATTTTCTTTCCCCATAAAAGTTGGTCAATTAAACCAGTTAGAGGTCTATCTACGCCCAGATTAGTTAGAGCGGAGTTGATAGCCTCCGGGCTTATATTGTTGAAAGCACCCTCAATGTCTAGGAGGGCCACGAGACAGTAGTCCTTTTCACACAACGATTTCTCAATGACAGACGCTAGGCTGTGCAGAGCGGGTTTTGTTGATTTACCCTTGGTGTATGCATGCTGATAACTAGAGATAAGGTTGCTATCAATAGTCGTTGAGAGGTAGTCGCTTAGTATCCTCTCAAAGGTTTTTAGTACAAAGGACGAGAGACTGATCGGTCTGTAGTCTTTTGGCTCGTAGTGGGATGCCTTCCCAGCCTTAGGGATAAACACTACCGTGGCGCTTCTCCAGGAGCCCGGAATGTGGTTGAGAGCCAGGCAGGCTGTGAAGAGAAATGCCAGCCATTTAGCTGATGTCTCCAACGTGTTTATAAGTTGCGCTGGGATAATCCCGTCCGGCCCGGCAGCCTTATACGGTTCAAAGCTCTTAACTGCCCACCATACTCTTTCCTCAGTGATGGGTATATTTACTGCCAGGTTTGTGGCAGTGGCTAGTGGTGCGTCATGCAGATTCCCCGGAAAATGTGTATTCAAGAGCAGCTCAAGGGTTTCCTCTTCCGTGCTGGTCCAGGATCCGTCAGGTTTTCGCAAATTTCGAGAGGACTCGTCTAAGTCTCGCTGTGTCGTCGACCTTTTCGACGCCAGTGCAGAAATTTCTCCACGAGGTTCTCTTCACCTGTCTCAGAGCTTTTTTGTAGGCCCTTAGTTTAGCTTTATATTCGTGCCAATGAGGCTCAGAGCCGAAGCTCTTGGCCTTGTTAAATTGTTTCCGGCATGATTTGCGGAGCGAGTCCAAATCGTAGGACCACCAATGTGGCCTGTGTTTACCGCGTGGTTTTGGCACTGGACAAGCCTGTCCTAGAGCATTTGAGAGCGCCGATGTAAATATAGTAACAAGATCCTCCAGCTCCTCTACTGATGAGGGGGCTTGTGAGGGCAGTACTGGTAGGTCTCTGTCTAATATTTCAATGTGTAACTGCCATTAGTGTTACGTGGATTGCGCTTCATGATTGGTTGTTCTTCAATAAAGTCTAAAACCATTTCTATGTAACGGTGGTCGGAGAATGAATGTTCTTCCAGAACCCGCCATTTTCTGACCCACTCATAAGCGCCTTCACTACAGAGAGTGAGGTCTATGACCTCCCTGCGGGTCTTAGTGATAAAAGTAGGCTCATTACCCACGTTGCAAATCACCAGGTTGGTTGTTAAGAGGTAATCAAACAGAGACTCGCCCCTGGCATTGATGTCGGAGCTCCCCCATTGGACATGGTGAGCATTAGCGTCCGCTCCAATAATAAGATTACCCGTGCAGAAATTTGACACCAGGTCTTTCACCTCCGTTTGTGGTGGGGTTTCTTCGGCGTCGTAGGGCATGTAGACCGACGCCACCGTCAGGCGGGTGCTGTCGACCGTTAGACTGATAGCGGTAATATCACCATTGTAGTAGTTAGGTAGGAGAAAGGAGTTCAACTCAGACTAGACCAAAATACACGTTCTGACTTTGCTCTCTTCGCTGGCTCGGATGAGCTTGAAGCCCTTAGTCCCCAATCCGCAGATTCTCGAGCTATTGACCCAGGGTTCTTGGATGAAGATCACATCCACGTCGCCTTTAGAAATACGACTACTTA
This sequence comes from Campiglossa producta, assembly GCA_964058755.1. Classification (NCBI taxonomy): domain Eukaryota; kingdom Metazoa; phylum Arthropoda; class Insecta; order Diptera; family Tephritidae; genus Campiglossa; species Campiglossa producta. The sequence continues at coordinate 71,700,814 of CAXKVI010000004.1, read as the reverse complement.
AAGCAGCCGAAGCCACTTTAGATTTGTGCAGATTAATCTGAAGCACCACCAACATGAGAGCGCACAGACTTCCCTGCCGTCCCCATATCGTCGAGGTTTGCCCCATCCCGGAGGTTGCCTATCAACGACGAGTTGTTCCGATTACCTGCCCGATATGGCGTTGCAGAAGTCTTGCTGTTGTAGCGTTAGATGTTAATCGCTCAGCGTTGGCTGCTACCACCGTGACGTCGAGGACTTCCTCGTCCTGTAGGCTGTCCTCCATCTCCGAGTTGTTCACAGCACTATCGCCAAGGGACGTGGCGGATAACATGCTTTCCGCATCGGAATCCTCCGCTTCCTCTTCTGGTAATTCGTTTTCCGGTTCCCCCGGAGCAGCCGAGAAGGCAGCGCGCTGAGCATCACCACGATATACGTGGATAACGATCTGCCCTACGCTGTAGTGTACTAGGCCATTGCACCTTCTGAGGGGCTCATTTGACTCTTTATTCATGGTGAACACCACCTGTCTGTCGGGCCCTACCGCATCCCCGACCAGATTGACACTCCAGTCATGCGTTGGGAGGGACGGATTCATTAGCCGTAGCATCCCGAGAATTCTCTCTGGTTTGTCAGGGATGGCCGGAATCCACGCCCTTGCCCTTGTACGAGCTAGAATGTCCTTCCAGTCGACGACCTCTATCTTTGCGCCCTTGTAGACTTCACCCAGTTTAGCAGCTGCTGCCTTGTACAGTGCTACGGTTTTTGTATCCTCGCATGCGAGTAATTTAATCTGACCCTGGTGCCAACCCGCATCCGTTACTCGCGCCGAACTACCCGGAAACTCCGGAGCAACATTGAGAAGAATGTTGCCGAGTTCATTTCGCACGTAACGCCACCGTTCCTTAGGGATGGCCAGACGGTCAAGGACGCCTATAAGTATCCTGTCCTTGGGTACCTCAGCAAAGCTTAGTTTGCCCGCTCCAGGGGTATTCTGATGCCGCTTGGGAGGGGGATTTAACTCCAGGTCCGATCTCTGGCGCTTGAAAGGGTTAACTTTTAACCTCTTTGGCATGTAAGAATTTTGTAAATCCGGTATCACAGCTTTCGCTAGCTCTATCAATTTACTGGAATTCGGCGACAGCGATTCCTGCGGTACCCCTTCATACCTCTTCAGGATCTTTGCAGCCAATCTTTTCTCGTGGTATGTGAAGCGGCAGGGAGATGTCTCCTGGGAGTGCGGACCCGTAGTTGCCATCGCGGTCGCTCTCCTTGCCGAAATCTCAGTTGCAGCTTCCTTCTCCTTCGAAACTCCGAGGCCAGGCCGTGAGACCGCTGCCACAGACGTAAAGATACTGGTTTTAATATCAGCGGTTGATGGGAGTTTAGCATCCGCCGTTGTCCGCTTAGCTGCGTTGGCAACCGCACTGGTGCTAGCTCCCATCAAGTCAATCTTAGTCGATAGAGGGTTGGTTGACCGACTCGTAGTTGCCATCGCTGTCGATCCCCCCCTTGATTGTGGAACGGAGGTTGTACTCCCGCGTTGTTGTTGCTTTCTCGCCTGTTCCTCCATAGCTCTCCTTTGCTGGGGAGTGAAATTTGGCGTTGTTTGTTTTTTAGGTTTATCGTTTTTATTTGGGTTATTTGAGTTCATCTTGTTCGTACGCCCCATCGCCGGACAAGGCCAGCTTAGGGTCAAGGGAAGAGTAGGGGAAAATGTATCGTCCGCCGTGGCAGAGCCCCGTACCGCGGTAAAGCCATGCTTACTCTCTGAGGCGACCCGGTATCAAAGAGGCTCCGTTCAAATACAGCCACGATTTGCCTCCCGGCTGCAAACGTCCAATGGACACGGTTTCGCATAACACCCTGGATTGGGAGGGGGAAGATCTTTGTCGTCGCGCCAGACAAGCTAGGCTGCTCTCGTGATGAAGTGCCGTACGGAGCTATGATCACAAGGGCAGCGTAGCCCTGAGGGCTTAAGTCGATGATCACAAGGGCAGCGTAGCCCTGAGGGCTTAAGTCGATAGCCACAGGGCTACGCTGCCCTTGTGATCATAGCTCCGTACGGCACTTCATCACGAGAGCAGCCTAGCCTCTCTGGCGCGACGATAAAGATCTTCCCCCTCCCAATCCAGGGTGTTATGCGAAACCGTGCCCATTGCACCCCTGTAGTCAAATTCCGAACTACTCAGCAAACATACTAGTTCATTGACTAACCATTTTGTGGCATATGCATACCAGTTCATTGTTGATTAGTTTTAAAACCAGTCAATGCCAAACTACTCAGCGAAAATTCTAGTTCATTGACTATACATTTTGTTGTGTATTTATACTAGTTCATTGCTGGTTAGCTTCAAACCAGTCAAGGCCAAACTACTCAGCAAACAATATAGTTCAATGACTATACATTTTGTGCTGTACTCATACTAGTTCACTTCTGATCACCTTTAAACCATTCAATGCCAAACTACTCAGCGAAAATTCTAGTTCATTGACTATGGAGTGTAATGGAGTGTGGTTGCTAAGTGACCTTGCTCAATCCCGACTCTTGCGTCCTCGTTCGTGCACTCTGGGCAACGGGAGCTACCTAGGCTCGCGGCAGAAAGAGAGGGAGCCCCGGTGGGGCCACTCTGACATACTTGGTTTAAGGGCTCACCGAGGTTTTTGCGTAGCGTCTGTTCACCATGAGGTGCGGCTGCAAGCGGGCGTCTGTCTTGAAGCAAGCGGCTCGCTATATAAATGTGTAAATATTTTCCAAAACCCCGAAACGGGTTGTGCGCTGGGTTTGGGACCCGCCACGTAAAAAACTTAATTCCAATGAAAAAATATACAAAGCCTCGGATGAGAACCCCCTTTAATGTTGACGACCCGGCAAAACGAATAAGGCATAACGATTTGGATATTAGGGCATGTACCGGGAATGTCCGGACCCTTTCAAGGGACGGTACCGCTGCCCGACTGGTTGATGTCCTCGTAGGCGCAAAGGCCGACATCACCGCCCTGCAGGAAATGCGATGGACGGGGCAAGGAAAGACGACCATCGGTCCTTGTGACGTATACTACAGTGGCCAGACACGCGGCAAAGCGCGTGGTGTAGGATTCGTGGTGGGAAAGAGACTTCGCCGCCAAGTATTAGCGTTCACTCCTGTGAACGAGCGTCTCGCCGCGATCCGCATCAAGGCGAGGTTTTTCAACATAACATTTATCTGCGCCTATGCGCCGACTGAGGAGACGGACGACGCAGAGAAGGACTCCTTCTACGATAAACTTGAACAGACTTATGATCGCTGCCCACAGCATGATATCAAAATCGTGCTCGGCGACTTTAATGCCAAGGTGGGCAAGGAAGGAGTCTTTGGTCCCACAGTTGGAAAATTCAGTCTCCACGATATAACATCCCCCAACGGCACTAGGTTGATTGACTTCGCCGCTGCTCGCAATATGGTCATCAGTAGTACCAGGTTCCAGCATAAGCGAATACACCAAGCCACATGGCTGTCCCCTGATCAAAGAACTAGAAACCAGATTGATCATGTCTTGATTGACGGCAGACATAGCTCCACCGTTCTGGACGTGCGTACACTGCGTGGTCCCAATATTGACTCTGACCATTACACAGAGCCAACAATGCCTAATAAAATAGAACAAAAGTCATAAGATATCTCTATAGATTTTCTTCAAGAAGATGTGCTTCTTATTATTGTAGAGACAGTCTTTTTAATTTTATTAAGAAGATTTTCTTTTAAATATTTTAAATGAAAAATAAAATGATATCGCCCTCACCGAGAATCGAACTTACAATTTTCGGAATGATAAACCCAGCTGTTAACCATCAGGCCATCGCTCACTTTTGATTGCCAGCTTCTAATTACCGATATGTGTAGAGTTGTTAATGTTTCAAAGGAAAATCTTATAAATATATTTAAGAAGATTTCTTTTTAACATTTCTAATTAGGAAAAAAAGAGAGAGAATCGAACTTACAATTTTTCGATTGCTAAACCCAGCTGCTAACCATCCGGCCATCGTATACTAATAATTGCCAGCGTCTAACTACACCTTTGTACTAAATGTACAGTTTTTTAATAAGAATTTCTTCTTAAAACCAAAAAGATTTCCCTACAGTTTTTTCTTCGTTTGCACCGTTGCGACTACCCCTTTGCCCAAAAGCTGATCATGAAGACAATCTTATTAATTTTATTAGGCATTTTTGGCTCTGTGTATCTTGTCGCAGCCAAGATACGCACACGCCTCGGTGCAACGAAGAAAGTGCGCACAGTAACGGAAGGAAAGTTTGACGTCGAGAAGCTGCGCATGACACAGACAGCTGGTAATTTCACAACTCGACTCTCACACCTGCTAGCAGAGGGCAATCCTCGACCTAACTATGTAACCGAGCAATGGAAGCATATCTCTCACTCATTGCGTACCGCCGCTGAGGCCACTATAGGGTTCCAGCGAGCCCGCAAGAACAACTGGTACGATGAGGAATGCAAAACTGCTTCGAAAAAAAGGACGCTGCCTACAAGGAGACGTTGCGAACGGGCGCAACCCGCAGTGTATGGCAACAATATCGTGAGGCAAAGAAGGAAGAGAGACGCCTTTTCAGAAAAAAGAAAAGTGAGGCCGAAAGGCGTGAGTGTGAGGAGCTTGAGATGCTGGCTGACAGGAATGAACCCCGAAAATTCTATGAAAAGATCCGGCGGATGACGGAAGGTTTTAAGACCGGGGCAAGCTCCTGTAAGGACAATAATGGCGACCTGGTAACCGACGTACAAAGTGTACTTAAATTATGGAGGGAGCACTTCTCCTCACTGCTAAATTGCGAGGGAGACGTCGAACCCGATACCCCAATCCCTGACGATGGAAAAGTCGTCCCACCACCTGACTATGATGAAGTGAGGATAGCTATATCCCGGCTCAAAAACAACAAAGCGCCTGGAAAAGACGGACTACCCGCCGAGCTGTTCAAACGCGGAGGCGAAGAGCTGGTAAAAAGCATGCATCAGCTCTTATGCAGAATATGGTCAGACGAATGCATGCCTCCGGATTGGAATTTAAGTGTGCTTTGCCCAATCCACAAGAAAGGCGATCCCGCTAACCGCACCAACTACCGCGGAATTAGTCTTCTTAATATCGCATATAAGGTTCTTTCTAGCGTGTTGTGTGAAAGGCTGAAGCCCATCGTAGACAAACTGATTGGACCTTATCAGTGTGGCTTTAGACCTGGTAAGTCTACCAGCGACCAGATTTTCACGATACGCCAAATCCTGGAGAAGACCCATGATAAGAGAATCGACACTCACCATCTCTTTGTCGATTTTAAAGCCGCTTTTGACAGCGTAAAAAGGAGTTGCCTGTATGCCGCCATGTCTGAATTTGACTTCCCTGCAAAGCTTATACGGCTTTGCCAAATGACGTTGAGCAATACTAACAGCTCCGTCAGAGTCGGGAAGGACCTCTCTGAGCCATTTGAAACCAAACGAGGCTTCAGACAGGGCGACTCCCTTTCGTGCGATTTCTTCAACCTGATGCTGGAGAAGATAATTCGAGCAGCAGAGCTAAACCGCAATGGTACAATCTTTTACAAGAGCGTGCAATTGCTGGCGTATGCCGATGATATTGATATCATTGGCCTTAACAACCGCGCCGTAAGCGCTGCCTTCTCTGGACTGGATAAAGAAGCGAAAAAAGTGGGTCTTGCGGTCAACGAGGACAAGACGAAGTATTTGCTGTCATCAAAGAAAGAATCGGCGCACCTGCGCCTTGGCAGCCACGTCACTGTTGATAGTTACAAATTTGAAACTGTGAGGGACTTCGTCTATTTGGGAACCAGCATTAACACCGAAAATAATATCAGTCTAGAAATCCAGCGGAGAATCACTCTTGCCAACAAGTGCTACTTTGGACTGAGTAGGCAATTGAGAAGTAAAGTCCTCTCTCGAAGAACAAAGATCACGCTCTATAAGTCTCTCATCATACCTGTCCTGATGTATGGCTCAGATTCATGGACAATGTCAAGAGAAGATGAGATGGCCCTTGGAGTATTTGAGAGAAAAGTTCTCCGGAAGATTTATGGTCCTTCCCGTGATGCCAACGGCGAGTATAGAAGGAAATTTAACGATGAGCTGTACGAGCTCTACGCAGATCTGACCATAGTCCAGCGAATTAAAGCCCAAAGACTCCGCTGGCTGGGCCATGTTATGCGAATGGACAAAGAAGCTCCAGCACAGAAGGTTTTCCTATCGTCGCCTGAATTCGGCAGCAGAGGAAGGGGGAGGCCTCGACTGAGATGGAAACAACAGGTGGAGGATGACTTGAACTCCCTTGGGGTTTCCAATTGGCGTCCGTTATCGCTAAAAAGGAATGACTGGCGTGCTTTGATACGAAACGGCCAAAATCGCTTAGGCGGTTAAGCGCCAATAAATGATGATGATGACTAAACATTTTGTGGTGTATTCATACTAGTTCACTTCTGATCACCTTTAAACCAGTCAAGGCCAAACTACTCAGCAAACAATATAGTTCAATGACTAAACATTTTGTGGTGTATTCATACTAGTTCACTTCTGATCACCTTTAAACCAGTCAATGTCGATCTACTCAGCAAACAATATAGTTCATTGACTATACATTTTGTGGTGTATTCATACTAGTTCACTTCTGTTCACCTTTAAACCAGTCAATGTCGAACTACTCAGCAAACAATATAGTTCATTGACTATACATTTTGTGGTGTATTCATACTAGTTCACTTCTGATCACCTTTAAACCAGTCAATGTCCAACTACTCAGCAAACAATATAGTTCATTGACTATACATTTTGTGGTGTATTTATACTAGTTCATTGTTGATTAGCTTTAAACCATTCAATGCCAAACTACTCAGCGAAAATTCTAGTTCATTGACTATGCATTTTGTGGTGTATTCATACTAGTTCATTTCTGATTGCCTTTAAGCCAGTCATTGCCAAACTACTCGGCAAACAATGTAGTTCATTGATTGTACATTTTGTGGTGTATTCATACTAGTTCATTTCTGATTAGCTTTAAACCAGTCAATGCCAAACTACTCAGCAACATTATAGTTCTACGCCTAAACATTTTGTGGTGTATTCATACCAGTTAATTTCTGAATACCTTCAAACTAATCAATTCCAAACTACTCAGCAGACGCCTAGCTCGTTTACTATACATTTTATGGATGTTTTTATACTAGTTCTTTGCTGATTACCCTTAAACCAATAAATGCCAATCTAATCAGAAAACATACTAGTATATAACTATAATTTGCTAGGCGAAATCATACTAGTCACAAAAATCCTGGTTCGTACTAGTATGCAAGTATGTATGAATCTCGGGTTGAAATTATACTACATCTTTTTCAGTTTATATTCAGAAAGTTTTCTGAATATCAATTGTAATTTTCTGAATGTCAATTGTATTTTTCTGAATATCAAATGGAAATCCTGAATATGAATTGTAATTTTCTAAATATAAATTGTTACTTTCTGAATATAAATCGAAAAAGGTGTAGTCAGAAAAAGTCTAATCTATTTTAGAAAAATACTAATTAGAAAAATTCCATTTCATACTACATTATTATTATAAGGCCTTATTACACCGCAACCATTAGTACGATCTATTGTAGTACATGGTACTATGCAAACATTATTTGAAATTTTTGGGTTGCTTCTTTTTTTCTCTTGTAATTCACAGATGCTTTTTCGTGTTTGGCTAAATACAAATATGATGCTGATGTATATATGATCTAGTATGTCAACTGCTATATTTCTTGTGTATATACACAGAAAAAAGGCACTCGTAAAATCTACAATCTCGTTCTGTTATCCTGAAGTTGACCAAATTTTGGCTGTTTGAACGGTATTTTTTGTTGAAGTAACTGTATTCAGATCTTTTATGATCCCTCTAGATCTTTTATAATCCCATTTTGGCCAGGTTTGTTTGGATGTCCGGCACCCTTGGGATTGTTGCTACCTTTCGTTGGCTTGACGGAATGTGTACTCCAAGCCAACGAAATGTGGCAACAATCCCCAAGGTGCCGGACATCCAAACAAACCTGGCCTAAGAAGGAGAGAAATCTCCATATTAATAGGTGTTCTAACTGGGCACTGCCTTATTGGTAGGCACGCAGAAGGTGTGGCCTACCGACGATGCTGTAGGAGCTGCAAAGATGATGAGGAAGAGGAAACGGTGAAGCACCTCATCTGCAACTGCCCGGTCTTAAGCGCCGCGAGAACGCGCTTTTTGGGAGTTCCCTTCCCGGATAGCCTAAACCAGACCGCTGAACTGGACATAAAGGACTTGATGGCCTTCATAAAGTCATCTAAGTGGTTCGAGGAGGAGTAACGGTGTCGGTTTAGGAGTGTCAGTCCCGGGATACTACTATGTGGAAAATCCCAACAAAAATCAAAGCAGCACACTATAAGTTGGAAAAGAAGTTCGGCAAAAGTCTCGTTAGAGGTTATGACTACCTGTTGGTATATAACCGCCATTTTTTTACGTTGCGGCATAAACTTGAGTATATTGACAACAACAATATAAATTGACTCTAACAATGCTCCTTTAACTCGAGTGTATGGCCCAGCATGAAAGCAGTCTTACTTTGACTCTTTTTGATGTAAAAATAAGACTTGCTTTTATCTATATATACATATGTGGGACCGGAACTTCGCAGTGGACGACAAACTTAACCTTGAGTAACCTTAATTTACTTTACCTAAAAATACAACTCCAAAGCCCCAATTACATAAAACTTTGACAAATGCGCGCCTCGTTTTTGAGCATTTGCAAAAATTTCCTACAAAGTTGAATACAATTGGGCCTTCACCTATATAATCAAAATTGTCGAACGCGGAATTTGAAAGGAGCCATTGCAAGTTGAATTCAATAATTAAATTAAAAATACAATAAACAACATAATTTAAAAAATATAGAAAAAAAAACTTGTGTTAACTTTACCGAGAATCGAACTCAGAGCATTTAGCTCAGAGGCTGACTAGTATACCAATTGGTATGGTGCTGATGCAGAAGAGGACAATTGCTTTTCCTTTTCTCTTGAACTCCTTCTTTTTTACCTTGTAATCCACAGATGCTTTTTCGTGTTTGGGTAAATACAAATAGTCGCTGCTTTCTAAAGAATTAACTGGTATATTGCTGATGTAGAGGCTGGCTATGATACTGGTGCATAGACCGACTAGTATACCAAATGGAATGAATGTTAAATTCGTGGACTAGTATGACAAGTGGTACGATCTGAATGGGCATAATGATTAGTATGTCCTGCCGCATAGACTGAGCAATATGTCAACTGGTATGATTCTGATGTACACATGAACTAGTACGTCAACTGGTAAGATTCTGATGCATATATGAACTAGTATGTCAAATGGTATGTTTCTAATGCAAATTTGAACTAGTATGTCAACTGATATGAATATGATGCATAAATGAACTGGTAAGAGTCTGATGCATAAATGAACTACTATATCAACTGGTATGATTCCGACGCATATATGAACTAGTATGACAACTGGTATGATTCCGATGCTTTTTTTAACTATTCTGTCAATTGGTATGATTCTGATGCATATATGAACTAGTCTGTCAACTGGTATGATTCTGATGCATATATGAAATAGTCTTTCAACTGGTATGATTCTGATGTATATATGAACTAGTCTGCCAACTGGTATGATTCTGGTGTATATGTGAACTATTCTTTCAACTGGTACGATCCTGACGCATATACGAACTAGTATCTTAAATGGTATGATACTGATGTATATAATAACAAGTATATCAACTGGTATATTCCTGATGCAGAGGCTGGCTAGTCAGCCAATTGGTATGGTGCTGATGCAGAGAAGGACAATTGCCATCTCGTAGGACATCGCCGTGTTAAAAATACCAGTTGCTAATATGGAAAAATTACAGAACTCGAACTAGTTGAGGCCGCCCGGCTGACTGGTATTTGATTAGTATAAAACTAGTTAAGTTGACTGCAGGGACGTTTGCAGCCGGGAGGCAAATCGTGGCTGTATTTGAACGGAGCCTCTCTGATACCGGGCAACTGGCAACTGGTATGATTCTGATGCTTTTTTAAATTAGTATTTCAACTGGTATGATTCTGATGCATATATGAACTAATATTGCAACTGGTATGATTTTGATGCATATATGAACTATACCAGTCAACTGGTATATCCCTGATGCAGAGGCTGACTACTCAGCCAATTGGTATGGTGCTGATGCGGAGAAGGACAATTGCCATTTCGTAGGACATCGCCGTGTTAAAAATACCACTTGCTAATATGGAAAAATTACAGAACTCGAACTAGTTGAGGCCATTTGGCTGTCTAGTATTTGATTAGTATAAAACTAGTTAAGTTGACTGCAGGGTATGTTTAAAGAAGGCAACCCATCTAGTTTATTTTCCCAAAATGTTTATGAAAAATTAGGAATCACATCACCAACATGAAGGGTAGCGCGACCTTATATTTAATGATACATACATTTTTATACCCAGCGTACCTACTAGTACTAGTACAAGGGTATTATAATTTTGCCCTCATAACGATTTTACGTAACGGCACAAAATAATCGAGATAGATATATAGCTCCGTATAGAGGTGGGCCGCGTGCATGATTTTTACAACACGACACGTTCACGAAACAGATATTCGAAAAAAACGCAATAACACGCACGGGGAAAAATAATATAACACGGCACTCACTAAACACGCACGAAAAAAATAAAACGGTATTTTTTGGGTTTTTTCTTATTTTTGTATATATTTGTAAATGTACTTTGTACATGGTAAGTACACTGAAATAAAAAGGTTGAAAGTGCAAATTGAAAGTAACACATCAAAACCAATTTCAAAGCGATTATGGTAATACTGTAAATATTACAGTATTTACTGTAAAATTGGCAGTAAAAACATGTGATTTTTGAAAAATATCAATTAATGATATGAGTCGACTTTCAAATTTACAGTAATTCATGTCAATATGATAGTGTCCACTATCAAAGTTACAGTAATTCATGTCAATATGATAGTATATTCGAAGAATGATAGGGGGTCACTTTCAAAATTGATATTACCCACTGTTGGACGAAAAATGACAGGGTTTACTGTTAATTTGACGGCCGTTTCTTGTAGATTTTTTTTTCAGTGTACCCTGCAGTCAAAATCTGAACTACTCAGCAAACATACTAGTTCATTGACTAAAAATTTAGTGGCATATGTATACCAGTTCATTGTTGATTAGCTTTAAACCAGTCAATGTCAAACTACTTAGCGAAAATTCTAGTTCATTGGCTGTACATTTTGTGGTGTATTCATACTATCTCAATTCTGATTACCTTTAAACCAGTCAATGCCAAACTACTCAGCAAACAATATAGTTCATTGACTATACATTTTGTGATGTATTCATACTAGTTCATTTCTGATTACCTTCAAACTAGTCAATGTTAAACTACTCAGCAAAATATCTAGTTCATTGACTATACATTTTGTGGCGCATGCATACTAGTTCATTCCTAATAACCTTTAAAAACGTCAATGCCAAACTACTGAGCAACATTATTATTACATTTACACGATCTTATTGCTGTATAGGTACGGAGCACCTCCTCAAGTTTTTATTCCATATCACGAACGGATTGAGAGTGATCCCACCTAGGTAGCAAACTCTCTTTCTTGTTAACGCAATGCATACGCCGAGTATACGTGGGCCTGGGTAACCCCACAAACCCGGACCATAAAATGGTAAGGTATTCCCACAAGGGCACTTAAAGCACCAGCCGGGCACGTTCTCATTGCACCTGTTATAGACTAGCCGATGCTGTTTACTTAATTTAGTTGTCGCTGTTCTTTGAGCAGTCTTGGGCCACCAGACTAGAGAAGCGTAGGTGACTATTGGTTTCACAACTGTATTAAATGACTAGTACGTCATTTTGGGAGACAGCCCCCATGTTTTGCCATGAAGGCTAGTGCAGCCGAAAAAGGCCCTGGTTGCTTTATTTATGGTAGAATCCAAATGAGCATTTCATGTGAAGGTTTTGTCTAATGTTACTCCTAAGTATTTTTCTTCCGTTGGAAACGTTATGCGGATGCCTCCTAGGGGCATCTTTCTTCGCCTCGTGAAAAACTGTTTTATTTGGGTTAATAGATAACCCTTTGTTAGCACACCATCTTTCAATGATGCGCAGGGTTTGTTGCATGCGATCAGATATTGTTTTCTCATGCTTTCTTCTTACGGAGGCTATCAAGTCATCTGCATAGCCCTGTACGTCAAAGCCATTGCTCTTCAAAAGGTGAAGAAGGCGAATTTGTGCAGCTAAAGAAGGTGTAGGATATACTTAGTTAGCATACGAACTGCACAGAGGATGCTTCACAAAGAAGGGCTGAAGGCAATTATGAGGAGAAATAAGCCACTTCTTCGATGTAGAAATGAAAAATCAAGGCGAAAATTTTGCTGAACAGCATATTTTTTTGAACTGATTCAAATTGGAGTGGAAATATCGGTGAAATAAATTTTTCTTTTTTATAGCCTATAACTATGCAAATAAGATAGAAAACAACTCTATTTCACCGAGATTTCTACAATATCCCTGCAGCGAAACCTCAAACTAGTCAGAAATATATAAGTATACAACTATATTTTCTGGCAGAACTCATACTAGTCAGGAAATATCAATTTCATACCAGTATACAACTAGAATTTTCTGGCTGAACCCATACTAGTCAGGAAATATACATTCCATGCTAGTATACAACTAGATTTTTCTGGATGAAATTATACCAGTTTAAAAATAAAAAATTCATTCGTTTCGTTTTCTCTTATAATTCATAGATGCTTTTTCGTGATAGGGTAAATACAAACAGTACAGCAACTGCTTTCTTAAGGATAAACATGAAAATAAGAGGGATAAAATAAAGGGAAAGCCAGGAAAATTCTGGTTGAAATCATACTAGTCCAGGTTGAATGCTTTTTGGACTAGTATGGGATTGATATATATATATAGTCCTTTTTGGACTAGTATGTGGACTAGTTTATTTTATGGAAATTATACTAGTATGGAACTGGTATTTTACAACTAGTATGAAACTGGTATTTCCTGACTAGTAGATAACTGGTATATTCTGGTCGAAATCTGACAATTAAACATCTCGTAGGACATCAACACGTAAAAAATACCAGTTGTTTATATGGAAAAAAGACATAACACTGTCTAGTTGGGCCCGGTGCACCAACTAGTTGTAAAGTAGTTTTAAACTAGTTGCTTTCGCTGCAGGGAACGGACCCCAATTTAAATCAGTTAAAAAAATATGCTTTTCAGCATATTCTCGCTTTGATTTTTCATTTCTACATCGGAAAAGTTTTTTATTTTTCCTCACCATTGCCTGCAGCCCTTCTTTGTGAAGCATCCTCTGTGCAACCGTATGCTAACATCTTTCCTAATATATCCTACACCTTATTTAGCGGTAGAAATTCTCCACCTCTGTTATGTTGAGCTTCTTCCAGTTTTATTTCTTTGGATCTGCATGTTACTAGCTCCTCTAATAATACCTTGGTTTTGCTATTTAACGACATGACATCCTCGCCATAGGTTTTCAAACAATATATTTTTTTTTCATATTTCTTGAAACACGTTTCGTGGTAGTTTTTCCGCATTAAACATAATGAAAAATTGTTACTCTGACAGTTAAAACCTCGTAAAAAATAAGTGGGTGTAAAATTGAGCCAATGCGATAATTTACAAAAATTGATCAAAACTAAATACGTTTTGCGAAATTTTTTGTTGTTTTTGTGGATTCTAATAGCTTAAACTATATTCTAAGAAACCGCAAAAAAATGCATAAAAAAATTATAGAACTTGTTTCTTTTTCATGAAATAGCAATATTTTTCGTTTTTTGGCTCAATTTTGCTCCTAAGTGTATGTGAGACCGGGACACCGCAGTGGACGACTAACTTAACTTTACATATATACCAACAGGTTTTCATAACCTCTAACGAGGTTTTTTCCGATCTTTTCTCTTACACCCTCGTGAAGGGTGGACACCTTGCCGCGGTACGAGGGCTTAAGTCGATAGCCACAGGGCTACGCTGCCCTTGTGATCATAGCGCCGGCCGGTACTACATCACGAGAGAAGCCTAGCCTCTCTGGCGCGACGAAAAGATCTTCCCCCTCCCAATCCAGGGTGTTATGCGACCACGTGCCCATTGGACGTTTGCAGCCGGGAGGCAAATCGTGGCTGTAATCGAACGGAGCCTCTCTGATACCGGGCCGCCTCGGAGAGTAACTATAGCCTTACCGCGGTATGGGGCTCTTCCGCGGCGGACGACACACTTTCCCCTCACTCTCTCCTTGACTCTAAGCTGGCCTTGTCCGGCGATGGGTCGAGCGGACAACGGCGCATGCTGAACTTCAACCGCTGGTACGAAAACCAGTCTCTCAACGCCTGTGGCGATGGTCTCAAGACCTGGCCACGGAGATCCGAAAGAAGTAGAAGCAGTGAATGGGCTGTCAGCAAATGGAGCGAACGCGATTGAAACTACGGGTCCGGACTCCCAAGAGACATCTCCCCGCCGCTCTACGTACCTGGAAAAACGATTGGCTGCTAGAATCCTGAAGAAATATGAGGGAGTTCCGCAGGAAACGCTGTCGCCGAGCTCCAGGAAGTGTGTGGAGCTAGCACAATCCCTGATGCCGGATTTCCAAAGCAGTTATATGCCAAAGAGGGTAAACGTTAACCCTTTCAAACGCCAGAGATCGGATGGGGAGTTAAAACCCCATCCCAGGCGGCATCAAAACACCCCCGGAGTGGGCAAACCAAGCTTGCTGATGTAACCAAAGACAGGATGCTTATAGGCATTTTTGACAGAGGCAACGACCGTTTGGCCATCCCCAAGGACCAGTGGCGGCACGTCCGGAATGCACTCGGAAACGCTGTCATCGACGTTTATTTGGCGTCTCCAAGTGGTTCGGCGGCGGTCACGGATGCGGGCTGGCACCAGGGACAGATCAAAATTGTCGCGTGCGATGACGCAATATTCGTATGGATTTGACATCAAAAACACTTGTTGATTTTTAAATAATTTTCTCTATTGTGAATATCGATATACCAAATGTATGTAGCTATATAGTCATACTAAAATGGCTATAACTTTCGTATTTCTGAACTGATTTGCAAACAGCTTTGACCAATATGATTTGGAATCGATTGAGCTTTGACATCGTACCAAAACACGTCTTTTTAATATGAAGCGTAGCAACGGAATGACCATTCTCTTTATTTAATAATTCATATGAGCAGAATGTTACATGTGTGTATGTGCGCTTATTCCTGAATAAGTATGAGGTAACAAGTAATAAGTAATGAGGAATGAGTAATAAAGAATAGTTAGCATGGATGCCAGATGAACGTATATAACACGCTCCTACTTAAGTTTAAATTATATAAGTTCATTATGGTTTCAACCATTTATGTACGTATCTACATATTATACTTTTGTTTTCATGGATTTAAGTAATTTATACAAATTTAAAAAATACAAGTAAAGTTTCTTAGTTATATATCTGGCTTGACAACCTTTCCTTTGAGTCGTGGTCTCAGCTGTCTCACGTCATCATCAGTGCGTGCCTCTTCCAGGCCCAACCGAGGTTGTTCTGCCCCACTATCAACGATGTTGTCGGAGGTTTTTTCTGCCACCACTGACGTTGTGTGTGTATCATGACAACCCTGGTCAGACTTTGGAGACTCAATACCGCGAATTTAGTCAAGGTGTCTTTTGATTAATTTATTGTTGTGTTTTAAAATGCGATAGTATGAACGAGGTCCAAGTTGCTGCTTTATGGTGGCTTTAGACCATGAAGGCTTGTTTGGATTTTTGTAGTTGCGAATAAGCACATTTTCACCATTTGAAAACTTTACATTGCGTTGTCCTCTGTGATTTACAATACTTTTTTGTTGGCTATCGCTTATTTTATTTTGAACTAACGGTGGTCGCAATGAACTAAAACGCGTTTTTAATGACCTACCGAAAAATATTTTTGCAGGTGTCTCACCAGTGGTACAATGCTTCGTGTTGCGATAATCAAATAAAAATTGCAAAATGATTTTTTCTAAGTTTGAATGTTTGAACGTTTTTAAAACTGCGAATATTGCCTTTTTTAAAGTCTTAACAAAATTTTCGGCTTGGCCATTTGTTGCCGGATGACCAGGTGCCGTTAAAATGTGTCTTATGTTGTTTAATTTTAGAAAACTCTTAAACTCTTCCGAAGTGAACTGCCTACCGTTGTCACTTACAATGGTGTCAGGTAGCCCATAACGCGAAATAAGTTCTCTTATTTTACCTATTGTGAACGTAGATGTGATGTCTTTGGTTTTAAAAACCTCGGCCCATTTCGAGAGCGAGTCAATGACAATGAATAAATAATGACCATTTATGGGACCTGCAAAATCAATATGAATTCGACTCCATATGGAGTCACATGGTTTCCACGGAATTAGTTTGCTTTTCTCTGGACTCACTTGAAGCTCTTGACAAGGAACACAGTTACGGACAAGTTTTTCGATATCATCATCGATTTTAGGCCACCAGACGTATGATCTGGCTAAGGCTTTGGTTTTTACAATGCCTAAATGTGCCCTATGTAACTCCATTAGGATAGTTTGTCTTAACTTGGTTGGAATTACTGTCCTGCATCCCCACAAAATACAGTCGCTTTCGACCAACAGCTCCAAGTCCTTATCCCTAAAGGCCTGGTATTCGACACCCTTGAGGTTTTTAACAATTCCTCTCTGAATTGCCTCAGTCAATTTTGACAGGACTGGGTCACGTTTAGTTTCCCTTGCTACATCTTTGAAGCTTATATGCAAATGATTTTCAGATTCAATGAGATTTATGAAACTGCTTTCAATTTGCTTATCTTTAATATTTTCAACATTGGGAATTCTCGATAAACCATCAGCTTCATTAGATTTGCCTTTTACGTACCTATTGAATGGAGTAACTGAAGGTCGATAATAAAACGGCCCATCTTTGCATACGTGCGGCTGCCATGACCGGCAGTCCTTTATTTTCACCAAAAATTGTCAAAAGAGGTTTATGATCAGTTCTCAATATGAAATGATTTCCTAACAAATATTGTTTCAATTTAATAAGACAAAACACAATTGCTAAGGCCTCTTTTTCTAAGGTACTATAGTTTCTTTCTGTTTTCGATAGTGCCCTAGATACAAATGCAATTGGCCTTTTTTTGCCTGTTGGAAATTCGTGAGAGAGAATACCTGCCACTGCAAAATTACTTGCATCCATCGATAGTATCATAGGCAATTTGGGGTCGTAATGAACCAGCACGTGATCTGATGTAACTTCCCTTTTCATTAGTTCATACGAAGTTTGGCAACTTTTCGACCATGTAAATTTAACGTCTTTCTGCAGCAACTCATACAATGGAGCCATTTTATGAGCAAAGTTTGAAATGAATTTCGAATAATAATTTACCATGCCTATGAACGCTCTTAACTCACGGATGTTTGTTGGAGGTGGAGATTCCGAAACACTTGTAATACGATCATTATTTTTTGTTAGCCCTGTTTTGTCGATATTGAAACCCAAATACGATATTTTGGTCTTAAAGAACTCACATTTCTTTAAATTTAACGTGAGACCTGAAGATTTTAATTTGTTTAAAACAGACTTTAAGGTAGCCAAATGTTCTTGAAAATTTTTACCTGCTATGGTAATGTCATCCTGATAGACAACGACGTGTGGAATATTGCAAAACAAACTTTCCATCGTCTTTTGAAAAATTGGCAGGGTACCTATGTGCGTACTCCAACTACATAGAAGCTGCGATTTTTCATCCAATACTAATTGGTTATACGCGCTTGACATATCAAGTTTGGTAAATATTTCGCAGCCTTGTAGAGAGGCAAAAATCTCATCTATTCTAGGTAGTGGATACCTGAAGTCAACTAAATACTTATTGAGCGTAACTTTGTAGTCGCAATTCGCCATTTGGCTTTAAAATTGGGACTAAGGGTGTGCCCCAATCTGAATTGTCAATCGGCTCTAAAATATCTTGCTTTATTAATTCACGCAACTGTTTTTCGACCTTATCTTTCCAAGCAAGTGGTATCGTGCGCGGTTTAAAGAACACTGGTTTTGCATTATCACTAATTTGCAACGAAATTTGGTGATTAACGTATTTTCCTAGTCGGCCATTAAAAATTTTGGAATATTCTGACTTTATTTGCTCAATTATAACAGCATAATCTTGTTCATTTACTACTAGGTTGACTTGCGTTAGCTCAAAATTGTATGCCCTCAGAAATGACCTACCCAATAAAGGTGGATTGTCACTATTCGCAACAACAACTGCTAACTTTCGCTTAATACCTTGATACGACACTATTGCATTGTACTCACCCAACAACTTAATCTTATCGCCGTTGTAACTTACATACGGAACTGAACACGAGTTTAAACTTTTATTGCCTTTAAGTTTGTTGTAAAGACTAATAGGTATCATTATACACGGGGCGCCAGTATCGCAAGTCATTCTCACCTCTACTCCATCGATTTTGATAGTAAGCGAATATACCTTAGTTGGACCTGTAGGAGAAACATTGAAAATGAAATTGTTAAAATGATCGATTTCATTAGACTCATCTGAGTCAGATACATAATTAATAGTTTTATTGTTTTTACTACGACAAACTGAAGCCAAGTGCCCAACCTTTCCACAGGAATTACAACGAGATTGTGCATATTTACATTCAGTTGACTTATGGTTACGCCAACCACAGTGCGAACAAATTCCGTTGTTGACTTTGCTATTGCTATTGTTGCGTTTTCCATTAAAATCATTTTTACCGCCTTGCTTGTTACTTTGCTTGCTGTTGTTGTTGTTGCGCTGCGTACGGGATTTGTCTTTGACCAAATTTACCTCAAGCTCTGCTTTCTTTGCTTTTGCTTTGTTTCTAAAATAAGCGCTCGTTTTAATGCATTCGCCAATGTGAGTGTCTCATCTTCCTCGCATAACCGTTCAAAAATTTTGTCAGGCAGTCCAACAACAAATTGATTTAGAACAAAGGCATCTAAATGTGCGCCAAACTTACAATCCAATGCCAATTGCGTCACGCGTGCATACCATTGGGAAACGGTTTCTTCGTTACTTTATACTGACATGTGGAATTTTTTTCTTCCGTAAAATATAATTGTAGGTGGTGTGTAATGAGTTTGCAAAATTTCGCACAACTCTTTAAACGTTTTGGAAACTGGTGATGCTGGGCTGCATAAACTATGCAGCAATTTGTATGGTTCGGAGCCAATCGATTTTAATAAAATCGCCTTTTTTATGTTTTCTTGTGTACAATTAATTTCACACAAGTGTATGTCCATCTTTTCTTTCCAAACATGCCATGATTCCGTTGCCGGTGTGAATTCTGGTGCACTTGCTGATTGAATAATTATACCGCTGCCGCTACTATTATTGCTCCCAGTTGCTTGGACATTAGTCATTTTTCACGCGGATTCTTTGTTTAAACTTAATTTCACCAACAACTTGTATCGAAAAAAAATCTATTGATATCAATATGTACTGATATTTTTTTTATTTTTTTTTTATTTAAACCGACTCGTCGCCAATTGTTGTGTATTAACAAGGCTGTGTGCTAATTGAAAACATTTTTCGTCAGAGTAAAATGAGGTGAACAAATTTCCTATGGTGAACGAATATTTGCCATTTTGCTGTGCCAAACGAAACGTTAAATTATGACAGTAGTAAATTTTGACGTATGGAAAAAGCACGTGCAAAAGCAGATGCTTTGCGAATCAATTCTCATTTTACGTGTTTTTCATGCATTTATATTGCGTATTATTCGCATTATTTTATATTTTAGTATTAAATAACGCATGTGAACATAAATTTATGTGAAATAATATGAATGTTAACAGCACATGCATTCCTGTGCTCACATTATTGATTGTCAAAATTTGACCTTGCCCCCAGGGCTAGGGCAAATTCTGACGTTCATATTCACCACGATAACTGTCAGAATTTAACATCGCTCTGTCAAAATTTGCTTTTTTAAACCGTTTGGCACACAGCCTAAGTAATAAAGAATAGTTAGCAAGGATGCCAGATGAACGTATATAACAAAAATAAAATTAAATAGTATGTAACCCCCGATAATCGGGTGTGTTTTTTAAAAAAAAAATTAAATCTCACACCTTGATAGATAAAAGCTGCTGATGATTTAAATTTTAAAAATGATGGGGTGAAATGACGCGTGCTTAATTAGCCCGAAATTCAAATGCATATTTTAGATTTTCGTAAAATTGAAAATGAATGAAATATTAGGGCTGGGTTCGCCTAAACTTTAGGTACTTAAACTAATATTCTACTGGAGCTTTCCAGCACTTCGGGAATTCAGGAAAATAACAGAAGAGAACAGAATTAAATTTGATTTTCAATGGAATTTGAGTTTAAGTTCTCGGAAAAAATTTAAAACCATTATATGACAGATTTTTAGAGCTATCGAAGAACTTTGATGCGATCGGATCAACAAAGCTGGATTCGTAATCATGAGGCCAAAACACGTATTTTGATCCCTCTCCTATAATTTTATCCAGTTTTTTAACAGTTGGGTGCTAAAGGAAACCAATACCTGTTGTCGATATTTGAATTGCTATTTATACGGTGGCACAACAAAAAATCGACCCGTGCAAATCAGCCGTTATTTGAATTTTGTCGATACGATCGATAGTCAATTTTGAAAATATCGAAAATATTGCAAGGCGGCAATATCGATAGTTTTCCTGCTCTAGGCGGTGCGATTATTTGCCCTGACAATAACAAACAAAAAGAGTTTACTCTCTGTCACTTTCTAACACATGTATATCATCCACGATAAAGCAGCATACACAATTTTGACGCCAATGTTTTGTTCTTCTGAAGACATGCAGGGTGACCCTGAAATTTTTAGGTGTGCAGCAAATTCACAGGCATATATAAATGGCTGTAATTGTTTTAATAGTTAAGATAACCGCACATGGCATACCATTTTGGAAGCTTCAACTTTAAGAGTATGCAAAAATATTTTCAAAAATTAAAAGATAATTCACATGCAAGATAATGCTGAAGGAGTACATACTCCGTCAAGCCAACGAAAGGTGGCAACAATCCCCAGGGTGCCAGACATCCAAATAAACCTGGCTAAAATGAAGGAGAGAAATTTCCATACTAATGGGTGTTCTAACTGGGCATTGCCTTATTGGTATGCACGCAGAAAGGCTAGGTGTGCCCTACCGACGATGCTGTAGGATCTGCAAAGTTGATGAGGAAGAGGAAACGGTGAAGCACCTCATCTGCAACTGCCCGGCCTTAAGCGGCGCGAGAACGCGCTTTTTGGGAGTTCCCTTCCTGGATAGCCTAAGCCAGATGGCGGAACTGGACATAAAGGACTTGATGGCCTTCATAAAGTCATCTAAGCGGTTCGAGGAGGAGTAACGGTGTCGGTTTAGGAGTGTCAGTCCCGGGATTCTGCTATGTGGAAAATCCCAACAACACAGGGATTTTCCATATGGCCGGGTCCCGGGACTGACTTTCGTTGTGTTGGGGATATCACAACGGGCCTTTCAAAACTGGACTATGTGTGCCTCTGCGGCAGCCACTTGAACCTAACCTAACCCTTTCTCTTACAACTTGTAATGTGCTGTTTTGATTTTTTTCCTACAAGTTGGCGGGACCTACAGTTTTTTTTTTGCCGACTCCGAACGGCACTTGCAAATCAAATGATTTTTTGCTGAGAAGCTTCTCATGGTAGAAATACACCCGGAGAGTTTGCCAAACTACTGCCGAGGGGCGGCCCCGTTTAGAAAAATTCCTTTGATGTTGGGTTTTGCCGGGCATTGATATGACACGACTTGGTGTAGTAGGCAGAGCACTTAACCGCTAACCTTAACTAAGTTTAATTCACCTTACCTTAAAATGCAACCCTTACCTATTTAATCAAACTTGACGAACGCGTAACTTGAAAGGAGCCATTGCAAGTTGAATTCAAAAAGTGCAGTGCAGTTCTGTCTATTTTGCGAATTTTCACGCTTTACACAATAAAATATATTTATCTAGTGTTAACTAAAATTAATTAAACCTATTTAACCCAAGAACTTTTCATCGCTTAAGGTAATCTGTCTATAATTAGCTTAAAAATACAATAAACATGTATAAATTACATAATTTAAACAGTTTTACCACATAAAAAAATTGTGCTGACTTCAACGAGAATCGAACTCAGAATCTTAAGCTCATTTTTGTCTGTGTATGAACTAGTATATCAACTGGTATATTGCTGATGCAGAGGCTAGTCAGCCAATTGGTATGGTGCTGGTGCAGAAGAGGACAATTGCTTCTTTTTCTCTCTTGTAGCTGCATCTTTTTTTTTTTATCTTGTAATTAACACATGCTTTTTCGGGTTTGGGTAAATACAAATAGTCGCTGCTTTCTAAAGAATAAACTGGTATATTGTTAATGCAGAGGCTGACTAGTATGCTAATTGGTATGAGACTGGTGCATAGACCGGCTAGTATACTAACTAGAATAAATAAATTCGTGGACTAGTATGACAAGTGGTACGATCTGAACGTGCATAATGATTAGTATGTCCTGGCGCATAGACTGAGTAGTATGTCAACTGGTATGATTCTGATGTATATATGAACTAGTACGTCAACTGGTAAGATTTTGATGCATATATGAACTAGTATGTCAACTGGTATGATTCTGATGCATATATGAACTAGTATGCCAACTGGTGTGATTCTGATGCATATATGAACTAGTATGTCAACTTGTATGATTCTGACGCTTTTTAACTAGTAAGTCAACTGTTGATTCTGATGTATATACATATGAATTAGTATGTCAACTCATATACTTATGAACTGGTATGTGCACTGGTATGATCTTGTTAAGTGCAATTTCCTCTCATTTCTTTTTATATGTGTTATTAATAAGAAAATCTTTTCAAGATTTCCTTAAAAATATGAAAAAAATGAAAGAGAAAAAACTTCTCATTTTAATAAGATGATCTTAGGGTTCCTAACAAGACGATTTGACTTATTAATGTTTTCAAAAGGAAATCTTGCAGAAAACGAACGGATTTCTTAGGGTTCCTAACAAGAAGATTTGACTTATTAATGTTTTCAAAGGGAAATCTTGCAGAAAACGAACTGATTTCTTAGGGTTCCTAACAAGAAGATTTGACTTATTAATGTTTTCAAAGGGAAATCTTGCAGAAAACGAACTGATTTCTTAGGGTTCCTAACAAGAAGATTTGACTTATTAATGTTTTCAAAGGGAAATCTTGCAGAAAACGAACTGATTTCTTAGGGTTCCTAACAAGAAGATTTGACTTATTAATGTTTTCAAAGGGAAATCTTGCAGAAAACGAACTGTTAAAGCAGAGCATCGTATTTTGGAAAAAGTTGAGGAGATTTTTGGGAAAAGTTGAAGAGTACATTTTTTGGGATTAGAGCACTTAATTAGCACATAATGAGCACATAATTTTCCACATGTTATTTTTATGTTCTGCTAACATTGCTCTGCTAGCTTAGGGACCTAATCTGTGAGTAGGTATTCAGAGAAGCAAATGCTTGCCTAGACTTGAAGTTTTGAAAAAAAAAAAAAAAATACAAATAAGCTATGAACCTCGTGCACAACTCCCTTCGTGAAATAAAATAAACTGGAAAATTGATAAAATAATATAAAATAAAGTAAAATAAAAAATAGAAAAATTATTGGATTAAAGGAATGGAAATAATATGAAATAAATAAAAATAAAGCAAAATGAAATAAATAAAAGTATAAATTAAGAGAAAGAACGGGAAAGGAAGGAAATAGATAAAAGGAAAATAAAGGAAAGGATACGATAGAAAAATCAAAGGCAAGTAAAGGTAGGGAAAGTAAAGGAATGGAAAAGAAAAAAAGGAAGGGCAAGAAAGGAAAGGTAATGAAAGTAAAGAAATAAAAAATAAAGGCAATAGAGAAAGATAAAGAAAGGGAAGAAAATAAAAAGAAAGGAAATAAAAGGTAGGGAAGAGGTAGGTTTGGAAAAGAAACGAAGATAAAAAGAAAGAAAAATTAAGGAAAGGAAGGGAAAAAATAATTAAAGGAAAAGAAATAAAACTAAAGGAGTTACGAAAAGGAAAAGAAAGAAAGTAAGGAAACGTAAAGAAAGGTAAGGAAAGGAAAGGAAAAGAAAGCTAAGGAAAAAAGGAATATAATGTAAAATAAAGGTAAGAAAAAAAGAAAAGGAAAGAAAATAAATAAAATGAAGGCAAAAGAAACGAAACTAAAGTAAAGGATATGAAAGGAAACGAAAGGAAAGGCAAGAAAAAGAAAATAAAAGGAATAAAGGAATGTAATGGACAGTAAAAGAAAGGTAAGAAAATAAAAAAAGGAAAAGAAAGGAAAGAAAAGAAAAGACAAAAAAGAAAAGAAAAGAAAGAAAGAAAATAAAGTGAAATGAAAAGATATAAAAGGAAAGGAAAAGAAAGAAAAGGAAAAGAAAGAAAGGAGTTAGAAGGGAAGGATAGGAAAGGATAGGAAAGGAAAGGTAAGGGCAGGAAAGGAAAGGGAAGGAAAGGAAAAGAGAGAAAACCAAAGGAAAGAAAGGGAGAGTAAAGAAAAGGAAAGGAAAGGAGATCAAAGGAAAGGAGAGAAAAGGAAAGGAAGGAAAGACAAACAAAAACGACCTAAAATAAAAGAATATTTAAAGTGTATTACTGAATGGTGTAAAAAGGGAGGAAAAGGCAAAAAGAAGAGGAATGTATAGAAACGGAAAATATAAAAAAGGAAAAGTAAGAAAAATTTAAGAAATTACATAAAAACTGAAAGTTAAGGAAACTGAACTTCAAAAAGGTAGAGAAATAAAATAAGGTTTCGTGGTTGAATTTCAACCACTGGACAAACTCTATGGGGGTCAAATTCGTAAAATTTTTTCTTATTTCCCAAATATACTATTTCATTTCAGACAGGATCGCAATGGGCTCATATCAAACCTGCTTAAATCGTTGGGGCCAAGCCGCGCACGACCCGCTGCGACCGGTCGCCGTATTCCGGCACATGCCCCCCCCCGGCATTTTTATTTAACATCTTTTGTCCCTTTTATAATATAAATTTGATTTAACAAAAATTTTGAAAAAATTTATAAACACAACAATAATTCACGAAATAAACATAGTTATGTAAAGTTTAGTAAAATATAGAGAAGGCATCATTAACAACTGCTCGGCAAATCGAACTTCAAAAAGGTAGAGAAATAAAATAAGGTTTCGTGGTTGAATTTCAACCACTGGACAAACTCTATGGGGGTCAAATTCGTAAAATTTTGTCTTATTTCCCAAATATACTATTTCATTTCAGACAGGATCGCAATGGGCTCATATCAAACCTGCTTAAATCGTTGGGGCCAAGCCGCGCACGACCCGCTGCGACCGGTCGCCGTATTCCGGCACATGCCCCCCCCCCCCCCCCCCGGCATTTTTATTTAACATCTTTTGTCCCTTTTATAATATAAATTTGATTTAACAAAAATTTTGAAAAAATTTATAAACACAACAATAATTCACGAAATAAACATAGTTATGTAAAGTTTAGTAAAATATAGAGAAGGCATCATTAACAACTGCTCGGCAAATCGGACAAATTATTTCTTTATTTCCTTCCTCAGCATTCTTTTTCATTTGCTGAAAACAGTCATTCTTGTTGGCAGCATATAATACAAAGGATATAATTTTGTTTATGTTCGTCTACAGGTACAGTTCCGGATATTTCCTCACCACCCGAATCATCACTATCAGAGGTGTGGACTTCATTTAAAAAATCTTTTGAAACCAAAGCCGAGTTAATATTTGAGAATTGAAGCAGAATTTCCTTTATGCAAATTTTTTTATTTCTTAATTGTTGTAGACGGTCTTTAATGTATTTGTCACGATTTATAAATGCGCTTTTCCTTCTTCTTGTTATCAACGTTAATCCAGTAATAGATTTGTTGTACTCAACACACTTTACTTCATCTAAGCCGCAAAGCATGTTCAAAAATTTGTAAAAATTTCCATGTTTCGGAACTGAGATATTTAATCGGCTATGAAAACTTTCGGCCATATTACTTGATCTAATTGGTTCTCTTAACTCTACCTTTATCTACTTTTTGTATAACACTTGTTTTAATACATACCCAGTGGGAAAAGGTAATGTATAGCAATGCATAGACTATACATGAAAACATGCATGAATTTTTCTACAGCGATGTCATAGGAAAGTAATTTGTCGCTCGCCTACAAAACTAAAGCTACATGTTTACATTACTTTTTATATTACTTTTTATAAATGAAAATATGCATTACCTTTCATGAATGAAAATATGCACTACAAGGGATACATTATATCTTGCATTGCCTTTCTTGAATGAAAAGATGCTTTACAAGGGACATATTTAATTTTGCATAACATTTCATGAATACATATCTGTAATAACTTTCCTTGTTGGAATAACAAGGACATTAACGCGCCATGAGGCTCTACAGCGGTAGAAGAGAGAAGGTCCCATTTTTGAATGTTCTCGCCATTCAGCTCGTCATGTCGACCAGCTCCTGGATTCCCATAACTGTGAGTTTTGAAAAGTAAACCTTTTTCCCATATATTTTAAATGGCGAAGAAGTGAACATTTCAAAACTCACTGAGTATAGGTCCAGGTGGGCGTACAACCAAGATGAGTGCGCACAAAAAAATAACATAAAACAATCCTAAACAAAAAAGGCAACGGCGTCGTAGGTACTCCAGACGGTTTCTAGAAAGCCTCACAGCAGCAGGGATAGCGGTAGAGATGTACGAAAAAGAACAGCGGCCACAGCAGAGGTTTAATTTTAATATAAATATTTATGTTTTCGATTGTTTTTGTTTTAAGGTTTTGTAGCTTTTTTTTTTGAAGTTTGAATTTTTTTACAAAGCCTGCTTCTGTGAGAAGCAAATTTTCAAACTACAAATAAAAAGCGACACATTACTCCCTTCCTTGCTTTTGGTATGATCTTTTCTAACATCAAAATTCGTACATCTTTTCATGTATGAAAAACATTTTTTTTAAACTACAAATCAAAGATTGAGCGACACATTACTCCCTTCCTTGCTTTTGGTATGATCTTTTCTTATAACAAAATTCGTACATCTTTTCATGCACGAAAAACAATTTTTTTTTAAATTACAAATCAAAAATTGAGCGACACACTACTCCCTTCCTTGCTTTTGGTGTGATCTTTTCTTATAACAAAATTCATACACCTTTTCATGCATGGAAAAAAGTAATGCATTACCTACTTTCCCACTGGGTAATGGCCAGTTGAGAGTAACAAAGAATGTATCTACAATGTATGTATGTATGCTTATATATTACTGTACATGAATTCCAGTTACGCTAATGCTTAGTTTCTATCTCCAAAAATCTCTAAATTCATTTTGCTAAATTTTAGCGACTTTTGCGATTCCAGTGAAAGAAAATCTCTATAAATCTCCATCTTTGCTTCATTTTTTGGCATATTTAAGCGATGAACGCAAAATGAATCAGATAACGTAGCTCAGGTGTTTTTGACAGCTACTAAGCTAAATTTGCGATTCTGCAATTTTAGCAATTTTCTCCAAAAGTTGGCAAATTTTGGCGACGAAAAAAAGTTGTTGCTAAAACGCAAAAAAATAGGAAAAAGGGTAGAACTATGTTGCTTTAGGCCCTAAAATTACTCAAAAACAATAAATAGGTGTAATTTATACGAAAAATTGATATTTAATTATGTATTTGCCCATAATTTTGGAAATTGTATTTTTTTCTTTCCTACTAAAACTGCAAAAACCACGTCGCAAAAAGTCGGGAGAGGATTCAAAAGTCGAGCTTCAGACCCAGAAATCATAATCCGGAGTCACAAAAGTAATATTATTTATCATTTAAAAGTTATAACTAAAAAACATTTTTTGTTTCCGTATAACAATTTTATAGAGAAAAACTCAATAAATAATTAAATTAAGGTGTACCTATATAACAATTTAAAATCTGTTCTTAACCGACTTTAATAAACAAACACAAATCTTTTTACCGAAAATAGAATTTATTAGCTAGTAACTTCGGGCGTTTCGGTTTACTTCTGGCTTTTTCTGAGTTGTAAAGGATCACAACTAAATTGGCATCTTGCAGCGATGCCGGTGCGCCATCTATAGTGCAGATAACGCACTATTATCATAGCTAGGCGGCTTGTGGATCTGAATCGCAAATAAGCGTCATCTCCTAAAATTCTGAGAGTTCATTTGTTTAAGCATTTTAGCATATTTTAGCATTTACGAGATGGAGATGGATGAAGATTCCTGGAATTCGCCTGCTGGACTTATAGGGTGATTAAACGCTCCAGCATGCTGGCCAGCATTGTATATGTGTGCGATTCGGGTGACACACGTACCTGCTTCGTGTCACACCTACTTGTTGTCGGTTCTTGCATGATGAAAATCAAAAATTTTTGATTTTTGCGTTTTGCATGAACGTTTAGCAGTCTGCTTGACATGCAATATTCAGTTGTGTGTTGACATTCGAGATGAACAAGTGTACGGAAGAAAATCAATTGCAGTTGCGAGCAACAAAAAATCATCCTCCGACGACGGCATTTACGTGCGCACGCTACGAACACTCAATTCAAATGGCGCATGACATTCATTTGCATGAACATTTGCGGGCAACGTCAAGCACCCGAATCGCACACATATACAATGCTGGCCAGCATATGCTGGAACGTTTAAAACCACTATTATGCTGCAGCGGCAAATCTACATATTTATACGACAAATGTGCGGTGCGAACACAAAAAAGTCAGTGACGCGTTCATGTCCACTTTTTTGCCTTATTGCTCAAACGTGGGAAAAAAAATTTGGCGTATTTCTCAAAGTGATGCAATAACACAAATTTATGTTATTTCACATTCAGTTGAGCAATAACACAAATTTGGTTTATTGCCGTTTGGGTTATTGCACCCCCTAATAAAATAGAACAAAAGTCATATGATATATCAATAGATTTTCTTCAAGAAGAAGTTCTTTTTATATTTAAAGAGAAAATCTTATTAATGTTTACAAAGGGAAATCTTGCAAAAAACGAACCGATTTCTAAGGGTTTGTTAGGAAGATTTGACTTATTAATGTTTTCAAAGAGAAATCTTGCAGAAAACGAACTGATTTCTTAGGGTTCCTAACAAGAAGATTTGACTTATTAATGTTTTCAAAGAGAAATCTTGCAGAAAACGAATTGATTTCTTAGGGTTCCTAACAGGAAGATTTGACTTATTAATGTTTTCAAAATCAAATCACATATTATTGAGAAGATGTTCTTTTTAATATTTCAATAAAAAAAAAATAAAAATTATAATTCAGAGTTCTTATATTGTCTTCGAGAACTTCAGATTATCAGTTACGATTCAATTTTAGATTTCTCTTGTATTGCCTTTACCTTCTTATGTTGCCTTTTTATATTGCCACCTCACCGCACTCTTCCTTACATTGCCTACCACACTTGCCATATTGCCTCCACCGCGAATCGAACTAACCACATATTTAATGCTGAACACAGGTGCTTACCATCGAGCCATCGGGTACTTCTGATTCCCAGCGTCTAATTGTTCTACATGATGTCTGCTGATGATGATGCAAGATTTCCCTTTGAAAACATTAATAAGTCAACTCTTCTTATTAGGAACCCTAAGATCATCTTATTAACACATACAATTGTGCGGAAATCAGTTAATAAGTCATACCTTCTTGTTAGGAACCCTAAGAAATCAGTTCGTTTTCTGCAAGATTTCCCTTGGAAAATATTAATAAGTCAAATCTTCTTGTTAGGAACCCTAAGAAATCAATTCGTTTTCTGCAAGATTTCTCTTTGAAAACATTAATAAGTCAAATCTTCTTGTTAGGAACTAGGGCTGATGATTCTACCCGGGTATTACCCGGGTACCCGGTTACCCGGGCCGTTCGGGTAATGCAGGCTATTACCCGGGCATTACCCGGACCCGCTATTACCCGCTATTACCCGGGTAATACCCGGGCATCATATGGCAAATTTCTACTTGGTTTATTTCAAATATTCAATTCAGTGTACCAGGCGCACAGAATTTATATGTAAGCAAATAAAAAAAGCTGAAATGAAAATTCAGTTTATACAGTTTTAGGCAAAATATAAGAATCATGAGCGGAAGTTTATGAAATTTCTTTCATATGAATTTGTGATGTGAAGTTCTAAAGCTGTTAAGAACAATATAATAGTAAGAGCATAAAAATTACATTTTGAAAATATCTCAAAAGTTTTGCGTTTCATTTAAAAGAGATACTCGCTGTGATTTTTTCAACCCGTTTGTATATTGAATGGTATCTACATGAAACTTGGGTTCTATCTGCTGTTCTTTGTCGCTACCTCTAAACATAATTCTACATTTTAGTCCCTATAAAGATTTTAGTCAAAATCATCAGGAAAACTAAATCCCGAAAATCCTATGTATATTTTACTGAAGCAAAGGATGAATGCTTTCACCCCAACAAGTAAAAACTTTCAAGGCGAGGTAAAAGAGCCAACCTTATTTTAAAATTGTTCCATCATTTTTGGATTTAAAGCTAACATAAAAATAAACATACATAGCTAGAATATTTATATTCGGTCTTATTGTTTTACACATTGCTGTAGTATTAAAATTTGAAACAGGTTGCTGGCGTATTTGTCAGTGCAGCTGATACTTTTTCGAAACAAATTTTTGTTCAAGTTTTGTATCAGGCGCACAAAATTTACATGAAATAATAATAGGTTGCTACAAAAACCAAAATTCAATTGAAATAAAAATTTCTGCCTCAAACTGGTGTGTACAGAAGGGGGCGTAAGTGGGTATACTGCCCTTATCCACTCAACTTACTATTACATTGCATCGGTATTTTTGTTGTACTATTATTTTTAGTGTTAAAAATAAAGATTTTCCAACAGTCATATAACACATAAATATACTTTGGAAACTTTCGTTGAGAAACGTAGTGAACTTCGGCTGTGGTCATGAAATTCGCGAAGTGTGTATCGGTCATAAAATATTCTCAGAAAAAAAATGTAACTGCCCAGCAGGTTGCGCTCGCAATTACCACCTTTTATCTCTTAGGATAACACATTTTAGTCTTGGGGTTTGGCGGCTGTTGCAGCAACCACATGATGGGTAAGCTTTGGAACAGTCTTCCGATGTAGGGTAATCTTCATCTCTTTCTTCGACGTAAACCATATGTTCGCTATAATAATGTTTTTATAAATTTTTAAGAGAAAACCATAAACTTTTTAAATGGTTTAAAAAATGAGTACCAGCTTTTTTTCAATCCTACAATCCTCAACGGGAATTTTTTATAAACAAATTTTAACTTTTTTTTATTTGGGACGCTACTATAATTTTTTCATTTTTGAGAAAAGGCTACTAGATATCTTTTCAATCCTACAATGTTTGGTGACGAAATTAATCACATACATTTACACATCGCAATTTTTTTTTTTTAATCCAAAATTATATGTGACGCTACTGGAATAATTTTTTAAATTTTTGGGAAATGGCAACTAGATTTTTTTTTTGTTTTCAATTATAAAATCAAACGAAATTGATCTCATACATACATATACACACCACGAACTATAAACTGAACGTGTACAATAAACTGAACTTCAAGTTGTTTGTTGAAATGGATGATTCTGATTGTGCTAAATATTTTGATGTTCTTTGTAAAACGAAAACCTTTTTGTTTGTTCGCCATGAACCAAAAGTGAATAATAACTAACTAGTTTGGTTCGTGTTACAAAAGGTAAACAGACATGTAGTACATATTTTAGTATGACCCGGAAACTACACTGATGTGTATGAGTCGTTTTCTAATTTTTTTTGCCCCAGCAACTGGAGTACCATACTACAATACCGTGCTAGAAGCCATTGAAATTAAGTGGTGCTTGAGAAAAGAAAAGAAATGAAAATGAATTGCAAAGTTTCCTATCAAGAAAAGGAGAGAATGTGTGAATATAATGTACATGTTTACTCCATTTCGATATATTAAGTTAACCGGTTAATTTGATTAAAAGCTCATGACTTTGTGAGCTTTCATTCAAATATGATTCTGCTTATTAAAAACACCAAAAATTTTAACTAGATTTTGTTATATATAAACTTGTCTTGTCTTATAATTATTTTGTGGAGTGTATATAGTGTATGTCTTCCTTGACACTATTAAACCAAGTAAGTTGCTCTTCCGTGACAAATGCAAAACCAAGAAAGTAGTTGGGAAAATAACTGAGATTTACCTGGTTTTGCATTTGTCCCGGGAGAACTACTTACTTGATTTTGTTGTATCACGGGAGATGTAGTGTTTTGCCTATAAATATAATTTAATAGACAAATATTTTTTATTAGAGTCAAGATTTTAAAGAAAATTATTAATTTGAACAATGAGTTGATTAGAAAGTTTAAACATGAAAATTCTATCTGTTGCGCCAAGCAATAGCAGTCAAACCTCTGCTTATTGTATTGGGCGAAAATAAGCTGTAAACAGCATCGTGCTTTCCAATCAAAAATCTACTACGACAACAATTTATATCGCTTTTGTTCAAAATTTTACCATTTACAAGGTATTTTATCTTTCAATTAGTGCCTCGTGTACATATGTATATCCTTCTTCAAAAATTATTTACACTCTTTTACCATCATTCGATACCTCTCATTATAAATGTATTTTTTTTTTAATATTTTCATTTATCAATATATACGTTAAAAAAGATAATAGCCTGTTTTAAATTGCTTTCGAAATTATTACACACTGAGGAGATATTTTAGGTACAGCCAGGATAGAAGTTTTACACACGCATATATAATTAGATGACTAAAAGTTAGCTTTTATTGTAGTCGACCACAGTATTCCCTACAGGGAACATTGTTGAACTGAAATGTAAAAAAATATGTATGTTGTCAAAAATGTAAAACATAATTCCAGCAGCGTCCGTAGAAAGAAGGGAGATTTTCTTTAAAATTTTTAATTGAAACTAACGTATGGTTTTCGCCGAAGGGCGAGTAAAGATTTAACCTATATCTGTAGCTTGAACCAAAAATCACCCATGTTTTCGCTGTTGTAGCCACCGAAACTCTTCATGAAAGTTAAGAAAACTGATAACGATGATGACGATACATTTTGTTGTCGATTCCGGGGTCCACCTACTGGCCAGTTTTCTGTTTTCTGTGAAGATTTTCATAACAAAAAAAATACACTTCCCGGACACTGTGACCACAGGCGAGACTTTAAACATATTTTACTATTGAAAAACTGTATTATAGATGCTACTTTTCAGTGGAATGTAATAGTAAGTTGAGTGGATAGGGGTAGTAGCCCCAC
The DNA here is from genome assembly GCA_964058755.1 of Campiglossa producta. Lineage (NCBI taxonomy): Eukaryota > Metazoa > Arthropoda > Insecta > Diptera > Tephritidae > Campiglossa > Campiglossa producta. The sequence continues at coordinate 71,667,319 of CAXKVI010000004.1, read as the reverse complement.
TTACGCCCCCTTCTGTACACACCAGCTTGCAGCAGAAATTTTATTTCCAATTGAGTTTTTGTTTTTGTAGCAACCTACTATTATTTCATGTAAATTTTGTGCGCCTGATACAAAACTTGAACAAAACTTTGTTTCGAAAAAGTATCAGCTGCACTGACAAATACGCCAGCAGCCTTTTTTAAAGTTTTAATACTACAGCAAGGTGTAAAACATTGGGACCATATATAAAAATTATAGCTATTTTAACTTCGAGGTATAGCTTTAAATCCAAAAAGGATGGAAAAATGTTAAGATATAGGTTGGCTCTTTTACCTCACTTAGAAAGCTCTTACTTTTTGGGGTGAAAGCAATCAATTATCCTTTGCTACAGAGCAAACAACTGGTTACCGGCTATCCCGGGCCATATTTTACCACTTTTTTGATCTGACATTAATTTTTTATTTTTTGGGCTGACTTGGTCGTTTTAATGATTTGCTCCTTTTTTCAGCGAGTATATGTATATATATCTGCTTTTCCCCAAGCCTATAAATCATTCTTTTTGCAATGAATCTTATATTTTTGAGTACTTGCAGTCATTTTATGAGTTGCATCTGCGATAAAAAAAAAATTACCAAATGACAGTATAACCAGACAGATCTTTTTTCGATAGCTTCTAAACTAGAAAAACGCAGAACTGTCGGGAATGGACCGTGTTAAATAAGTATGAAATAAAAATGTTTAAGAAAAAAATAGTTATCTGCTTTTGCAGACGCAGCGACGATATGTACATAAGATTTTCGGGAAAAATGTTCATGTAAAATCAACACTTTTCCGGTTATTTTTTTCAACACTATCGCTCATGTTAAAAAACTTGACTTCGTGTTAAATTCACATGAATTGCTATAAAATTTACATGCATTTCTTTCAACACATCATGCCTTCCTGTTAAAACAACACAATCTGCCTCATTATCTCATGCAAATTTAACAGGACCTTTCTTGTTAGTTTAACATGGTTCATGTTGTCAAAAAAATCAATCTGTGTGTATAGACTTCTTAATATTCTCCTAATTTGTATGTTCTTAGTATTACACTTATTATTACTAACAGCTTTATAAGATTACATCACAAATTGATATGAAGGAAATTGTATAAATTTCCGTTTACGATTCTTATGTTTTGCTCAAAACTGTATTAACTGAATTTTCATTTCAGCTTTTTTTATTTGCTTACATATAAATTCTGTGCGCCTGGTACACTGAATTGAATATTTGAAAGAAACCAAGCATGCTTACAGTAGAAATTTGCCATATGATGCCCGGGTATTACCCGGGTAATAGCGGGTCCGGGTAATGCCCGGGTAATAGCCTGCCCGGGTACCCGGGTCTTCGGGTATCATCAGCTCTATTAGGAACCCTAAGAAATCTATTCGTTTTCTGCAAGATTTCTCTTTGAAAACATTAATAAGTCAAATCTTGTTGTTAGGAACACTAAGGAATCAATTCGTTTTCTGCAAAATTTCTCTTTGAAAACATTAATAAGTCAAATCTTCTTGTTAGGAACCCCAAGATCATCTTATTAAATTAAGAAGTTTTTTCTCTTTCATCTTTTTTCCATATTTTTAAGAAAATCTTGACAATATTTTCACATTATATACCCAGCGGTAATTTTCGGAACGGGATAACAAAGATATAAGCACTAGGAGGATTTACCTAAAGTTTTTACTATCTTAGCTATTTATCTTACCGAATTATGTCAATTTATGAGATTTTCGAAATTTTCCATATCGAAAGTGGGCGTGGTCGGGAAGAGATCTCGTCCAATTTCATCACCTATATTGCTAGTATATGTTGTGCCAAATTTCATGAGTCTGAAGTAATAAGTTTAAAAGTTTTGACCAGTCGAATATTCCAAATGCTTCCCTTAAAGGTGGGCGTTGCCACGCCCACATCTAAACATTTATCAAAAATCATAATAGCTTGATTGAGGGGTTCATCCTACCAACCTATATCATTTTAGCCATTTTCGTTATCGAATTATGTCAATTTATTAAATCTTCGAAATGCTCCATATCGAAAGTGGGCGTGGTCGGAAATCGTGGTCGGATTTCGTCCAATTACATCAGGTATGCTCCCTATTATGCTAGTATACCTTGTACCAATTTCATCGTGCTACCGTAATCAGTTTAAAAGTTATGACCCGTGAAATTTTCAAATATGCCTCCCTGAAAGGTGGGCGATGCCACGCCTACTTTTAAAAATTTATCAAAAAATCCTAATAACATGACTAGGAGGTTCATCCTACCAAACTATATCATTTTAGCCATTTCCGTTACCGAAGTATGTCAATTTATGTGATTTTCGAAATTTTCGATATCGAAAGTGGACGTGGTTGGAGAGCGATTTTTTCCAGTTTCATCAGGTATACTCCCAACAATACTAGTATGCCTTGTGCTAAATATCATCGCTCTATCGTAATCAGTTTAAAAGTTACGCCCAGTCGAATTTTCAAAAATGTCCCCCTTAAAAGTGGGCGGTGCCACGCCCACTATAATTTTTTTTTGAAAAAATCATAAAGGAATGACCAGGGGGATTCAACTATAAAATTATATCACTTTAGCCATTTCCGTTACCGAATTAAGTATGTCAATTTATGTGATTTTAGAAATTTTCGATATCGAAAGTGGGCGTGGTTGGAGGGCGATTTTATCCAATTTCATCAGATATACTCCCAACGATACTGGTATGCTTTGCAGTTTAAAAGTTACGCCCAGTCGAATTTTCAAAAATGCCCCCTTAAAAGTGGGCGGTGCCACGCCCACTATAAATTTTTTTTGGAAAATTCATAAAAGAATGACCAGGGGGATTTAACTATAAAATTATATAACTTTAGCCATTTCTGTTACCGAATTATGTCAATTTAGGTGATTTTAGAAATTTTCGATATCGAAAGTGGGCGTGGTTGCAGGGCGATTTTATCCAATTTCTTTAGGTATACTCCCAACGATACTAGTATGCTTTGTGCCAAATTTCATTGTTCTATCGTAATCAGTTTAAAGGTTACGCCCAGTCGAATTATCAAAAATGCCCCCTTAAAAGGGGGCGGTGCCACGCCCACTATAAAATTTTTTTGGAAAATTCATAAAAGAATGACCAGGGGGATTCAACTATAAAATTATATCACTTTAGCCATTTCCGTTACCGAATTATGTCAATTTAGGTGATTTTCGAAATTTTCGATATCGAAAGTGGGCGTGGTTGGAGAGCGATTTTTTACAGTTTCATCAGGTATACTCCCAACGATACTAGTATGCTTTGTGCTAAATTCCATGGCTCTATCATAACCAGTATAAAAGTTAAGCCCAGTCGAATTTTCAAAAATGCCCCCCTTAAAAGTGGGCGGTGCCACGCCCACTATAAATTTTTTTGAAAAAATCATAAAAGAATGACCAGGGGGATTCAACTATAAAATTATATCACTTTAGCCATTTCCGTTACCGAATTATGTCAATTTAGGTGATTTTAGAAATTTTCGTTATCGAAAGTGGGCGTGGTTGGAGGGCGATTTTATCCAATTTCATCAGGTATACTCCCAACGATACTAGTATGCTTTGTGCCAAATTTCATCGTTCTATCGTAATCAGTTTAAAAGTTACGCCCAGTCGAATTTTCAAAAATGCCCCCCTTAAAAGTGGGCGGTGCCACTCCCACTATACAATTTTCTTGGAAAATTTATAAAAGAAGGACCAAGGGGTTCATCTATAAAATTATATAATTTTAGCCATTTCAGCTGCCGAGATATGCCAATTTGTGTGATTTTCGAAATTTTCGATATCGAAAAAGGGGGCGTGGTTATCATCCGATTTCGCGCATTTTCAATAGCAACCTACCTTGGCCAGAAAGTAACCTGTATACAAAATTTCATGTAAATATCTCAATTTTTACTCAAGTTATCGTGTACACGGGCGGACAGACGGACATGCCTTAATCAACTCCTCTTTTAATCCTAAGAACTTTCATATATGGAACTCTATATCTATCTCGATTATTTTGTGCCGTTACAAACAACCGTTATGTGAACAAAATTAATATACCCTTGTACTAGTACTAGTACGCTGGGTATAAAAAGAAATCGAAAAGAAATAAAAAGAAATTGCACTTAATAATATCAATAAGAATTTCCTCATTAAACCAAATAGATTTGCGTATAGTTTTATTTTTTCGTTTCCGCCGTTTCGACTACCCCTGAGCCCAAAAACCGCTCATAAAGACAATCTTATTAATTTTATTAGGCAATTTGGCTCTGTGTATGCTTCCATTGCTCGGTTACATCGTTAGGTCGAGGATTGCCCTCGAATAGTAGGTGTGAGAGCCGAGTGGTGAAATTATCAGCTGTCTGTGTCATGTGCAGCTTCTCGACGTCAAAGTTTCCTTTCGTTATTGTGCGCACTTGCTTCGCTGCACAGAGGCGTGTGCGTATCTTGGCTGCGACGAGATAATGGTCCGAGTCGATATTGGGACCACGCAGGGTACGCACGAGTGTTGCCATTTTAGCCGTTTTCCGGCAAAATCTAGCCGTTTTTTTGTCATTTAGCCGGAAAAATTTGAATCTAGCCGCTAGCCGTTTTCTTATTTTTTTAGCCGTTTTTTGCCAAAGTAGTAAACAATTTTTTTTGAAATAAACTTAGTTCAACACATCTAACATTTATGATAGCTCAGAGCAAGCTATAGAAAATTGTGATATAGAAATATTGTAAAATGTATATACCTACATTTTTCTCACATTATTATTTTTTTTTTTTCATGTTATGTCATGAAAGTATATGTTATTTTAAATATATTCGTTACCTGATGCCTTATTTTATTGCGACTTTTCATTAAGTCAACTATTTTTAAAGCAGTGAGCTCTGCTTAAAATTTTGCTCGTTGTACCTTTTATATAAGTCACATCTATGTAATAGATATAGCCGCGCGCGTATCCAGAAAATATTTTCGGGGTGGATCCAATTTTTTTTCATAATAACCATTTTGACTGGAAAATGGAAATGACTTAGCTAAAGTTTAATTTTGTTACTAGTGCAGACGCCAACCAAATTTGTCAAAGCCTACCCGGGTAGAAAATCTGTTAAATTTAGCCTAGGGCCTGCCTAGATTTTCCCTTTTAAAACCATGGGCCTGCCAATGAAAGTTTACGCAGGCCCTTATATGTTTGTTAATGCTTTTTAATAAAGGGCCTGTGGGGTAATGCAAATATAGGCCCTGCCTAGTTTTTCCAAGGCAATGCCAGCTAAGAAATAAAATATTTCATTGCCTTTCACGCAGCATTGAATCCGGGCACCTTTACATCACAGTCGTCCGCTCTGTCCATTTGGCTATTCCAATCATTGAAATATTTTCGACAAATGAACAACTTGAATTAAACTTCTTCACATACATTTAATAATCAACTAAAAAAATGCGTTGCCCCTGAGCCAGCATTGAACCCAGGCACCGTCATATTACAGTCGTCACATCTATCCATTCAGCTCTTACAACTCATGAAATTTGTTCGGCAAATGAACAACTTTAATTAAATTTTATAATCGTGGAAAAACTATCCTGGCGCTGGATTGGAAAAACTAGGCCGCTCCAATATAGAAAAAATATTCAGGCCCTGGATTGGAAAAACTGACCAGGTGCAAGGTATGCAAAACTAGGCAGCCCCCTTACAGAATATACCATAAATTGCCCGTAAATTGAAAACCATACGCTTTCCATTCCAGAGCCCTGGCAGGCCCAAGGCAGAATTGTCTATTGTAGGAAAATCTAGCCAGCGCCTAGATTAGGAATAGATTTGCCTAGATTAGTTTCTACCCGGGTAGAGACAAACAACATAAATAAATAATAAAATTTTCGAGGTCCATTACAAAAAAAAATATTCTTTTTTAATACAATTTTTACTAAATTTTTTTTAATAATTTTTTTTTTTTAAGTTATGTATATTGGAAAAGAACGGAAAAAATACTTTAGAAAATGGTTTCCATGATCCTTTTTAGCATGTCAATTACATGTATTATAATTTAAAGAAAAAAGGCTTACACACAAAAAATTGCGAATTGAAACCCGTATATCTCGGTAACCATCCAATATTTTTACGCGAACTTTGGTGATATTTTTTTCTTACATGGCAGATCACTTTCACCAAATTTCAGTCAAATGGATTTTTTAGGTGGTCCGCTTGAGGAATTTTACCCCATATCTTTTTTCTTTTCTTTCTTTACCTAAGATTGGCTTTGTCGCAATTTTTGTTATTTCAAATGTCTAATTTGACCGGAAATCAAAAAATATTATCCCATGAGTTTGGGACTCATTATCCAAATTTAATTTTTTACAGTCACATACAAAAAAATTGCATAAACTTGCACATTTCGGGGTGTCCCTGAATACGCGCCTGGATATAACAAATATAAATGTAAGCTTTATTTATGTTGGCGGCCGCCGTGGTGTAGCGGTTAAGTGTTCGGCCTTCTACACCAAGTCGTGGCGGTTCGATGCCCGACAAAAGTAACATCAAAAATTATTTAGAAAAAGAATTTTTCTAAACGGGGTCGCCCCTCGGCAGTAGTTTGGCAAACTCTCCGGGTGTATTTCTGCCATGAGAAGCTTCTCAGCAAAAAATTCATTTGCTTTGCAAGTGCCGTTCGGAGTCGGCAAAAAACTGTAGGTCCCGCCAACTTGTAGGAAAAACTCAAAAGCAACACACCACAAGTTGGAAAGAGAAGCTCGGCTAAAAATCTCGTTAGAGGTTATAATAACCTGTTGGTATATCGCCGCCATTAGTTAGTAGTTTTTATTTATGTTTATTATAGCTCTGTATATTCGGATGCAAAGCATCTCTATACGAAACTTTCTTATTGTAAACTTTCTTAAGTAAACTTTAAAATTTATTTTAATTTTTTCATACAAATTTTTTGTTGAGCGTGAACTTTAATATTTAAGGCTAGATGAGAAAACGCTTTTTTATATTATAAAATATTTATATTACACGTTTTAATGAAAAAAAGCGAATAAAACGAGTGAAAAGTTGATTAAAAATTTGTAGCTGTTTTTCCGGCCAAAATTATAATTTTTTTCTCCGAAATAATTTTTTTAGCCGTTTTTTTACTCGATCTAGCCGGATTGCTGAAAAAATTCTGGCAACACTAGTACGCACGTCCAGAACGGCTATGTCTGCCGTCGATCATGACATGATCAATCTGGTTTCTTGTTCTTTGATCAGGGGACATCCAGGTGGATTGGTGTATTCATAAGTTTGTTCAAGTTTATCGTAGGAGTCCTTCTATGCGTCGTCCGTCTCCTCAGTCCACACAGGCGCAGATAAATGTTATATTGAAAAACCTCGCCTTGATGCGGATCGCAGCGAGACGCTCGTCCACAGGAGGAGCGAAGTCTCTTTCCCACCATGAACCCAACACCACGCGCTTTGCCGCGTGTCTGGCCACTGTAGTAGACGTCACAAGTTCCGGTGGTTGTCTTTCCTTGTCCCGTCCATCGCATTTCCTGCAGGGCGGTGATGTCAGCCTTTGCACTTACGAGGGCATCAGTCGGGCAGCGGTACCATCCCTTGAAAAGGTCCGGACATTCCATGTACATGCCCTAATATCCTTCTCATAGTCATTGATTCGTTTTGCCGGGTCGTCCACATTAAAGGGGGCTCTCATCTGAGGCTTTTCATTGGAATTAAGTTTTTGACGTGGCGGGTCCCAAACCCAGCGCACAACCCGTCTCCGGGATTTTGAAAAAAAAAAAAAAAAAAAATATTCACACATTTATATAGCGAGCCACTTGCTACAAGGCAGACACCCGCTTGCAGCCGCACCATGTGGTGAGCAGACGCACCATGTGGTAAATATAACCGCCCACCGTTTTTCTCGCCTGCAGCCAATAGTCACATTGAATGGACCGAACAGATCCACACCCGTATAAGTAAATGGCTTGACATATGGAGTGACTCTGTCCTCTGGCAATTGACCCATCAGAGGTGCTATCGCATGTACGTTGCACGGACTGTAACAACGACTTGGCATGCGTAAACCAAAACTTACGGCGGGCTTCATTTAACGTCAGATAGCAATTTTGATGATGTAGCTGTTCGTGAAACGTGGCGCATTATGAGTTCGGAGACGATGTGTTTGGACGGAATCAAAATCGGTCTCCTGGACTCCTCTGACAAAACAATGGCATCATCTAAACGACCTTGGATACGCATGACCTGGTCGTCATCTAGGTACGGTGTTAACGAACGGATACTTCTTTGTTTACGAAGTGGTTCGTTTCGCTTTAAGGCAGATAATTCTTCAGCGTAAACTTCACGCTGGACGGCTTGGATTATGTATATCTCTGATTTTCGTAGTTCGGAAGCACTTAACTCCGGTTGTAAGCTGTCTCTATCGCGCCCCTGGTGACGCAGTTTCAAAAACTTATCGGCAGCTCGCAAGAGTCATGTCATTACCTTAAGAAACAAGAAACCCGATTAAATATTAGCAAACAATCATTTACCTTTGTTTGTATGTGCAAGTTCGGCTTGATCTCTTCTCATATTGGTAGGCGATGTAACTGGCCAATCTTCGACAGGGAAACATAAAAACTCGGGGCCACGCAACGATGGGTTTTGTTTTTCGATATTGGACGACCACTTTGTACGGGTAGCGAGATCTGTTGTGTTTTTATCTGTTGGAATCCAACGCCATTGTGAAGGCTTCGTCGATGACAAGATCTCAGCAATGCGAAGACCAACGTACGGCTTAAATTTACGATTTTTTGAGTTGACCCAATGTAGTAGCGTTTGTGAGTCGAGTCAAAATAATGTTTCATCAATGTTTACACTATGACCTTGACGGACCAAATTTGCTACTCGCACGCCTAGGACTGCGGCTTGCAGTTCCAACCTCGGCACTGATAATAACATTTGCACCTTTGGTTTTTCCTGCTACGAAGGTGACGTCACTACTTTGAATACTGGCGATCCGAAAGTAAGCGGCTGCGGCGAATGCGGATTGCATCAACCACTACATGCAACTGTGTACACATTGGAGCTTGAAGTTGCGGCGAGTTCCATCCTTTGACTTGTACGAATTTGGGCCAATATGGCACTATTTTGGGGCTACTTTGATGTCACTTTGGGATCACTTAGGGTCGCTTTCGGTCACTATGAGATCACTTTAGGACCATTTTAGGGTCAATTTGAGACCATTTCGGGGCCATTTTGGCGCCACTTTGGTAACCCTTGTGATCGCTTTAGGTCACTATGGGATCACTTTAAGACTAATTTGGGGCCAATTTGAGACCATTTTGGGGCCACTTTGAGGTCTCTTTGGGACCATTCAAAACAGTTGGGACTGATCCCAAAAACTAAACATTATAAAATTATATTATTCGAATACAAAAAAAGACAATAGCGAATAAGCAACTATTTGAATAGTTGACAACTATTCGAATACTTGGCAAACTATTCGAATTTTTGGAACGAATATTTTTATTCGTTTATTCGAAATTATTCCCTCTCCTAGAAAGAAACAAATAATTTTTTCGTAATCAGCACCCTTAAATTGACTTAAAATGACTAAGAAAAGTCCGGAAAATTTTTCACTGTTGACCAGTGTAATAATAGAAAGAGACGGGCCACTAAACACTTTTTTCGGATCTCGTAAACGTGTTCTTTGTAACTTGCTAGACCATCTTCCATGAAAATTATTCAGGTTAGCCTTTCGTAAAATAAAATATGTGCCCTCAAAAGACATTAAAAAATTCAAAACCGTTTGGAACCGGTTCCGGCTTTTAAAACTGTTTCGGTTTTGTTCTTTTTCAGATAAAATTACGGTTATGTTTCGGTTTCAGACCTTGCAAAATATAAATATATGACGGTTTCAAATCTCTAGTGCAACTCGTTATCCTCGGAATCAGTTACGTTTTTATTTCCCAGCTGCGGATATTGCACAGAGCCAAAAATGCCTAATAAAATTAATAAGATTGTCTTCTTTGTTACTTCCTGAATACGATTAGTATGTGCCTCTTTGCATTATGCTATGCTTATTTTTATCGCAACTATTCCTAATTCTTCATTATTCAGTAGGCAAAGATCAAGCACTTATCGTTGTGTGACAATGACACCGCAAAACATTCTCACCGCAAAAAGTTAAGCGATAAAAAACCTGCGCTGCAGGGGTATGGCGTTTAAATTTCTTAAATTGCTATAAAAAGGAATGCCGCATTCGAATCTCGTATCAGTTCCATACTGAAGCTAGTATTGTGCACAAATAGTCAACATTTCTATTTTATTTTAAAATTTACTAAATTTTTAATAATAGTTCAAATTAAAATGGTGGCGGACAAAAAGGATTTACTGTTACTCTACGATCGTCCTAATGAGCCTATTTTTATGAACAAGGGGAAAGCTGTGTTTGATGTACCCAACAAGTTTCTTACGGATCGCTACCGTCCCATCGGTAATGAGGTGCAAAGTCGTTTCGGCGAAGAAGCAAAAAAGCGCATTCCTGTTAAGGATATTTCCATCCCAGATCTTCGTATACCGATGTCATTGGCACGAGATGCCTAATTTTCCCTCTTTATTCCGGCTCATCGTCGCATTGCAAGCCGTTTGATTGACATTTTCAAGGGTTTACGTTCCATAGATGATCTGCAGAGTGTGGCAGTATATGCTCGGGACCGTGTCAATCCCTACATGTCTAATTATGCACTTTCGGTGGCGTTGTTACATCGTCCAGATACCAAGGGGCTGGATCTTGCCTCCTTTGCACAAAACTTTCCCGACAAGTTTGTGAACTCTCAAGTTTTTCGTAAGGTATGTTAAAAAGCCACAGTAGTTCCCGAAGGATCACTAAAACTAGAAAACCGGCAAACATAGGCGATTCATATCGCCCTATATCACTTTTGTCACCGGTAGTGAAGACGCTAGAGTCCATTTTGCTCCCGTATTATACTGGAAATCTGCACCTGGCTAGTCATCAACATGGCTTCCGTAAGCTGCACAGCACCACCACCGCACTCAGTGCCATTACAACGCAAATAAATAGCGGCCTAATAATGGCGGCCGCCGTGGTGTAGCGGTTAAGTGTTCGGCCATCTACACCAAGTCGTGGCGGTTCGATTCCCGGCAAAAGTAACATAAAAAATTATTTAGAAAAACAATTTTTCTAAACGGGGTCGCCCCTCGGCAGTAGTTTGGCAAACTCTCCGGGTGTATTTCTGCCATGAGAAGCTTCTCAGCAAAAAATGCATTTGCTTTGCAAGTGCCGTTCGGAGTCGGCAAAAAACTGTAGGTCCCGCCAACTTGTAAGAAAACTCAAAAAGCAACACACTACAAGTTGGAAAGAGAAGCTCGGCTAAAAATCTCGTTAGAGGTTATGATAACCTGTTGGTTTATCGCCGCCATTAGTTTTTTTTTTTTTTTTTTTAAATCAAAACCAACCAAATCACAGGACTGTGTTAGTGGCACTTGACCTGTCGAAAGCTTTTGACACAGTCAACCATGCCACTCTCATACAAGATCTGTTTGAGACACAGATACCTGATGGTTTAAAGAGATGGACCGCTAATTATTTGAATGGACGGCAGGCGTCGGTTAACTTTAGAAACGCAACATCAAAACCTAGACGTATTAGACAGGGGTGCCACAGGGTGGTGTCCTATCCCCGACACTGTTTAATTTCTATCTATCGAAGATGCCCCACCACCAGAGGGTGTCTCCGTCGTTTCATATGCCGACGACTGTACAACAATGGCGACGGGGAAGGGCCCCTATACTGATGAATTCTGTACGAAAATCAACGGTTACCTCTGCGACCTTTCCAGGTTTTTCACTGAGCGAGATCTGACGATATCTCCGACTAAATCAACGGCGACGCTTTTTACGACATGGACGCACCAGGTGAGAAATGAATTAGACATTTTCGTTGATGGCACTAAGCTACCAACTGTCAGCCTCCCAAAGTTATTAGGGATGACACTGGATAATACTTTCTCATTTGCTGGTCATGTGTCTGCAATGGTCTCAAAGGTACGTGGTCGCAACAACATCCTCAAGTCACTTGCCGGCAGTACTTGGGGAAAAGACAAAGAAACGTTGCTGACTACATATAAGGCCATTGGCCGACCAGTCTTTGACTATGCTGCACCCATATGGTCGCCTAATGTACATAACACCAACTGGACGAAGTTACAAGTCTGCCAAAATACTGCCATCAGAACTGCTACGGGATTTCTCCTCATGTCTTCCGAGTCTCACCTCCATCAGGAAGCAAAACTGCTCAATGTAAAAGAGCATGCGGAAATGCTGAGCAGGCAATTCCTTCTGAACTGCCACAAGCCAGCACATCCAAACCGTCATCTTTTGGACATAGATCCGCCCCCGAGAGACATAAGGAAACATCTATAGCATTATGATGAGATCCGGCATCATATTACCTTGCCGTTTGATCTGCAGAATCATAAGCGGGCTCTAACCGACATCCACACCGAGTCGGTAGACACTTTTGTCGGATCTCTACCTGTGAATCCCGTTCTGAACAGTCCTCCACCGGATATTGCTGAAGAAGAACGCACCTTACCAAGGGAGACAAGAGTCACCTTGGCACAGCTTAGGTCTGGATATAGTGTAAGGTTAAACTCCTACTTATCCAGACATAATGATACAATCTTAAACACATGCCCTGCATGTGGTAGGACCCCCCATGATAGTCTACATCTCTTCAATTGTTCATCTGAACCTACACTTCTAACCCCTCTGTCCCTCTGGACAAACCCTGTTGAAACTGCACGTTTCCTTGGACTCACCTTAGTAGAGCTTGATGAAGATCTTCGGAATGATCATACACTCTAGACAGGGCAATGCATTGTTAACAACAACAACAACAGCAAGGATCACGTATGTCAATAACTATTCCACGCGATTACACTGCCTCCGATTTGGAGCCCGAGCATCGCCTATGGTATTTCCGTGAAGATCTTGGTATTAATCTTCATCATTGGCATTGGCATTTGGTTTATCCGTTCGAAGCTGAGGATCGTGCGGGATTTATTTAGGCTAGTGGATCTAGTGGTGCTTAGTGCAAGTAAGAACTACATTAGTTCGTTCACTTCACTTTGTACTCGACGTTTCGCTACTGATTTGTAGCTTCTTCAGGAGTAGGTGAATCTTTATTTTTGGAAGACAACAACAATACATATTAACACACTTTGGTTGAGGGTAATGGTATGTAAAAACACTTACACAAATAAAGCCAATTCTGATTTTTTTTTTTAAATTAACAAATAATAACATGTTACTAATAATAATGATTTAATTGCACATTTATGTGTATGCGCATGTCGGTAATTTCGGTACCAGTTCACCTAGGTACACTTGTCATACTGAAAAGTTTTCATAAACAAAGCGCATAGCTAGCCCCAATATCTTTCGTGTCCTCCTTTATGTTTACTGTTCGCTCTCTATTTTGTAAAATCCGAAGGCTTTCCATTGTGTATCGTATTTTGCTTCTTTTTTCTTTATCTAATATTTTTATGTTAGTTAGATCAGCTGTGTGCCCAGTGCTGAGAATGTGTTGGGAAAGCGCAGTACTCTCTCTCTTTCTTCTTATATCCGCTTCATGCTCCGCTAACCTCACCAACAAATTTCTCCTAGTAGTCCCGATGTAAATCTTGTTGCAGTCTTCATCTTCGTTACCTTTTCATGCGATTTCACAAACTACGTTGTTTTGTTGTTCTAGTACAACACGGCTTTTTGTTTTTGTAAAAATTGTGGATAATGTAAAGCTCGGTTTGAAAGCCAAAGTTATGTTTTGTTCTTTGTTGCTTAAGTCGTGCTTGAATTTCTCAGTTAGCTTCGGAATGTATGTGACGCTGTAGTATTGTTTTCTCTCTGTGTTTATATTGATCGGCGTTTGTTTTGTGTGTTGGTTGTTTATTGACATTAGGGTGTCCTTTATTAAGTTATTTGTTAGTTCGCCCGGATAATTGTTCTTTTTTAATATGGTATATATTTTTGTTATGTTTTCTTCTCTAAACTTGTTATGGCTAATAGTTAGTATTTTTTGTATTAGATTTCGCGCAGTGTTTATTTTGTATTTAAAGGGTTGTGCAGAGTGAAAGTTTATAATTCGACCATGGATTTTGTGTACCAATTTAAGATGATGTTTTTGCCTTCCCTGTGTATCTTTACATCTAGAAATGGGATGCAGGAATTTATTCCTACTTCCACTGTAAATTTGAGTTTGTTGTGGTATTGATTAAGAGTTTTTAGAATAATATCCAATTCTTTTTTCCGGACAATTGCGAAAATGTCATCGACATATTTCACCATTAGTTTAATATTGACGTTGTGTTGATTTTTAAGTTCTTTTTTCATGTAATCTAGTAGATCATCCATGACAATGTCCACGATTGTTGGTGAAAGAGGGTTTCCCATTGGCATACCATACGACTGTGAAAAGGTTTTTCCATCAAATAGAAAGTAATTATTGTCTTTTAGACAGAAATCTAAAATTTTTAAAAAATTGTTTTTGGAGATGTTAATTTTTTGTTGGATTAAACTGAACTTGTTCATTATTATTTTCGTTGCTAGGTATGTTGAAATGTTAGTAAATAATAGACCAAGATCCCAGAGCCTAAAAGCGTCAGTTATTTTATAATGGATGAAACCAATACCGATCGATAGTCCTCCCCGAATCTAGAAAGAATGTGAAAATTTTAAAGCTGTACCTATGACAAGGGCCTAGGAATCGGGGGTCAAAGTCGCCAAAAAATGACCCTAACTTCACTTATTTTATAATGGATGATTTTCACATATTTGACGTAGATTACCACCCCGCGTCAGTATCAAGTGTTGTTAGACCCGTACCAGTGACAAGGCTCCAACCAGACACCCCCAGTTCGCGGATTTTCCTATAGAAATTTACTCTGTTTTACTAATTTCACGCATTTGGGCCACTTTGGCTGCCTTTAACTACCCAATATTTTCCCATTTTTTGTAGAACACTACCTTCAAGTAGTATCAGGAATTTTTAGACTTCGTCCCATGGCAAAAACTTCAGCCAGACACCTCAAAACTCGGAAATTTCACTAATTTTTACTGCGCTTTCACATGTTTAAGCGGATTTGACCAATTTTGGCCTCTTTTAAATAACAGATCTTCACAAATATGTCGTAAAATGCTACCCTTAAGTAGAATCAAGCATTTCCAGACATCATCCCATGGAAAAAAATTCAGCCAGACACCTCAAAGTTTGAGAACTTTTATTTTCCTATTAATTTGCTTTCTCTTGTTTGTCCCACTTTTACTAATTTTAAATGATAGATCTCTTCACATGTGTCGTAGGACACTACCCTTAAGTAGTTTCAGTAACTTTTAGACCTCGTCCCATGGCTAAAACTTCAGCCAGACACCTCAAAACTCGGGAAATTTCACTAACTTTTACTGGGCTTTCACATGTTTAAGTGGATTTGACAAACTTTGACTACTTTTAAATAGCAGATCTTCACACATGTGTCGTAGAATGATATCCTTAAGTAGAATCAAGCATTTCCAGACATCATCCCATGGCAAAATCTTCAGCCAGACACCTCAAAGTTCGGGAACTTTTATTTTCCTATTAATTTGCTTTCTCTTGTTTGAGATTTCACTTGTTTCAGCAGGTTTCTCCAACTTTGTCCACGTTTAAACGGTGGATCTTTACACATGTGTCGTATAACACTACCCTCAAACAGTATCAGGCATTTCCGGACTTCATTCCATGAAAAAAACTTAAGCCAGACAACCCAAACCACGGGGACTTTTCATCATTTTTAATGTGCTTTCACATTGTCAAATGGGCTTACCCAACTTTGGCTGCTTTTAAATGGCGGATCGTTACAACTGTATCGTATAATACTACTATTAACTAAAATCAGGCATTTTTAGACTTCGCCCCATGACAAAAACTTCAGCCAGACACCTCAAAGCTGAGGAAATTTCATAATTCTTGCTGCGAATTCACATGTTTAACCGCGTTGTTCTAACTTTGGCTGCTTTTAAAGGGCAGATAATTTCACATGTGTCATAGAAGACCACCCTTAAGTGGTATCAGGTACTTTTTGACTTCGCCCCATGTCAAAAACTTCAGCCAGACACCTCAAAACTAAGGAATTTTTATAATTCTTACAGCACTTTCACATGTTTAAGCGAGTTTGTCCAACTTTGGCTGTTTTTGAAATGCAGATCTTTACACATGTGTCGTGGAACACTATCTCTAAGTAGTATCAGGCATTTTTAGACTTCATTCCATGGAAAAAACTTCAGCCAGACACCTCAAGGCTGAGGAATTTTCATAGTTCTTACTACGCTTTCACATGTTTAATCGGGTTGGTCCAACTTTGGCTGCTCTTAAAGAGCGGATCTTTTCACATGTGTCATAAAAGACCACCCTTAAGTGGCATCAGTTACTTTTAGATTTCGCCTCATGTCAAAAACTTCAGCCAGACACCTCAAAACTGAGAAATTTTTATAATTCTTACTACGTTTTCACATGTTTGAGATGGTTGGTCTAACTCTGGCTGCTTTTAAAGGGCAGATATTTTCAATGTGTCATAGAGGACCACCCTTACGTGGTACCAGGTACTTTTAGACTTAGCGATTACAAACATTAAAGCCAGATAGATGATCGCAAGCATTCTTAGCGTCAAATATATCCTCGTAGACAACAAAGGCGGTTCCTCGTGTCTCTGGTGTATTCCCCACGCGGATCTGCCTTATCGCTCCAAACTTTCCAAAGATATCATACATTTCGTCAGAGGTAATTTTATAGGGCAAATTACGAACATAGAGTAGTCGATTAACTTCAGGTGGCAAGCGAATATTATTACGTTTGTTCATAGGGAAGCTTCAGCTGAGTTGGTTCTCTCAAAATTATTTTTTTTTACGAATGTCCTTTGTCTCGTATTATGTGCAGACTTATTTTCACCAAATAAAACAAAGGACAAACACTTTAACCAGATACCTTAAATCTGGGTAGTTTTCATAATTCTTACTGTGCTTTCGATTGTTTAAGCAGATTTGACCAACTTTGGCTATTTTTAAAAGACGAATATTTACACATGTGTCGTAGAACGCAACTCTTAAGTGGTATCAGGCATTTTTGGAGATCTTTCCATTACAAAAACGACATCCAAACACCTCAAAGCTCGACATCCAAACACCTCAAACTTTCCAAAGATATCATACATTTCGTCAGAGGTAATTTTATAGGGCAAATTACGAACATAGAGCAGTCGATTAACGTCAGGTGGCAAGCGAATATCTGTGGTCATAAGCAATAACAGCATAAGGCGACTTAAGAAATTAGACCAGTTGAAATTTTTGCTGGCGAATTTTTGTAACAAAACTGTTTTATAACTAAGGCAAACGTTTTGGATTTAATTGTTTTTAACGAAAGTAAAAAAAGACCAATGAAAGTCTTGAAAAATGTCTCCATGTTGCTATTCAAAATCACCAGCCAAAATTTCAACTGGTCTAATTTCTTAAGTCGACTTAGGCTGTTATTGCTTATGACCACAGATATTATTACGTTTGTTCATAGTGAAGCTTCAGCTGAGTTGGTTCTCTCAAAATTATTTTTTTTACGAATGTCCTTTGTCTCGTATTATGTGCAGACTTAGGGTAGGTTAGGTTCAAGTGGCTACCGTAGAGGCACACCTAGGCCAGTATTAAAAGGCCCGTTGTGATACCACCAACACTAGGAAAGTCAGTTCCGGGACCCTGCCATATGGAAAATCCCGGTATTAACGGAATTCTCCACATAGCAGAATCCCGGGACTGACTTTCCTATACCGACACCGTTACTCCTCCTCGAACCATTTAGATGACTTGATGAAGGCCATCAGGTCCTTTATGTCCAGCTCCGTGACCTGGCGTAGGCTAACCAGGAAGGGAACTCCCAAAAAGCGCATTCTCGCGCCACTTAAAGCCGGGCAGTTGCAGATGAGGTGCTCCACCGTTTCCTCCTCCTCATCATCCTTACAACTCCTACAGCATCGTCGTCTTTCTGCGTGCCTACCAATGAGGCAGTGCCCAGTCAATACGCCTATTAATATGGAGATTTCTCTTCTCCTTAGGGCATAAATTTGTCTTGATCTTTTATGATCCCATTTCGGCCAGGTTTCTTTGGATATCCGGCATCCTGGAGATTGCAGCCATCTTTCGTTGGCTTGGCGGAGTGTGTACTCCTTCAGCATAAGCTTGCATGTGGCAAACGGCATACCTAAGCGCTCTTTATCCCGAAGAACCTGCTTGGTCGTGCCCTGCCTCGCAAGTTCGTCTGCCCTACAATTTCCCTCAATGTCCCTATGCCCCGGGACCCATGTGAGGTTCACGCGATTCTGTTGGGCCATCTCTTGTAGAGATCGACGACAGCTGAGCGTCAGTTCAGAGTTGAACGAATAAGAGCCAAGGGATTTGATGGCCGCCTGGCTGTCGCTGAATATAAAAATGTCGTGTCCGATAGTGTGTTGGCCTATCCAAGCCGCGGCGTCCATGATTGCTGAAACTTCAGCCTGGAAGACACTGCAGTGATCAGGTAGTCTGAAGGAGAGCTCAAGGTTCAGATCCTTTGAATAAACCCCTCCTCCAACTCTGCCGTCTAACTTCGAGCCATCAGTATAAATGAAAGTGCCGCCATCAGGGGCGGGACTCCGATCCGTGCTCTCCCATTCTTCCCTCCTGGGAATGTTGATTTTAAAACAGCTATCTCCGACTGTTGTGGTCGCACAACGATCCGTGCTCAGCGGAAGAAAGCTATAGGATCCCAAAATACAGGCGTGTCCAGTAGTGCTTGCGCCCCGCCGGACGTTTCCCTTAGACGCAGAGCCGATGCTGCTGCTACCCGGTGCCCTTCCAGATCGAGTGGCAAAATGCCAAGAATGGCCTGGAGTGCTTCATTGGGCGTTGTTCTTAATGCACCGCTTATACAGATCATGCAAGATCTGTGTACTTTACCTAGCAGATTAAGGTTTGTTGCCTTGCTCAGCGCAGGCCACCATACCACAACTCCATAGAGCATGATTGGTCGAATGATTGCGGTGTAGATCCATTTGCATATTTTGGGGCTGAGCCCCCACTTCTTTTCAATGGCTCTTTTGCATGTGTAGAGTGCAATACACGCTTTCTTCTGGCGCTGAAGAACATTCTCCTTCCAGGTTAGTTTCCTATCCAGAACTGTGCCTAAGAACTTGGCTTTGTCAGCCAGGTTCAGGTGCACGTCATTCAGTTTTGGTAGTGTTAGCGGTGGTATCTTATAGCGGTTGGTGAAAAGAACCAGTTCTACTTTTCCCGGGTTGATGCTCAGTCCGCAGCGCGAGCACCATGAGGAAACCTCTCGCAGTGCTACTTGCATCAAGTCGCACAGGGTTTGTGGGAATTTGCCCCTATATACTATAGCTAAGTCGTCTGCATATGCCACTACCTTCCCGCCCCCCCAGCTTGTGTCTCGCAGCATCGAGTTGACAGTGAGGTTCCATAGAAGCGGGGAGAGAACACCACCCTGAGGCGTTCCCCTTGTGACATAGCGTGATAAGTCAACCGAGCCCAGTGATGAAACTATTCGTCTACCCCTTAGCAGTTGATCAATAAGTCCAATAAGAGACCTGCTTATGCCCAGACTTGTTAAAGCGGTGTTTATAGCATCAGGGCTTATGTTGTTGAAGGCTCCTTCAATATCTAAAAAGGCCGCAAGACAGTACTCCTTCTCATACAGCGATTTTTCAATAACAGAAACTAGGCTGTGAAGCGCAGTTTCTGTAGATTTCCCTTTGGTGTATGCATGCTGATAGCTACAGATCAGGTTGCTATCAATAGTAGAGGAGAGGTAGTCATTTATTATCCTCTCGAAGGTTTTGAGCACAAAGGATGAGAGACTGATCGGCCTGTAGTCCTTCGGCTCGTAATGAGACGCCTTCCCCGCCTTAGGAATAAACACTACCGTGGCACTTCTCCAGGAGCACGGAATGTAGCTAAGAGCCAGGCAGGCTGTATAGAGAAATACCAGCCATTTGGCTGATGTCTCCAGCGTGTTTATGAGTTGTGCGGGAATAATCCCGTCTGGCCCGGCAGCCTTGAACGGTTCGAAGCTTTTAACCGCCCACCTAACCTTTTCCTCCGTGATGGGTATGTATACAGCCAGGTTTGTTGTAGGTGCTACGGGTTCCTCATGCAAGTTCCCTGGGAAGTGCGTATTCAAGAGCAGCTCTAGGGTCTCCCTCTCCGTGCTGGTCCAGGATCCGTCAGGTTTGCGCAAATAGCTTGTGGCTGTTTGAGTTTTTGAGAGCACTCGTCTAAGTCTCGCTGTATCGTCGACATTTTCGACCCCAGTGCAGAAATTTCTCCACGATACTCTCTTCGCCTGCCTCAGAGCTTTTTTGTAGGCCCTGAGTTTAACTTTATATTCGAGCCATTGAGTCTCCGTGCCAAGGCTCTTGGCCTTATTAAATTGTGTCCTACATGATTTTCGGAGCGAGTCCAGGTCGTAGGACCACCAATGCGGCCTATGTTTACCGCGTGGTTTTTGCTCTAAGGCATTCGAGAGCGCCGTTGTAAAGGTCTTTACCAGATCCTCCAACTCCCCTACTGATGAGGGGACTTGTGGGGGCAGTGCTGGTAAGTCCCTAGATAGTATTTCATTGTGTAGCTGCCAGTTAGTGTTACGTGGGTTGCGTTTCATAACCGGCTGCTCAACAGAAAAGTCTAGAACTATTTCTACGTACCGGTGGTCGGAGAATGAGTGCTCATCGAGAACGCGCCATTTTCTGACCCACTCATAAGCGCCTTCGCTGCAAATAGTGAGATCTATTACCTCCCTACGGGTTTTAGTAATAAACGTAGGTTCGTTACCCACGTTGCAAACTACCAGGTTAGTTGTTAACAAATAGTCAAACAACGACTCTCCTCTAGCATTGATATCGGAGCTTCCCCACTGGACGTGATGAGCATTGGCGTCAGTTCCGATAATAAGATGACCCATGGAAAAATTTGCCACCAGGTCTTTTACCTCCCTCTGTGGCGGAGGTTCTTCGGCGTCGTAGGGCATATAGACCGACGCCATCGTCAGACTGGTACTGTCGACTGTTAAACTGGCAGCTGTAACGTCACCATTGGTATAGTTGGGCAAGAGAAATGCATTCAGCTCAGACTTAACTAAAATACAGGCTCTAACCCTGCCCCCCTCGCTGGCTCGAATAAGCTTATAATCCTTAGTCCCCAAACCGCAAATCCTTGAGCTGTTGACCCAGGGTTCTTGGATGAGGACCACATCTACGTCGCCTTTAGAGAGACGACTGATTAAAGCAGCCGAGGCTGCTTTAGATTTGTGCAGGTTTATCTGAATCACCACCAACATGAGAGTGCTCAGACTTCCCTGCCACCGCCGTATCGTCGAGTTCCACCTCGTCTGGAGGCTTATCTTTCAACGACGATTTCTTCAGACCACGGTTTAGCGTGGCAGAGATCCTACTACCTGTGGCAGTGTCAACTGTGGTGCGCTCAGGACTAGCTGCTATCACTGTGACGTTGAGGTCCTCCCCGTCCAGCAGGCTGTCTCCCATCTCCGAGCTGTTCACTGCTCCTTCGCCATTTGACGTGGCAGATACCATACTTTCCGAGTCGGACATCTCCGACTCCCCTTCCGGCACTGCGATGTCCGAGTCCTCCGGTGCAGCCGAAATAGCAGCGCGCTGTGCATCGCCGCGGTAAACGTGGATCACGATCTGACCCATGCCGTAGTGCACTCGTCCATTGCACCGTTTAAGGGGCTCGAGTGCCTCCTTATTCAAGGTGAAGACCACTTGCCTATCAGGCCCTACCGCGTCCTCGACCAGATTTACACCCCAGTCCTGCGTCGGGAGAGACGGGTTCATGATCCTCAGCATTCTGAGAATTCTCTCAGGTTCAGCAGGGATAGCAGGAATCCACGCTCTTGCCCTTGGCCGAGCCGGGATGTCCTTCCAGTCGACAACCTCGATTCTTGCCCCTTGGTAGATCTCACCTAGTCTTGCAGCTGCTGCCTTGTACAGTGCAACAGTTTTTGCATCCTCGCAAGCGAATACCTTGATTCGGCCCTGGTGCCATCCCGCATCAGAACCCATCGGAGTGGCACCCGGAGACTCATCCATAATGTCGAGAAGGGCATTACCGATAGCGTTCCGGACGAACCGCCACTGGTCCCTAGGGATGGCCCAGTTTTCATTACCTCGGTCAATGACGCCTATGAGGATCCTATCCTTAGTCACTTCAGCAAAGCTGAGTTTACCCATTACGGGGGCGTGTTGCTGCCGCTTCGGGTGAGGTTTTAAATCCACGTCCGATCTCTGGCGTTTGAAGGGATTTATATTAACCTTCTTTGGCGCGTAATCGCTTTGGAAGTTCGGTAAGATAGCTTCAGCCATCTCCACCGTCTTCCTAGCATTCGGCGATAGCGTCTCTTGTGAAATACCCTCGTATTTCTTCAGTATCCTCGCGGCCGCTCTTTTGTCCAAGTACTCAGAGCGACTGGGAGATGTCTTTTGGGGTAAATTTCGACCCGTAGTTGCCATCGCGGTCGTTTCCTTATTTGGATCTCTGGGGCCAGGTCGTGAGACCACTGCCACAGACGTTAAAGACTTGGTTTCGGTACCGGCATTTACTAGGGCTCTAGCATCAGCCGTTGTTGGCTTCACCGTGTTTGTACCGGTACTTACTTTGGGGATTGCCCCCTTATTATCCAGAGCTGATCGACTCGTAGTTGCCATCGCTGTCGATCTCTCGGCTGATGAAGAAATGGAGTTTGTCCTCCGACGTTGCGTTCTCGCTTGCTCCAGCATTTTCCTCCTCTGCTGGGCAGTATACATGGTTGTATCATTATTTTTAAGGTTTTTATTACTTTTTTTCATCTTGTTCGTACGACCCCTTGCCGGGCAAGGCCAGTTTAGGGTCAAAGGAAGAGTATGGGGAATGTGTCGTCCGCCGCGGCAGAGCCCCATGCCGCGGTAAGGCCATAGTTACTCTCCGAGGCGGCCCGGTATCAGAGAGGCTCCGTTCGATTACAGCCACGATTTGCCTCCCGGCTGCAAACGTCCAATGGGCACGTGGTCGCATAACACCCTGGATTGGGAGGGGGAAGATCTTAGTCGTAGCGCCAGAGAGGCTTGGCTTCTCTCGTGATGTAGTACCGGCGGCACTATGATCACAAGGGGAGCGCAGCCCTGTGGCTATCGACTTAAGCCCTCGTACCGCGGCAAGGTGTCAACCCTTCACGAGGGATGTGCAGACTTATTTTCACCAAATAAAACAAAGGACAAACACTTTAACCAGATATGTACCTTAAATCTGGGTAGTTTTCATAATTCTTACTATGCTTTCGATTGTTTAAGCAGATTTGACCAACTTTGGCTATTTTTAAAAGACGAATATTTACACATGTGTCGTAGAACGCAACTCTTAAGTGGTATCAGGCATTTTTGGAGATCTTCCCATGACAAAAACGACATCCAAATACCTCAAAGCTCGAGTTTTTTTTCGCAATTGATCTCTCCATAGGACATGATCAAGCAAATTAGAACAGTTCAGCCCATACAAAGTGTTCAGATGTGGCATTTGTTGCATTTCAGACAGTGTCACTCTTATGTCGCTACCCTGCAGCGAAAGCAACTAGTCCAAAACTACTTTACAACTAGTTGGTGCACCGGGCCCAACTAGTCAGTGTTCTGTCTTTTTTCCATATAAGCAACTGGTATTTTTTACGCGTTGATGTCCTATGAGATGTCAATTGTCAGATTTCGACCAGAATATACCAGTTATCTACTAGTCAGGAAATACCAGTTTCATACTAGTTGTAAGATACCAGTTCCATACTAGTTCATCCTAGACTAGTATAATTTCCAAAAAATGAACTAGTCCAAAAAGGACTAGTATGAAATATACTAGTCCCGTACTATCAAAAAGGGGTTTAACCTGGATAGTATGATTTCAACCAGAATTTTTCATTTGACTTTATTTTCATGTTTATTCTTAAGAAAGCAGCGGCTGTTGTTGTTGTTGTTGTTGTAGCGAGGTGTAGCCCTGCCTAAATGTCAGACAGGGTCACCCCGAGTGTATTGCTCTTGGCCGGGTTGATATAAGAAAACTGCCCGGGTCGTTTCGGCACAATGGGTACAGCACAAGTACTGGTACCGTTCTCGTAGAGCCGGCAATACAAAAAACTAGCCGTGTAGGCCATGTAGGTCGTTTAGCGTTACCCAGGGTGCACCACCTGGGAGGCGACCTACTTTTACACCCCAAGAAAGCAGCGCCTCTTTGTATTTACCCTATCACGAAAAAGCATCTATGAATTATAAGAGAAAACGAAACGAATGAATTTTTTAACTGGTATAGTTTCGTCCAGTATTATGGAATGGATATTTCCTGACTAGTATGGATTCAGCCAGAAAGTTATAGTTGTATACTAGTATGAAATGGATATTTCCTGACTAGTATAAGTTCTACCAGAAAGTTATAGTTGTATACTAGTATGAATATGAATATTTGACATGGGGCGAAGTATAAAAATACCCGATACTTCTTTAAGGTGGTATTCTATGATACATGTGTGTAGATATGCCCTTTACGAACAGCAAAAGTTGGACCAACCGGCTTAAACCTTTGAAATCGCAGTAAGAATTATGAAAATTCCTCAGTTTTGAGGTGTCTGGCTGTAGTTTTTGACATGGGGCGAACTATAAAAATACCCGATACTTCTTTAAGGTGATCTTCTATGACACATGTGTGAAGATATGCCCTTTACGAACAGCAAAAGTTGGACCAACTCGCTTAAACCTGTGAAATCGCAGTAAGAATTATGAAAATTCCTCAGTTTTGAGGTGCCTGACTGTAGTTTTTGACATGGGGCGAAGTATAATAATACCCGATACTTCTTTAAGGGGGTCTTCTATGACACATTTGAAAAGACCTGCTCTTTAAAAGCAGCCGAAGTTGGACCAACCCGATTAAACATGTGAAAGCGCAGTAAGAACTATGAAAATTCCTCAGCCTTGAGATGTCTGGCTGAAGCTTTTTCCATGGGATGAAGTCTAAAAATGCCTGATACTACTTGGAGATAGTGTTCCACGACACATGTGTAAAGATCTGCCTTTCAAAAACAGCCAAAGTTGGACAAACTCGCTTAAACATGTGAAAGTGCAGTAAGAATTATAAAAATTCCCCAGTTTTGAGGTGTCTGGCTGAAGTTTTTAACATGGGGCGAGGTCAAAATGTACCTGATACCACTTAGGGGTAGTCTTCTATGACACATATGAAATTATCTGCCCTTTTAAAAGCAGCCAAAGTTAGACCAACGCGGTTAAACATGTGAATTCGCAGCAAGAATTATGAAATTTCCTCAGCTTTGAGGTGTCTGGCTGAAGTTTTTGTCATGGGGCGAAGTCTAAAAATGCCTGATTTTAGTTAATAGTAGTATTATACGATACAGTTGTAACGATCCGCCATTTAAAATCAGCCAAAGTTGGGTAAGCCCATTTGACCATGTGAAAGCACATTAAAAATGATGAAAACTCCCCGTGCTTTGGGTTGTCTGGCTTAAGTTTTTTTCATGGAATGAAGTCCGGAAATGCCTGATACTGTTTAAGGGTAGTGTTGTACGACACATGTGTAAAGATCCGCCGTTTAAACGTGGACAAAGTTGGAGAAACCTGCTGAAACAAGTGAAATCTCTGTAAAAATTTGTGAAAATCCAGAGCTTTGAGGTGTCTGGCAGAAGTTTTTGCCATGGGACGAAGTCTAGAAATGACTGAAACTACTTAAGGGTACTGTCCTACGAAACATCTGAAAAGATCCGTCGTTTAGAAGTTGTAAAAGTGGGACAAACAAGAGAAAGCAAATTAATAGGAAAATAAAAGTTCCCGAACTTTAAGGTGTCTGGCTGAATTTTTTTCCATGGGATGATGTCTGGAAATACTTGATTCTACTTAAGGATAGCATTCTACGACACATGTGTGAAGATCTGCTATTTAAAAGTAGTCAAAGTTTGTCAAATCCACTTAAACATGTGAAAGCCCAGTAAAAATTAGTGAAATTTCCCGAGTTTTGAGGAGTCTGGCTGAAGTTTTTGCCATGGGACGAGGTCTAAAAATTGCTGAAACTACTTAAGGGAAGTGTCCTACGAGACATGTGAAAAGATCTAACATTTAAAATTAGTAAAAGTGGGACAAACAAGAGAAAGCAAATTAATAGGAAAATAAAAGTTCTCGAACTTTGAGGTGTCTGGCTGAAGTTTTTTCCATGGGATGATGTCTAAAAATTCCTGATACTACTTGAGGGTAGTGTTCTACAAAACATGGAAAAATATTGGGTAGTTAAAAGCAGCCAGAGTGGCCCAAATGCGTGAAATTGGTAAAACAGAAAAAATTTCTATAGGAAAATCCGCGAACTGGGGGTGTCTGGCTGGAGCCTTGTCACTGGTTCGGGTCTAACAACACTTGATACTGACGCGGGGTGGTAATCTACGTCAAATATGTGAAAATCGTCTATTATAAAATAAGTGAAGTTAGGGTCATTTTTTGGCGACTTTGACCCCCGATTCCTAGGCCCTTGTCATAGGTACAGCTTTAAAATTTTCACATTCTTTCTAGATTCGGGGAGGACTATCGATCGGTATTAGTTTCATCCATTATAAAATAAGTGACGCTTTTAGGCTCTGGGATCTCGCTCTATAATGACACAACGTCAAAGGATACTAGTAATTCATCATCATTGATCTGTATGTCATCTAGTCTGTGTGTGCAATTGTGAACAAGGATCGTCGTGGTGAATTATTTTACTACATGCATCAACAAGTAGTGGCGCGTTACAACATAGAACGTTTTAGTAACAACCTGGCTAGAGTTGTACGATTTAATAATTTCCGCGAACCTATAAAGGAAGGATACTTTCCGAAGATGGATTCGTTGGTGGCAAGTCGTGCTTGGCCACCACGCTTTGAGAATACAAAATTATCGGACCTCAATAGTGTTGGAACATATAATTTCATATAACATGCATGTAAACGATCACTTATGTTTATCCTAAAACTATCGATAAATTTGTATATTCTCACACACCACGTTTAATTTTATTCTTCTTTCATTTTGTACTGAATTTGTTACACGCCATTAATCATTAATTAATAAATCATTTTTATATTAATTACTTGTGTACCTTATTATTGATCCGCTATCAGGTTATGAGCCCAGTAACGTTATTGGAAATCAATTAAATAGGATTATTACACAAGAGTAAATTGCATAAAAATGAATGATGCTATGACTCAGCAGAAATGATATGAAGGAACATATTTTAAGATTCGACGGTAAAATTCGTGAATTGAAATCCATGGGTGCAAAAATGGAAGAGCTGGATGTTGTGTGTCACTTGCTTATCACACTTCCGAAAACATACAACACATTAGTAACAGCAATTGAAACAATGGACGCAGACAAAATTACATTGGATTTCGTAAAGAGTAGGCTACTGGATGAATATCAAAAGCGGACACCACATGCTTCAAGTGAAAAATCATCGTCTAGTGCTATGCATGCATCAGTTACTTGCTATGGCTGTGGACAGGTAGGTCATATAAAATCTCAATGTAACAAGAAAAAGAAACAAAAAAAGGTACATGGTGGAAAAATGAACAGCATTGCTAAGAAAACCGAGAATTCAGATAAAAACAGCGCTAATAATGCGGAAACAAAGTTTGCTACTTCGATGCTGGCACACACAAGTTATGAAAATAGTAAAGCGCGCAATACGCATTATACAGCGTCTATGATGGCCTGTGAAAATATGAGAAATGTTAATGGTGAATCATGTCTGTGTGTAGATAAAGCATATAGAACGAACAATGTATCACAAATAAAATGTATTCTTGATTCGGGCGCTACAACCCACATGGTAAATGATGAAAGGTTCTTTAGTACGCTGGAAAGTATGGAAAAAGTAAACATTGATGTTGCTAAAAAGGAAACAAGTTTAGTTTCAACTCAACGCCGTGGTGTTCCAGTCAAAACAATGTTTAATGGTAACAACGAAACAAAAACACTCCGAAACGTTTTGTTAGTAAAAGATCTTCAAACCAATTTGCTATCAATACGCAGTTTGACAAACTATGGTTATCAGGTTCTTTTTGAGAATGACTTAGCAAAGGTAATGCGTGACGGTGAAGTAATTTTTAATACGACTCGGGTAGACTATACGAAGTAAATTTTCAAATAGATAGAAATGTTTTTGCTGGTTTAGCAAGTCGAATGAACTCGAACTCAGAACAGAATGTTTGGCATTTTCGCATGGGACATCTAAATGTCGCTGACATGAAGAAGTTAAGTGACCGAAACATGGTTATTGGATTAGAAAAGCTAAATGTAAATTTGAATGACAAGTTTTGTGAAGCATGCGTCATTAGCAAGCAAATGCGTTTGTATAGAGCGGAAAAGCGAGGTGCTAGAGAAATACAAAGAATTTGTTGCAATGGCAGAAGCATTACATGGATGCAAAATATCAAAACTTAATGCAGATAACGGGGGTGAGTATACCTCAAACGATTTTAAGAGTTTTTGTTATGAGAAAGGCATTCAATTAAAATATAGGTACCGTACAACCCTGAAATGAATTCGGTTGCTGAACGGTTGAACCGTACACTAGTTGAAAAAGGTAGAGCAATTTTAAGCGCCAGTGGTTTAGATCGAAAGTTTTGGTCCGAGGCAATTATGGCTGCAAATTATATAAAGAATCGTAGCCCTACAACAGCTGTAGGTGACCAGTTCAAATACAAAACACCTTCTGAAATTTGGTTTAAGCAAAAGCCAAATGTATCAAATTTTCGAATTTGGGGCTGTGTCTGCTACAATCATATTCCAGTTGAGAAGCGATCAAAACTTGATGATAAATCTACAAAGTGTCTTTTAATGGGATACGCTTCGAACAGTTCGTATCGCCTTTGGGATCTAAACTCCAACAAGTTAATTATTGGTCGAAACGTAATTTTTAATGAAGCTGAAATGATGAAACAATATATGAACACAGAATATAATGATTCAGAGGTGGTAAATAAACCATCCTTAAACAATGGTATTAAAGACGAACTTACAGATGAAGTTTTAAATGATAACCACAATTTTGACGAAAACAATGAAGATGATGTTTTCGATGGCAATAATAAGAGCATACGTGGAAATGAAAATCATATGCGAAGTATTGAAGTAGATGGTAATGAAATTGAACAAAATTTGCCACGCAGCACAAGACCGAGACAAAAACCCGATCGGTATGGTGATTGGGACTATTCATCACATTTTGCATTTTCGGCGCAACAATTTGCTGAAAACGATCCAGTAACTATAAATGAGGCGAGGCAGCGTGATGATTGGCATGAATGGGATAAAGCCATACAAGATGAGTATTTATCACTAATTAAAAATAACACCTGGACTGAATGTGCGCTACCTGAGGGTCGAAAAGCGGTGTCATGTAAAGGGGTTTTCAAATTGAAGCGAACGGCAAATGGAGATATTCACAAGTACAAGGCTCGGCTAGTAGCTCGCGGGTTTTCGCAAACTTTTGGCTTCGACTATAACGAAACATATGCACCGGTGGCTAAGTTAACGACTCTGCGTGTTTTATTATCAATCGCTGCACAACACGATCTGCACGTTCATCAAATGATGTAAAAGGGGCATTCTTAAATGGTGATCTATCCGAAGATATATATATGGAGTTACCAGAAGGATTCAAAAATGGAAGTAACGTTGGCAAGTTAAACAAGGCCTTATATGGGTTAAAGCAGGCATCAAGAACTTGGAATGAAAAGTTCAATGAGTTCATGCTCAAGATTGGTTTTAAACGGTGTATTGCAGATTCATGTTTATACATAAAACCTGAAAATGGGAGTGTATGTTGCACATACATACTACTTTATGTCGATGACATTTTAATATTTTGCAATGATGAACGAAAAATTAACACCATCAAGAATTTATTAATGAAAAATTTCGAGATGACAGATATTGGGAAAGCTGAAACCTTTCTTGGTATGCATATAGAGCAGAACATTAAAAAGGGTGAAATTACTATGAATCAGACTCAATATTTGAAAAATGTTTTGACAAAGTTCGGAATGAGCGGCTGCAAGGGTGCAGCTACGCCAATGGAAGTAGGTTTGAACTTAGAGAAAGGTGATCCCAACAATTTGCCTAATGTACCATATCGAAAATTGATAGGTTGTTTGACATATGCAACGCTCACTACTCGTCCAGATCTGTGTGCTGCTACAAATTATTTCAGCACTTTTCAGAGCTGTTATGGGATTGAGCATTTCAATCACGCAAAACGTATTTTGCGTTATATCAAACATACATTGGATGCAAAGATGATCTATAAGAAATCAAAGAATGCTGATTTGATTGTTGGTTATACAGATGCTGACTGGGGCACGTTTAATTTTATTCTTCTTTCATTTTGTACTGAATTTGTTACACGCCATCAATCATTAATTAATATATCATTTTTATATTAATTACTTGTGTACCTTATTATTGATCCGCTATCAAATAGAGAGTTGGATCAAATCAACATGGACGTGGCTGATTTGGAGCGCTGGAGATACCGCATCTTTGAGGCTATATCTCAAGGATTTGCTACTGATGTGAGTCTTTATTTAATATGTTTGCAAAAATTACAATATTTATAAATAACTTTTTCGATTCTAGGAAAGCGGCAATCGTGTGCAAATAGATGCAGTCCGCGGCATTGATGTTTTGGGCAATATGATGGAGTCATCTATTATTTCGCTAAACCGAAGCTTATTTGGTGACTTTCATAATATGGGGCATGTATTTATTTCATACTCTCACGATCCCAACCATAGTCATTTGGAGTGTTTTGGTGTAATGGGTCTACCACCATATAATCTACCAGAGCTAAGTTACAACGGCGTATCGGTTACTGGGGTGCAAGTAAGTCCCGAAGGTGGCAGGCCAAATGTACTGGAAACCTTTTGGCAGCTCACGTGGGATGGACTTTGTACCACGTGACAATGTTTTCGCAAGCTTCACTCATCTCCAACATACACCATTTACTTACACCATTAACGTCAATAACGAAGGCGGTGCCCAAAGATTCAGTACTTTACGTATCTTCCTGGGTCCAAAGACCGATGAGCGTGGTCAAGGGATGCTATTCAGGGATCAACGTTTGATGATGGTTGAGTTGGACAAATTCGTTGTTTCACTTGAGTACCTATTGCTTATTTCTATAAAGTTTAAATCTATGTAATAGCTTCAAAAATTTGTAGTGGATCCTGGAAAAATACAATTCGGCGTCGTTCCACTGAGTCTAGTGTTACAATTCCCTTCGAACGCACGTTCCGCAATTTAGAAGAAAATCGTCCAGTAGCTGGAAGTGCAGAGGAATTGGAATTCAACTTCTGCGGTTGTGGATGGCCAAATCATATGCTAATTCCGAAAGGTTTGCCTGAAGGTCTTCGTTGCGAATTGTTTGTTATGGTTTCGAATTATGATCAAGATAGGGTAAGCAATGCCTAACCACATATATACATATTAAGGTGGAGTGATAACATATGGAGATTTTTTTTGTTTGGAACGTACTAGCATTGAAACGTTGCCTTTATACGAGTTGATGAACCCCACCAAATTTTATGGTGATAGGATGACGTTTTGATGCGCCCCGAGGCTCCAAAAGTTGAAAGCAATAAGCACGATCTGGGACAAACATGAAATTTCGAAAATTATAAAATCAAAAACGAAGTATGAGGATTGATAAACATGGTTAAGTTGAGTATTACTGTGAATTATTTTTTTTTTTAGGAAACAACAACAACAAAAGTTATTGAAACTCGAAGTTCATAGGGCAGTTCTAAAATTGAAATTACTTAAAAATAACTTAACGGACTTCAAATGTTTTTATACCATTCGCTAGGTATTTTGATTCCCTTTAATTTGATATTTATATATGAAAAGTAAGGGGGGTGGTCAAGTCATATTTGTACCAGATAGTGCTATTTTTTTCAACTTTGTGGGGATGGGGGCACCTCTAAACATGCGAGTAGGTCAATAAAATGTTACACGCTTATTTCTGAGTTAGAAAGGTACCGTTGTGGGGGTGAGACAAAATGAATTTCAAAAAAAAAAATTCGCTTCACCTTATTGCTATAAAATATGCGAAGAACTTTTATTTACCTGTGTATGTATATTCCTTTTAAATATTCTGTAATAGATCGAGCAAGAACTGGTGGGTAGTTGCAGTGACGCAGCATCATATTGTGGAGTGCGTGATCGTCTTTATCCTGAACGTCGTGCCATGGGATACCCATTCGACCGTCTTTCTAGGACCGGCGCAGGTCGGCTTGTTAATTTCTTAACTCCAAATATGAGTATTGTAGATGTGACCGTTCGTCACGAAAATCGAGTGGTACCACGCAATGCTTAATAGGGACTACATATGATCTCTGAAGATGATCAAAACTTTAAATTCATATGTAGGTTCCTACCTTCTAAATAATATGTATTGAAATACAAAGTATGCATACAAATAAAATTTGGTTATGCAAAGCTTAAATTTAATGTTTTTTGCCTTCTCTATACATAAGTGGGATAGTTTTTGTTTCCATTCACACCATTATCGAACTTGAAAAGGTAAACTACTTTTAGCTGGGCGCCGGTGTTTCTCAGCTCAAGAACAATAAGATAAAGGCCAGTAAAATGAGTTGAAAATGATTAGGACCACGAGCTGAGCTCGTATAGCCATTCGCACATATTTTCCTGTCTGTCTTCAATCTAGTAGTTTCTATTATTCCATGCCAAAATTTTTCTAATAAATATTACGAGCGCTGGATGCTTTCCCAACGTCAACTTCTTACTAGAAGTAAATAATACGACTGATTTGTCACTTCATAGGATTTCTAAAAAATAAAATTGCAAAATAAATTATAGCTAGGACTGTACACATTAAGGTTAATAGATAAGGGTGGTCCTTATAACTAATCTAAATTATTTTTCCAGTCTCACAACTTGAATCGGTTGAGGTTAAGTCATGCCACATGGGGATCAAAGTTCAAATAACTTGTAGCCCCCGAGTGGAACCAATTTTTTGTTTTTTTTATTTATTTATAAAGGACGCTGATAAATAAAGGATGCAATCAATTGTATAGGGGCTATGTGAAAAATTAGGTCAACCCTACTGTTTTTAAACATCGACATTTCACACGCAAAAAGAGAAATAGTTACTTTTCTACCTGTTAAATAACAGGAATTATAGCCCAAAATCCGTTTATCGGAACTATCGATTATATGGGGGCTATGTGAAATATTAACTGAGTCTCACTGATTTTCAACATATTGTTCATGCATACAGCGATAGTTACAAAATTTGACGTTTCTACCTGTTTAATAACAGAAGTTTTAGCCCAAAATCCGTTTATCGGAACTATCGATTGTATGGGGGCCATGAGAAATTTTAATCGAATCTTAATGATTTTCAAAATCGTTATTGCTCATGGGTAAGGCCATCTCAAGTGAGCATCGCATTTACCAAGTGTTCGAATAACCAAAACAATTTTTTTCATATTAAAGCCTTATAAAAGGGTAGGATATCATGTTAATTTTTTTCTCGAGATTTTTTACCGTTACATTTTTATAACCAATTGAATTCTGTCTGCACAGTAAAAAATGAAAGACTACTTTTTTTAAATTTAATACCAAATAGTATTATTTTAAGACCCTGAAAAAGTTTGGAAATCAAATTTGGACTAATGGTTTTAAAATAATACCAAAATAATACTAAATCGCTCTCTCTCTCTCAATTTTGGCAATTAAATTAGTCCAAATGGTATTAAAATAATACCAAAATAATACTCTTTCTCTCAATTAAACGGAAAATGGTATTAATTTAATACTTTTCGGCGTTGTTATATATAAACACCAAATTGGTATTAAATTTAGACTTTTCTTTTTACTGTGTGAGCCATTTCAAACCAAACGAGGCTTCAGACAGGGCGACTCCCTTTCGTGCGATTTCTTCAATCTGATGCTGGAGAAGATAATTCGAGCAGCAGAGCTAAACCGCAATGGTACAATCTTTTACAAGAGCGTGCAATTGCTGGCGTATGCCGATGATATTGATATCATTGGCCTTAACAACCGCGCCGTAAGCGCACCTGCGCCTTGGCAGCCATGTCACTGTTGATAGTTACAAATTTGAAACTGTGAGGGACTTCGTCTATTTGGGAACCAGTATTAACACCGAAAATAATATCAGTCTAGAAATCCAGCGGAGAATCACTCTTGCCAACAAGTGCTACTTTGGACTGAGTAGGCAATTGAGAAGTAAAGTCCTCTCTCGAAGAACAAAGATCACGCTCTATAAGTCTCTCATCATACCTGTCCTGATGTATGGCTCAGATTCATGGACAATGTCAAGAGAAGATGAGATGGCCCTTGGAGTATTTGAGAGAAAAGTTCTCCGGAAGATTTATGGCCCTTCCCGTGATGCCAACGGCGAGTATCGAAGGAAATTTAACGATGAGCTGTACGAGCTCTACGCAGATCTGACCATAGTCCAGCGAATTAAAGCCCAAAGACTCCGCTGGCTGGGCCATGTTATGCGAATGGACAAAGAAGCTCCAGCACAGAAGGTTTTCCTATCGTCGCCTGAATTCGGCAGCAGAGGAAGGGGGAGGCCTCGACTGAGATGGAAACAACAGGTGGAGGATGACTTGAACTCCCTTGGGGTTTCCAATTGGCGTCAGTTATCGCTAAAAAGGAATGACTGGCGTGCTTTGATATGCAACGGCCAAAATCGCTTAGGCGGTTAAGCGCCAATAAATGATGATGATGATGATGATGAATTTTGTCGCATCAAATCGGTCAAAAGAGTTTTTTCTCAAAAACTACTGAACCGATTGTAATAACTTTTTTTCTGACTCTAATTTTGAATTTTTTTTTTATACACAAATTAAATTTTTTTTGTTAAATAACATTAATTGTTATGAACAAATTATTATATAACTAACTTCTGCGCCTCTGAAAAAAATTAAATTATGTGGTATTCAATTATATTTTTATATCTGAAAAAGTGGGGGCCCAGCAATAGTTTCCTTATAATAACGTTATATGTACGGTGACCATAATTTTTTTCTGAAAAAAAAACAGAACTCTTTTTTACTCAAAGCTTGGTATTGTCCTCACGTGAAAATTTCGCTACTCGTTTATAAACTATTTGACGTTACACTTTCAATGTTTGGAATAAAAAAGTATTCCTGATTTGCATGACGTAATCATCTTTTTGCAGTAAAAAATGTTGTCAACGTCTGTAAAACATTGAAATTGTAATCTCAAATAATTTCAACTAAATTGCATCAATTAAAAGTCAGTATTTTTTGTGAATAGTATTTCTTGATGGTGAGAGACATTTTGTTTGTACTGGTTTGTTTGTGCTAAGAAAGTTCAACTATGATTATGCGTCTATCTCGGCTGGTATGTAAACTCTAACCCTCATATTCATAAAAAATAAAATTCGTTTATAAAGCTTTGAAAATAACATTTTCACAAACATTTTGATTAATACGTCGCTCCCAACGAAGACTAACTCGGTTCAGTTGGCGTGGAAGGCTAACATGGTTCGTTCTCTGCATCGAAGACTAACACACTTCATTTTCTGCGTGGAAGACTAACACGCTTCAGTTTTCTGCGTGGAAGACTACCACACTTCAGTTTTCTGTGTGGAAGACTAACACACTTCAGTTTTCTGAGTCGAAGACTAACACACTTCAGTTTTCTGCGTCGAAGACTAATACACTTCGTTCTCTGCGTCGAAGACTAAGGCAGTCCGCAGACGAGGCGCATCGTCATAGACGCGTACTTGTCATTTCACTGAGCACGAATTTCCCTGCGTCTCAAGATCTGCACACGACGCTGCAGAAAAAAAGCACACAACGAACTGTCAAAATTGCAGTTTTAACTAATTAATACATTTTCCGCACATTATTAACACATATCTCTTCCGATTGTAAACATTTTTTATTTTTTCTTTCAAAAGAAACAATTAATTTTGTTTGAAAAAAGAAAGCAAAGCCACGGCACACAAAAATCGAAAATGAAAAATGTAAACAAATGCTTCTTCTTCCTCTTTTCTAAGCGTACAACGCCTGGCGACCAGCATTGTCATACGCTGAGCAGCATGTAGCTTTCATGCTTTGCCACTTTCGTGCAGCTGCCGATTCGTGTGCAGCTCTTCACGCAAATATATGTGTTCAGCAACAAAGCGTACAAAAATCGAATGTAGCGTCTAATACGCGTCTATGACGATTCGCTGCGTGTGCGGACACGCCAACACACTTCAGTTTTCTGCGTCGAAGGCTAACACACTTCGGTCTCTGCGTCGAAAAATTCGCAAGTGTATGCAAACCCAAAGCAAACACGCTTTGAAAAGAGGATTGAAATGGGCTTGGGTTATGAGATTTGTATGAAATTTTCGAATGGTGTTTTGTTTGCTTCTAAACACGCTAGGTTAACACAGTGTTTGCTTTTGGTGGAAACAGCGTACAACTTTACAGAGTTAATACATTTGTTAAAAGGGTTGCCGGTACAAAAAGGCAGAACAAAAACAGAACATTTGCTTAAAAAAAGAACGTTTCTGTTATTTTCCTTAGAAAAAAATACGCAGAACAAGCTTCTTAAAAACAGAACTGTTCTGCCAAAAACAGAACGGATGGTCACCGTAGTTATATGTCACGGTGGGTTTTAAGCATGTTTTATTAAAAGGTGCATATTTTATTAATACGGGCATGTCCCTACTTTTTTTTCTTTTGAATTCTCAAATATGCAATAAAATAAGATG